>CM066032.1:349264036-349482861 GCA_033557465.1 Ichthyophis bannanicus
CTACCAGGGAAGTACAGAGCTGTTGAACCCACGAGGAACTGCTTTGGAAAGCAGTGCACAGCTGAACAGTATCCCAGGGAACCTTGCTACGGAGGGAGCAGAGGAGGTAGTCCTGGAACCAGGCTGAGGAAAGCCAAGTTGCCCAGCATCAGGTACCAAGGGGGAGAGAGCTTCTATCCTGAAGATAGTTTTATGCCAAGAGGAAAGCTGAAAGAGAAACATAGTAAAAGGCTTCCGTACGGGCAAAGCTCTGCTTGGCTGAGAAACCCTGAAGAGAGAGTGCTGGAAGGTAGGCTTATTGATCCTAATAGAAGAGGAATAGAGTATAATGAATTGCCCTGTACATATCAAGAGTTGTGTGGCTCTCCTAAAAGAAACTACAGAGAAATGTGGTAATTACCCATTTCACTCTAGCCGGGAGGAGGAAGGGAACTCTCTGAGCTGTAGGGAGGAACTCTGTAACAGTAACGGAAGTTTCAGTCCAAAGGAAACTTACTCCGGTGTTGAAGAAATGCAATGTGATTCCTATGAGGAACCTGCTTATGATAATTGCATGGACTGTACGTTTACCATGTCTGATGCCATCACTTCTTTGTGCTGAAGTGCTGTAAAAAGTGTTTGTAAAGAAAACAGGAAGAAAGTTATTTGATTTGAAAGAGACTGTTTGTTTTCTTTTCCTTTTTGTCTGGTGCAAAGCTGAAGTTAAGCAGAGTTTTTGTTCCAGTGTTTCTTTAATTTGGTACCAGACGAATGGTCTTTATGTTCCTTTGTTTCATTGTGTTGGAAATGCAACCCCGGGAAGGGGAATAAAAAGTCCTGTCTTTGAGCCTTACCACTTGACTGCAACTACATTCTTTTGCTAGTTTGTGGAACCACAACTCCCAGGGGGCACTGCAACGCCTTTCTATAACACTCCACAGCTACTGAAGAACATGCCCCGATGACTTACCCACGCTTCTGGCCTCTGGGGACCTTCACGGGTGACACTTCTTAAAGTTTGTTTAAAAAAACAAACACCTTACTCAAGGACCAGATTGCTGAGGAAGTTGTCGGACAGTTCTTTCTTCTCCAGATCCTTCTTTCTTCATCTGTTTTTTCCTCCTTTGAGAGCAGTGAGTGTTTTATTTCTTTTGCAGTTCTCTTTTAAAGCAGCGTCCCAATCTGTTTTTCCGCAGTATCTTGTTCTTCTGACTGCGTGCACCTCCCTTCTTTTTTTGGTGTGCTCCATTTTCTGCAGTTGCCTTTTTCCTGCTTCTCTTCACGTAGTCCGTTGGCTGCTTCCTGGCTGTTTTGCTGTTTCCCGCCATAATATTTGTGCCGCGGCTGCCATTCTTTCTTCAGAGCCTGTTGATTTTTGGCTCCCTGGCTCTTCCTCTGACTTTTTCTTTTATTCTGTTGTGAAAATGCCACCTTCTCTACAGCGCTGCTTGGGCTGTGGGAAGAAATGTAAGACTTTGACAGTAGTTTGTGGTTCTCTTGTGGTTCTGATCCAGAGGGTCCTTCTGCATCTGTAGGTCCTAGTTTCAGTAACCCTTTCTGGTCTCTTGCTTTAGCTCCCTCTGGGTTACCTCAGGGTGATGCTAGATCTCAAGATGCCCTTCCTCCGGTTTTGTTGCCTGAGCAGCCTGCTCACCCTCTACAACTGTTTATTCAGCCTATGCAGACTTCAGCTGACTGCTCTGATCTCCAGTTTATACAGCTGTTCTATCAGGCCTGGGATATGTGGTGCTCGGGGACTTAAGCTATTCCGACTGCCGCTGATCTACCATCTAGAAAGCATGACCACCAAAGTTTGGCTGGAGCTTCTTTAGATCTGGCCAAGGATGCCTCCTCTCCTCCAGGGGACTGGTGCCCTGCAGGGGAAGTCTGTGATGATCCTTCAGATGAACATTCGATTACTTCTGATTCCGGCTGGGAAGTAGAGTCTTGCCATTGAAAGATGACCAAGAATCTCAAGAAGACGGTCAGGATATCCAGTTTTCTGCAAGGAAGAGCTTCTTCTCTTGTTGCTGAAATTACGGAGGCTCTGCACCTTTTGGACTCTCAAGTGCAATAGCCTTCAGATTCTTCTAAACCTCAGGCAGATCCCATCATCGTGGGAATCGAGAAACTGCCTAAAGCTTTTTTCCTGGAACTACAACAAATGGTCTCCTTAGAGTGGGATTCTCCTGATGTGTCTCTACGCTCCATTCATCGCCAGAGGGCTCTTTGGTGCGGCACAAAAAGGCGGGCACCAGATCCTATAGTACCTCACCAGAACAACAACCATCAAGAAAAAACCAAACAGACACCAGAAAAACGCAACAGCCTGAAGAAGGACCTAGCGAATCTTGGACCAACTGTGAATCTCCCCCCCCCTCTCTATTACCGTATTACTCCCTCAAGCTATCCACGCATTGAACACTGTACAAAACTGTATAATTGTCAGAAAAACAGCTGTATCCATACTATACACTATATGCAATCAGTGTATTACCATATTGCACGTACTCTCTACTTGATGTATACAAACGATAACGAGACCAAATGATTCTAAAAAGTATATCTACTGAATTTCCGGTGACGTCAGGGAGCACGATGGTCGCTTTCTGAGGGAGCTCCGGGGGCGCTTGTGGAGTAAAGCTAAAAAACGAGCGATCCTACCCTGACTGAAGAGCGCGAAACCAGAGCTAAGAGCCTAAGATACCGGTGCGGATGTCAGTGAAAAAGCGGTTGGCGGCTTACCGCTCCTCATACGCCGCAGCGGAGGAGCGGGGGGAAGATGGCCACGTGGACAAAATGGAGGCTGATGTGGCTGAGCGGTCCGATTCTGATGATGACTCCGATGTCGGACCAGATTCACTGGGGAGCCTGAAGGAATGGCTTACCGAATTCAAAGAGGAGCTGAAGGCTGAGATGGGCTCCTTTAAGAAGGATTTGAAAGAGACGCTGATCACGCTCAAACAGGATATGAAGGAGCTTGGGGCCTGAGTGGAGGCCACGGAGGAGCGGCTAGAGCACCAGGTGGAGATGACAAACGATGTGCGGGTCGGCTGGGCAGAGTTGAAACATGCTCAAGATCTTCTCCAGGCGAAAACTGAAGACCTCGAAGACAGGTCCAGAAGGTGCAATGTGCGGGTGCGGGGTATCCCGGAGGACTGTGAGGCGACGCTGACTGAGGCGACGCTGACACGGCTGTTCACAGCTATTCTGCAGGAGGCAGACCCTGCGGGAGAGTGGGAGGGAAAGCCGATGCCTATGGACAGAGCACATCGGAGCCTGGGCCCATCTCGGGAGAATAGACCTCGAGACGTGATAGCGTGCATGGGTTCATTCAAGCTGAAGGAGAGGCTCCTCACCGCAGCGCGGAAGCTTGGCCCGTACGAGTGGGATGGGGCAAAGATCGAGCTCTACCACGACCTCTCGGCAGGCACGCTGCAACGGAGGTGGGAGCTGAGAGGGGTCACATCGTTGCTGCGCAGAGAAGGCTGGCGCTACAAATGGCTCTATCCATTCGGGCTGCTGGTGACGGTAAAGGGCAGCACCCGCCGAATCCAGAGCGCCAATGGGGCCTGGCAAATATTGCGGGACTTGGGCGTCGAAAATATCCCGGAGAATCAACCGGGCGGCCCGCCAAAGGAGCAGCGCCCCCCAGTCCGGAGCGCAGGGATGAAGTGGCAGAGAGTGGAAAGTAAGAGCAAGCGGCTAACCAGGCTCTCCAGAGGCAAAGAGCAGGTGCCGGCGGCGGAGGAGACTGGTGACTGATTGGAGAAGATTGTTCTGGCCCCGCTAGGAAGAGTTTGGACTGTTACGGACTGGCTTGGTGGTAAATAACAAACCTACCACTGGATCTTTATTATTTAGAATATGTACCATGGTAGAGGTGGAGAGGCATTAGTGTTTATACTGTATTACATGGAAGGTATTGGAATTCTCAGGGATGTGGAATGGGGGGAAGCTATTATATCTGTTTGTGTACGGGGGGGTAAGGGGGGGGAGGTACGGTGGAATGGCGGGTAGAGGGCGGGGTATAGCAGGAGCTGGTATAAGGGGCGAGTAGGGGGGAGGTCGACGGGAGGGGAGGCGGGGGGGGTACAGTGGGCAGAGGGAGCGCCCGGGGGGCGTCATTGGGGGGGTCATGGCAACTCCGGAGGGAGTGGTAATGCAGGGGGAGGTGGGGGGGTGGGGAGGGGGTGGCGGGGGGGGAGGGGGAGGTGGGGGAAGTGGACAGCGGGGTATCGATGGCAATGGAGAGGGAGGGTTTGGGGGGAATGAACTGTCCCAATGGGGAGGATAGGATCTATTAACACTAAGGGGCTGAATAATCCCCGGAAACGTCATCAGCTGTACAGAGAGGCCACAAGGTTGGACTGGGAGGTAGTGCTGGTGCAGGAGACTCATTTGAGGAGGAAGAATGAGGGGTTGATGCGGAATGCGAAGTACCCGCAACAGTACTATGGGGGCCTGAGGGGGATGGAGGCGAGCAAGAAGGGGGGGGTGGCTATATTGATACGACGGGACAGCACCTTTAGGGTAAGTAGGGTGGAGAAGGATGATGAGGGTCGGATGCTGCTGCTGGGAGGGGAATGGCAGGGCGAACGGGTCACTCTGGTTAATATATATGCCCCGAATGAGCGGCAGACGCAGTTTTGGAGAGGGGTGCAGGACCTACTGGCCCGACATGTGCAAGGGATTCTCATTCTGGGGGGGGGGATTTTAATTTGGCTCTCCACCCAAAGTGGGACCGCCAAGCGGTAGGTGGAGATGGGAAGAATAAAATTAGAAGGGTGCTGACGAGAATTATGGAGACCTATCAGTTGTGCGATGTGTGGAGGCAACAGCATGAGGGGAGTAAAGAATATACCTTTTACTCCGCACCCCATGACAGCTATAGCAGGATAGATTATATTCTGATGGATACAGGGTGGGGCCCTAGGATTCAGGAAGCGGTAATAGGGAACATCACTTGGTCTGATCATGCACCAACGTGGGTGGGCGTAGGGCATCATAGAGACAGGGGGGGGAGTGAGATTTTGGAGGCTCAATGAAAGTTTGCTAAAAAAAGAAGAGGTGGTGAAGGATGTCAAAGAATGCCTGAAGGAGTACTGGAACATTAACGACATGGGGGATGTGGGGGAGGTGGGATTGTGGGAGGGTATGAAGGCTTTCATACTTTTGACACATCATGCGGAGAGAGATCATTAGAGAAAGACATCATGCTTGGCAAGATAGAAGGTCATCGCAAAAGAGGAAGGCCAGCAATGAGATGGATCGATACAATAACAGCAGCTACGGGTACCAGTCTGTCAACAATAAGCCGCCTGACTGAAGACGAACACAATTTAGGATAGCTATCCAGAGGGTCGCCATGAGTCGACTCCGACTCGACGGCACTTAACAACAACAACAACATGAAGGCAGTGGTGAGGGGGCGGTTAGTGATGTGGTCATCTAGATATAAAAAGCAACGGCTGGCACGGGAGGAGGCATTGCAAAAAGAGATAAAGCATGTGGCCGAGAGCTATCAAGGCCAAGGAAATAAGCGGGACTTTAAGCGCCTCAATCAGCTGAGGATGGAGCTTCATAAACTGCAGGTGGAAGAGATTGGGTTCCAGATGGCTAGGCTGAAACTGTGTTATTATGAATGGGGAGATAGAGCCGGGAAAATGTTGGCCAATAAATTGCGGAAACGGGAGGCCCAGACAACTATAGGGGGGTTGGTGGGGGAAAGAGGGGAGCAGTTACGGTCAGAGAAGCAAATTGGGGAACGTTTTTGCCAATGCTATAGGGAACTATACAAGAAAAAGGAGGGAGGGACGTTGGTGCAAGGGGAGGCTTACTTAAAGGAGATTGGGCTACAGAGATTGGGGGAGGGGGAGAGCCAGGAATTGGAGGATGATATTACCCAGGAGGAAGTGGAGCAGGCCCTGCAGACATTGCCGGCTGGGAAGGCCCCGGGCTTGGACAGCCTGACGGGGGCCTTCTATAAAACATTTCATGAGGACCTGTTGGATAGGCTGGTCCGGGTAGTGAATGGAGTGCAGCAGGAAGGGGGACATTTCTCGGCGGAAATGCTTACAGCGGGGATAACTGTGCTGCCCAAAGGGGGTAGAGATCCGATGCAGTGTGGGTCCTACCGCCCCATCTCTTTGATAAATGTAGATGTTAAAATTATAGCCAAAGTGCTAGCTAATAGGTTGGCTCCGAAGATGCCAGGACTGATCGAGATAGACCAAACTGGATTTATAATGGGGCGGCAGGCCTCAGATAATATGAAGAAGGTGTTGGAAGCTGTGTGGGGGGCGCACGATCAAGGGGTTGAGGCAATGCTGCTGTCAATTGACGCTGAGAAAGCGTTCGATAGGGTGGATTGGGACTTCTTGTTTCTAGTCATGCGGCGGATGGGTATCGGCCCTAAGTATATGAGGTGGGTGCAAGCGCTGTATAGGGGCCCCAAAGCAAGGGTGAAAATTAATGGGCGATACACTGAGACTCTAGACTTGGAAAGGGGGACCAGCCAGGGGTGCCCGATGTCCCCGCTCCTATTTGCCATTGCTATCGAGCCTCTGGCGAGAGCAATCCGAGGAAGTGGAAAGGTATGGGGGCTACAGAGGGGGGGTAGTCACCATAAAATATCCCTCTTTGCAGACGATGTACTTATGGTGGTGACGCAGCCCGAGGAGTCCCTACCTGAGATCTTGTGGCAGCTGGGAATGTACGGGGAAGTATCGGGGTTCAAGGTGAACCCGGACAAGACTGAGGCTCTGAATATTAATCTGGCCAGGCCGCGGTTGGAAAGGCTACAGCAAGCATACCCGTTCAAATGGGCAGCGAGAGCCATCAGATACCTGGGGGTCAATATCACTTCTCAACCTCAAGGGATGTATGGGGATAATTATGGTAAATTGTGGAAGGAGATAGATCAGGATCTACAGAGGTGGATGAGTTATGAAGTGTCCTCGCTGGGGAGGATAGCGTCGGTTAAAATTAATGTACTCCCGCGAGTGCTGTATTATTTTCAGGCACTGCCGGTGGCCATTCCGGGAGCACATTTGCGACGATTGCAGCGGCAGGTGAACCAGTATATCTGGTGGAGACGCCCGCCCAGGATAGCATGTGCAGTGATGTACCGGAAGAGGGAGGAAGGGGGGCTGGGGGTGCCCAACTTACAAGCCTACTATTGGGCGGCCCAGGCATGCCATGTGATGGATTGGCGTGAAGGGGGGGGAGAGGAAGAATTATGTGGAGATGGAGAAGGACAGTGGAAGGGGGTGGTCCTTGGCAGGGCTTCCCTGGATGGGGAGGGGGGAGAGAGGGGTAGCGGTGCGGGCTAACCCATATGTGAGCCACGTGTTGCATGAATGGGACAAGCTTAGAGGGGGGTGGCAGGGGAGGGCGGGGGGGCACACTTTTCCTTGTTGAGGGAACTATGCCATATGGAGGAGTTCCGCCCCGGGAGAGAAGGGGGTGGATAACGAAGGTGGGCAAGAGGGGGCTTGAAGTGCTTTTACCAGTTTATTGATGGGGGAGAGTGGGTACCATTTGCGGTATTGCAAGAGACTTATGGGCTGCGGGAGGGGGATCGCTTCTATTATGGACAGGGGGTGTATTTTCTAAGGCAGAAATTAGGGAAAGAGGGTCTTGAGCAGGACTACACCCCGCTGGAGGTGGTTTGGTACGGGAAGAAGACCTCCCCGGGGTTAACCTCGGCACTTTATAAGGCCATCCAGGGGCCCCCGGTGGGGAAGCATAGATATATGCGGGAGTGGGAATGGGACTTGGGCATGGAGCTAGAGGAGGGGCAATGGAAGACTATATTTGATCAGATGCAGCTGCTACCATTGTCGATAGCCATCCGGGAGAATTGGTGCAAGGTGGTTATGCGGTGGTATTACACACCGGCCCGGCTGCATCGGATGTTTCCCAGGGTGTCCAATAGGTGTTGGCGGGAGTGCGGGGAGGTGGGCACTTTTTTCCATATATGGTGGACGTGCCCGCGGATACAGCGCTACTGGGAAGCGATTCGGGACTGGATAAGGGAGGTGGTTGGGCGGGAGACGCCGCTTGAACCTAGTGGCTATTTGATGGGGTGGTGGAGCGAAGGAGGGCCGGCCCAGGACAAGAGGCAGGTAATGGCATGTCTGAGCGCGGCCCGGTGTGAGCTGGCTTATCGTTGGAGGCAGCGGGAAGCACCGCAGGTGGAGCAGTGTGTGGAGCGTCTCAGGCAGGTGTTCTTAATGGAAAAACTGACTGCTGCACGAAGGCAACAGGTAGATAGATTTGAGAAGCAATGGGATAAGGTGTTGCTGTATCTACGGAACGATACCCTGAAATAGAGGGATAGCAATGAAGGGGGGGGGGTGTAGGGGGGGGAGGGGGAGGGGGTTAGGGGGGGAGGAGACTGGGGAAGAGGGTTGGGTTCAGGGGGGGGAGCAGGAGGCGGTAGGTCCGGATGGTGGGGGGGAAGAGGAAATTAGTTGGGGGGGGGAGGGAGACGAATGGGGCTGGGGAGGGTAGCTGCCATTGACGCTGGTATGTGCAGCCGATGGTTCCTACTCATATATAAACAATTCCATATGGTGGGGATGGATGTTTTTTCCTCCCTCTGTTTGAAGTTGGCAGAGGCACCCCCTGTACGTATGGGTAAGGCAGATGGGGCCATCCATTGGTTATGAGCTGAAAGGGTGTGTTATGTTGGTGTGCTATGTTCTCCTATTATTGGCGGTGGGGGGAGAGTATGCTATTACAGAGGACAGTTGCTACATGTCTAGTGGTTGTGCTGATATAATATATGTGTATGGCTTTGAGATGGAATTGTTGCTAATAAAAAGTTAAATACAAAAAATTAGGGGGGAAGGGGTGGAGCATAGGGTGTTAGTTCTGGAGGGGGGGTTGGGGGGAGGAGTTAGCATGGGTTTTGTTGGTCAGAATGTAAACTATATTGAATATACACTGTTTAAGGAAAATGTTTGAAATGCAATTCTGCTTATGAAAATGTTCAGGATGCATACTGGTTTCTGACAATGTTTTGGAATATAAAATATGGAAAAATAAATAAAGATTAAGTTATTAAAAAAAAAAGTATATCTACTGTTATACCAGATAATATACCTATGCCATTTCAGAACAACTATACCGTGCTATTTGTTACAACAACCCTCTGTGTCTCATCTGCAGGTCAGGTGTTCCCAGTTCACCCTTTGTCTTTTTTTTTTTTTTTTTCCAAACTTTATTTTATTCATTACAAATAAATATACAAAAGCCAACAACATACCATCGCCGGGGGGTGTACTCTTATCCCTACCCGGCGAGAACCATCTTGCAATGAATACAATGTTTTCTATATTTTCCCACCCCCTCCCCCCCGCCACCTCCCCTCCCCCCCTACACACCCTTTCTCACAAGGTCACCCCACCTCTGACACTCCAACTCCTTTAACCCCGTGTGGAGGAGTTCGTTCCGACACCTGGCCCCTAAAGTATCGATATAGACCCCCCATATCTGCATGAAAGTGGTCCATCGTTTGACACTGCACCTTGCATGCCACCGTTCCATCAACATTACCTGGTGGAAGCAATTGCGCCACTCCACAAACGTAGGGACCTGTTGCTCCCGCCAACGGCGCAGGATCGGGCCCTTCCCCACCAGACAAGCCTTCCGCAGTAACAACCTATCTGCACGCCGAGCCGGCAGGGGGGGTCCAGTCTGTCCAAAACCACAAAGGTATCCGTCCATCGCACCCGCATCTGCAACAGTGTACTAATATAGGCGCGTATCCGGGCCCAGTACAGCTGAAGACGAGGACAGGCCCACCACATATGTAATAGATTGGCTAAGGGTGCGGAACAGCGAGGGCAGCTACCATCATCCGTCATACAACTACGCAAGGCGCGGCGGGGCGAGAAATAGGCTCTCGTGAGACATTTAAATTGTACCTCTCTCCACTTCGCCCCCACTGCCAGGGCCGCTATCCTGCATAATGCTGTACGAACTGTGCCCGGGGGTACTTCCTTCCCCAGCTCCACCCCCCAGGCTGCCTCTACCCCCTGATAATCCACCGGGGTACGCAGACCATCCAGGCGTGCCCTCAAGCCCGCTATCATAGGAGGAGTGTCCTCCCCCAGTGCAAAGAGCCCCAGCAGCTGCTCAGAGCGCTCCGACGTCAGCGCTTCTCGAGGTAAAGAAGAAACGTAATGAGAGACCTGCAAGTACTCAAATGTATGCCTAACCGTCAAGTCATATTCCTGACCCAGGGCCTGAAAAGATTTACAGCGGCCACTGAGATCAACCAAATGCCCTATTAGGTATATGCCCCCGCCGTCTCCAGTCCCGAAACCCCCGCGTCTCCGAGCCAGCCCTGTAGAGGCAGCCAGCTAGATGCCGTCCAAGGTTTCTCCCAGCGAGCATTAAGTAAGCGCCAGGTCCGCAAAGCTGAACCAACTAAGACGCTCTTCACCAGGCGGCCGGGCAGATCCTTGGACCGGGTATGTAAAGCCCCTAACAGTGAAAAGGGCGCTACCAGCGCCTCTTCAATAAGTAGAGGCGTATATATGGCCGTCTGCCCTAACCAATCGTCAGATGCCGTGCCTGACAGGCCAAGGCGTAAATCCCCAAATCTGGGAGTCCCATCCCCCCTTCCCGCCATTTCCCCACCAGCCGTATCAGGGGGATACGTGCCCTCGCCCCTCGCCACAAAAAGTTTCGAATCAGCCGCTCGACCTGCCTCAGATCCTTCCGATATAGCCACACCGGCAGGGTTTGTAACCAGTACAGCAGCCTCGGTAATATCACCATCTTTACCGCCGCCACCCGCCCGAGAAAGTGGCAATGGCCCCCAGGCCATGAACTGGGACTGTAGCCGGTGTACCATCCAATCTAAGTTACGCCTATAAAGGTCCCGTGGGTGGCTAGTCAGGCGGATACCCAAATAGGTAAAATAGGAGTCCGCCCATTTCAAAGGAAACTGACCCGACCACTTCCTCCGCAAGGATCCCAGAACATCAAGAGCCTCCGACTTCTCCCCGTTGATCTTCAGACCTGAAAAAAGGCCATAAGTCCGAAATTCCGCCAACAACTGCGGCAGGGACTCCTCAGGGGACACCAGATGCACCAGAAGGTCGTCCGCAAAGCCGATAGTGTAAATGTTTGAGGTCCGATCCTCACCCCCTGTATCCCCGGCGAGGCCTCCACCGCTCGAATTAGCGGGTCTAGGGACAATACAAATAGCAAAGGTGAAAGGGGGCAACCTTGCCTCGTCCCTCTTTCCAAGGAAAAAGTCTCCGACAGCACCCCATTGCAAAGTATTCCCGCCGTCGGATTGGCGTATAGGCTGTCTATCATCGCACAGAACGAAGGCCCGAGGCCATACCTAGGTAACAACATGCGCAGGTAACTCCAATTAACCCGGTCAAAGGCCTTCTCCGCATCGAAACTCACCAATAAAGACGGTAACTGTTGGTCATGAACCCACTCCAAAGAGGCTAGAATTTTCCGCATATTCCGTACTATGTACCTGCCCTTCACGAAACCGACCTGAGAGTTGTGAAGTAAAATATCCAAATACTCCGCCAGCCTGTTCGCCAACACCTTAGCAAAAATCTTAGCGTCAAAGTTCAATAGGGAAATCGGGCGGTAGGAAGCCGGGAGTTCTGGGTCCTTGCCCGGCTTGGGGATTAAGGTGATATAAGCCCGATTATGGCCCCATCGGAATCCACCCTGCTCCACCCGTCTCGCATATACCTCCACTAGAACCGGGCTCACATAGCCCTGGAGCAGTTTGTAAAATTCGGCCCCCAAGCCATCCGGTCCCGGAGATTTATAACAACTGGCCGTCCCAATCACCGCTCCCACCTCCTCCAACGTTACGGGACGCCCCAACCACGTGCTCTGTTCCTCTGTTAGCGATGGAAGGTGCAGCTTCCGGAGGTATTCCGAAGCTAACAAAGGAAGGTCCAGCTCCTTCGTATAAAGTGTTTTAAAAAAGTTCCGAAAGACCCGCGCTATCTCCGCAGGGCCACTCTGTAGCCTCCCCTGTTCGTCTCGTATGGCCGCCACAGTATTAGATCCACGCTGCCCCCGCAGGCAGCGGGCCAACAACCGCCCAGGCTTATCCCCATGACATTGAAGTCTATGACGGTAGTATAACATTGTCTTCTTAGCTCGTTGATGGAGCAGTTCGTCCAGACTCACCCGGGTTTCCCATAATTCCTTTTGCAGCCCCGCCGACGGGGTCTGCGCTAGCCGACGGCGCAGATAAGATACCCGCTTCTCTAAGTGAAGAATCCGATCTGCCAGCATCCGCCGCCTGCGGGCCGCAAAACCTATAATTTCTCCACGCATGACTACTTTAGCGGTCTCCCAGACCAATTCTGGGTCTCCGTCGTGTACGCGGTGGACCTCCGCGAATTCTTGCCAGCGCTGTTCTAAGAACTTATGAAATTGCGCATCTCTGTATAACTCTAACGGAAAACGCCATAGGCTAGACCGATCAGCCCGCATCCCCCAGCCGAGATCAAGCCACACTGGAGCGTGGTCCGATATCGCAAAGGGGCCAATCTGCGCCCCTTCCACCTTCGCAAACAATTCCTTCGTAAGCAGCACGTAGTCTATACGAGAACTGGAGCCATGGGCCCTAGACTGATGGGTAAAATCTTTTTCCAAGGGATGAAGCACCCTCCACGAGTCTACTAGTCCCAAACGAGCTTTAAAACGTTGCAGCGCACGGGTGACCGGTCCCCTTTCACGCGCCTCCCCTCCTCTGGTAGTGTCCAACTCCACGTCCAAGACGCCGTTAAAGTCGCCTCCCAGCACCAGGGGGATCTCCGGCAGCTGCTCCACTTTAGCGGCCACTGTGGCATAAAAGTGGGGATCCAAGGCGTTGGGTCCGTACACCGTGCCCAGAATGACTGGTTGCCCGTCTAAGTGTCCTTGCAATAGCAAATAACGCCCCGCCCCGTCTCGCACTTCTGCCTCCAAAACCCAACGGACCCGCTTATGGACCAAAATGGCCACTCCGCCCTTCTTCCCCACTGCCGGTGCCCCCCACACCTGCCCGACCCAGCCTCGCCGCAGCTTGGCATGTTCTTCGGCCGTCTGGTGTGTCTCCTGCAGAAAAGCAATATCACAGTTGTGTCGAGCTAGAGCCTGCAAAATTTTATATCTTTTAATAGGGTGGCCTAAGCCGCACACATTCCACGAGGTAATTCTCAGAGTGGCGGTGCAGTGTCAATTCCTCCCTGCCCGGTTTTCCATGTTACACTGGAAGGGGCTCTCCCAGCCTGGAGCCCCCTCCGCGCTTTCTTATCACTAAACCTCCAAAGTTTTATAGAGGGTGTGTTACCCACTCCTCCCCCCTCCCTCTCCCCCCCCCACCCTTCACCCCACCCAGCCCCTCCCCCCACCCCCTCCCTCCCCCCCTCATCCCCATCCCCCCTTGGATTATGAATCTACCAACCCCACACTCCCCTCTCCTCTCTCCCATGGACTTGCAGTGATGCGCTCCACCACCCCCGCTTTGCCCGACCTCTAACCCCCGACCCCCCACGGGCCCCCGTCGCAACACCCTCCCCACCTCTTCCGCCTCCCATCAGTTACACTCGGGGTCACTTTTATGCCCTCAGCAATCCTTTCGGCATGTCTCTCCACCAACGCCGGTCATCTACCCCCCCGCGCCCCCCGCGTTCGTCCCACATAGGTCCGCTAAGCCAGCCCAGCGTCCCGTTAAGACTTCTGTACCCAGAGCGGAGTCTCTCCCTCCCGGGTGTCGTTCTCTGCGAACAGCCAGCGTTCTGGCTCACAGGCTGACCCCTCCCTCAGTCTGCCTGCTCTGCCAGCGTTGGCTGTGCTCCACCCCTACCTGCCCGGCACGGCCCCTTGAGCCTTCGCAGGTTGTCTTTCTCCCCTCCCCCACCCCTTCTAACCCCTCAGACTATAGCACCGTGGAGGCTGTCGTTCTGCTCTCCCTCCCCTCCCCTCCCCGCTCACAGTATAATAGCCCCCACCTCTACCGCCCATGGGAGAGCCCCCCCCTCCCCCTGGTCCGCTGGTACATTAAGGGAGAGTCAAACTGCCGCATAAGCGTCACAAATTTACCCTGGGTCCCATTCCCAGTTCCTCCCCCCCCCCCCCCCCACCCCCCCGCTTACCGTCCAGTATTTGATAGGGGGGTAGCACCGGCTCTCCCTGTGTCCCAACCCCCCATCTACCCCACTTCCGGGACCCCTCCCCCACCCGCCTCTAACAAACCCCAGCAGCTCACAAATAACCAGCCAATACATCTTAACAAAAAACAATGTAAACAAAACAAAACTCACAATTTATACCTCTGGAACATACAACCCATGAAAAACAATGTAGCCCTCCCCCTTCCTAGGTAACCCTCCAGCCTGCCTGGAAGCGTTCTGGCTCTCCGCCATCTCATTCAACAGGTCGGCCTCCCGGGGAGATGGCTGTCACTAAGGTCCATAGGTCCAGAGGGAGTCCACAGTCCAGGCCGCCGCTGCTTTGACGGTGGTCCTGAGGCCCATCTTGCGCCCCGGTCTTCCACCCGTGCTGACAGCGGGGCGTAGCAGGCAAAACACAGTCACTTCCTCAGGGGCCCTCAACTCTCTCCTCCGGCGGACACAAGGCTCTCCACGTACGGCGTCGCGTCCTCAGCCGAGTCAAAAATCTTGCGCCGGCCCTCAACAAAGATATGGAGACGTGCCGGGTATTGGACCGTAAATTTAATTTGGCGTTCAATGAGCTTCTGGCAGAGGGGTGCATAGGCTCTGCGGCGCTGGCTGAGTTGTAGGGAGTAGTCCTGCGCTACCCGGATCCGCAGATTTTCCACCACCAGACCTCCCTGCGCTCTTGCCGTCCTCAAAACTGTCTCTTTTTGCGGGAAGTGGAGTAACTTCACCAAAACCACTCGAGGCCGGGAGTCTTCAGAGTTTTACTGCCCACCCGATGGGCACGCTCGATGTGGATCTTCTCCCCTTCTACGTCCCCACCAGCACGTAACAGCGGCGAGAACAGCTCCACCAAATATTTCGGTAAGTCCGAGTCCAGCACTGATTCAGGTATGCCCATCACCCTCAGGTTGTTCCTTCGCGACCGGTTTTCTAGGTCGTCTATTTTAGCCTCCTGGGATCGCAGCTGGTTCCGTAGCGACTCCACTGTTTGCTGTAACGTGTTGGTGGTATCCTCCACTTGCCCCACGCGGTCCTCAACCTCCTGGAGCCGTTTGCCATAAGTCTCCACGGAACTTTGCACTTCGTCCAGTTTCTCCCGAATCGCTGAGAATTGCGTCGCCAGAGCCTCCGCTACCGCCGCGGATATTTCTTCTACTCTGGCGGGTGAAGTTGGGGAGCTCGGTGTCGCGGTTCCCTCCGCCATCTTACTCGGACCGGGCCCTCGGTCTCTCTCCTTTCTTCCCGCTCTTAATGCCGCTGCCATTGCTGAGGTTTTTGCAATGCAACTCAGGAGAATAACAAGGAGTTAGGCACACAGAGGGGCTTCGTGAAGCAGGTCGGGAGTCTCAAAAACGGTACAATTAGCCGGTATAAGCAAGGGGTGGTCGGAGGACGAGCAGCACCCGACTACTCGCTCTCACCACATCACCGGAAGTCCTCACCCTTTGTCTTACCCCAGCCTGATTACCAATACAACCCCACCCCCTCCACCCTACAATGGCTCCCACAAAACTCCAAACCTTCCCTATCTTCCTCCTCCTCCTAATTACACTCCTAATACAAAACATTTCCACGCACAAACCAGACCAAACCCCCTTTAATACCATTCCCCTTATTCACAACCAGTACAGAAACACTCTATACTCCCAAACATTTATCTACTCTCATAACCACAAACCACACATAAAGACCCATAGATCCCGCTCCAGACTTATTCAAATATACCATCACCAACCAACTATTACACATAACTCCACCAACACACCCTCCCTCCAAAAATGTATCCTCATAAACATACGTTCAGTAAGAAACAAAATACATGATTAAAGATGAGAAATCTGACCTACTCTTTATCACAGAGACATGGCTTGCACCCACTGACACAATCCTACTAAATCAGTTGCAAACACAAAAATATGACCTATTCAACTGTCACCAAGACTCCAAAAGAGGGTGAGGCGCCCTCATCATGGCTAAAAAGGACCTTGACCCTTGCAATTTGCCTGATCTACAGATCACCGTCATCCGACCACAATAACCTCACCCCAATTCTGGAACTAGCATGCACAGTTTCACTGAGAAAACCACTTATCATACTGGGTGACATGAACCTCCCATCGCTTAACTCATCACACACAACAGACTTCCTAGATACAATGACAGAAATGGGATTCAAACAGATCATACATGCTCCCACACACATAAAGGGAAACATCCTAGATCTAGTCTTCCTTCCCACACCTCTCAACAGCCACCAATTCCTCCCCCCCATCAATAACTGACGTTCCCTGGTCCGATCACCACTTAATAACCTATCTCCACACACAAACATCCAATACCAATACACCAAATGCTATACCGCAAAATAAAAGCTTCACCCACTTCAATAAAGATACCTTCCTAGACAAGGTATTACCCAAGCTAACAACAAACACTTCAAACATTAATTTATCCATAAATCAATGGAACCTAACCATCCAAAAAGGCAGCCGCCCCCACACAAAGCACACCCAAAAAAACCCTAAAGAGATCAGAAAAGTGTTTACCCATGAACTTGCCAGCCTAAAAAAGTAACTGAGAAAACAAGAAAAAAAGTAGAGAACAACTAAATCAAACGAAAACAAATCCCAATATCTTAGCCTACTCAGCACATATAAAGATGCAATCAACAAATCTAAACGAGACTATCACACAAAAATAATAAACTTGGCCATTAACCACAATGTAATTGCAATTGTAAGATCACTAACAAAAACACAAAAACCAGAACCAGAACACTCCTCAATAAATGTACAAACGTTAGCTACACATTTTGCAGAAAAACTAAAAAACAAGTCTTCCAACCCTGTCACCAACATACATGTAGGCTCAAATAACCCCAACAAATGGGAAAACTTTCACTTAGTTGATCAAAAACACCTCCTTAAGATCATGACAATGATCAACACCACAACCTCCCCACTTTATCCATGCCCAGTATCATTTTATTTTATTTTTTTTATTTACTGCACATTTATATACCGCTACTTCCAGCGATCAGCAGCGGTTTGATTCATGTTCTGGGATTGTCAATCAAGACTGGGGGGGGTGGTATGTACAAATAACTGGGGTCACAGCACACATGGTTAGCGTCTTAGGGGGTGACTTATACATTCTTACATCTATATATACATATTTACATAATTACATAATCATGGATCAAGTCCACCAAAGCCAAACTCGCCACAAACCTTCTACACATAATTAATCAATCACTCTCACAAGGCATCATGCCTGATGCCCTCAAACTCACTTCCATCCACCCCATCCTAAAAAACAATAACCTGGATCCAAAAAACCCTAGCTCATACAGGCCCACAGCCAGTATACCTTTCATTGCTAAACTAATAGAAAAAAATCATCCAACTCCAATTACAAGATTATATTGACCTCCACGCCCCTTTGGACTCCCATCAATTTGGTTTCCGCCCTTACCACGGTGTAGAAACCTTGTTAATAACACTAATGGACAAACTCATTAGAGGTACAGATGACAATAAGCAAGGATTCATCCTCCTTTTCATAGACATAACCTCCGCATTCGATAACATCAACCATAACACACTAATCGAAAAACTGGCACGAATAGGAACAGGAGGTACTGTCCTTAAATAGTTTGTCTCATATATCACACCATATGCTACGTGTCCAGTTAGGCCAGGACACCTCAGAAACATTCTCCCAAGGCCAGGGTATACCACAAGGCTCGGCCCTCTCAGCCCTGCTTTTCAACCTATACCTACAGCCCATCACGAACATATTCAGAAAATTTAAGATTAACCACTACATTTATGCCGACGACATCATGCTCTCTATCCCTATAAACACTAACAACCCCTCATACCACAATCTATCCGAATGCATCAGAGAAGCTGAATCTTGGCTAGAGGGGGAGGAGTGGCCTAGTGGTTGAGGCAAGTTACCTCAGGCCAGAGGTTCAGGGGTTCATATCCCACTAGAAGACAGCAACCTTGGGCTGGAAGGACTGGGGTTTCTAGTCCCACAGGTGCTCCTTGTGGTCTTGGGCAAGCCATTTAACCTTCCATTGTTCATGTTCCCTGTAAAATAGTTATCTCCAAATTATAATGCCCTGTTCAATGTAATTTCAGTTTGTTCAATGTAAGCCGCCTTGATATCATGAAAGGCAGTATATAAGAAATGTTAAATAAAATAAAAATAGAGACCAACTACCTCAGCACTAACTTCAAAAAATCTGAAGCTATGTTCATATCAAGGAACCAAGATGCTATCCATCCAAAAAACATCATAATCAACAATACTGCCATCCCTGTTAAACAAGAGGTAAAATACCTAGGGATAATGCTAGATCACATCCTCAGTACGCTCCCCCACATAAAGCAAACAGTAAAAACCATATTCTTTAAACTAAAAACAGAGGCGTGGAGTCTGACCCTGTCCGGTAGTCGTACATCATCTGCGGGTATTGGATGCTGATTGTTGCTGTCTCCTTAGCCCTATTTAATCTGGGCTACACCACAGGACGCCAAGGAGTGGAGTCTGACCCTGTCCAGTAGTCGTACATCACCTGCGGATATTGGATGCTGATTGCTGCTATCTGCTTAGCCCTATTTAATCTGGGCTACACCGCGGGACGCGGATGCGGGTGTGTCCCTCGGGCGCATGACCAAAGGGGCAGGCCCTTTGGAGCCCCTTTGGAGCTTTTTGGAGTTTTTGAGGAGTAGAAGTGAGTGCTTTTCTCCGGTATGGGGAAAAGAAGGAAGAAGAGCATACCAGTTGCATCAGCTATGAAGGCCTCCAAGTCTGAGGGCCCTCTGGATAAACATTTGATTCGTCAGGTTGTGGAAAATTGTAGCTTGGAGCTATCGGCCTCAGTAAGTACTCCCTCACTTTCAGCCTCATCTCCAATTGGGGGTTTTACCCTACCCCTCTCGTCGTCTGATCAGGTTGCGGTGCGGGAGGAGGGTATAGGTGGTCCTTCCCTCTGTCCTGACGCCGCCTTGGTTTCTGTAGGAGCGCCGGATCGGGCCTGCCTAGATGTTAAACACTTACCAATACCTAAAGTGATTCATATCCCATCGGTGCTAGGAAGTGCTATTGGTTCTTCTCCGCCCCTTCAGGAAGTGACTTTGAAAGACATCTGGGCGGTAGTTACTCGTACTGAAGCTGCTCTTACAGGAACTTTGGGACAAATTGAAGAATTTACTCGGGACTCTTGTCGCTAAATTTGTTGAATATGATGCTAAATATGTGGTTCAGGATGAACGTTTGACGCAAGTGGAGGCAAAAATAGGCTCTGTTCAGGCAGTCTCAGCTGCCTCAGTTAAGGATAGTTTGTATTTTCATAGACATCTTGAAGTGTTAGAGAATGCATCTCAGCTAAAAATCTGAGGTGTTTAAACTTTCCAGTTAGACACTATCTCTCCCCCCCCCCTTATTCTATTTCATAAGTATTTGCAAGAAGTTTTAAAATTTGAGCAACCTGAGGTTATTAAGGTTGCAAACTTGTATTCCATTCCTAGGTTTAAAAAGAAAATAGAGGATAATGCGGAGGGGGACGAGCCTGTTCAATTGCTCTCGCCTATTAGTTTGGATATTTCAGAATTTCTTGAGTCCTCTTCTGATATTATTTTTTCGGCTCGTGCGACCTTTGTTACAGATTTGGACAAGAATTCTGTATTGAAAACATATTTTTCAAAAAAAGATGTGCTTTTTTGTGGTCAGAAGATCACCATATTACCAGATGTCTCTCGTATAACTCAAAATCGCTGTAAAGCTTTTTTGGAGTTGAAAGATCGCACCTTAGTATTGGGGGCTACTTTTTTTGTGAAGTTCCCATGTAAGTGTGTAGTAGAATATCGTGAGAAACATTATGGTTTTCTCGACCCAGTTCATTTAGAGGTTTTTCTTAAGAATCATGAGCCTCATTTGGGATGACGGGTTTATGTAAATTAGGGTTTGGATTATTAGTACGATACTAGGGACATGTTTTGTTTTTCTTTGATTTAATATTTATTAATGATTTTCCACCCTCCCATAATGTGGGCTTTTATGTACTATATGTGTAATTACTCGGATTTCCATAAATTAATGGTATCTTGGTATATGTAAGTATCTTATGTTCCTTTCATATTTCTTGTTCTACTTATTGTATGGAATAAGTTGAAATTCAATAAATATATTTAACATAAACTAAAAACAGTGCAGCATCTAAGACCCCTCCTTGATACCCATGATTTCAAGTCTGTAGTCGACACACTAATTACACCCCACTTCGACTATTGTAATAGTCTACTGAACGAACTCCCACTTAAAAACATGAATATACTACAAAGATCCCAAAACATCACTGCCAGGGTCGTTGCAAAAGCCCGCCTAGCCGATCACATAACCCCCATTCTACAAGAACTTCACTGGCTCCCAATAAACAGCCGGATAAAATATAAAATACTTCTAACAACATTCAAGCTGCTTAATGACATCTCCCCCTCCTACCTAACCACTTTTTTACACTCCCCATCAGAAACCAGATCACGCAGACAAAATGCAAGCCACTCACTTATCACACGCAAAACTATCTGCAGGACAAAGAAAACCACAAGCTCCAGAGCCTTCTCACTTGCTGCCCCCACCCCCCTCTGGAATGAACTATCACTGGCTCTCCAAATGACAAAAGACCTCCAATCATTTAGAAAAGGACTCAAAACATTCCTTTTCACCCAACATTTTGGAAACCTAACTGATACCCCTCTCCTCTCACAATCAGCCACACAACAAACACAGAACCAACCCACTAACCTCTCCCCTCCCCTGCCCCCGACTTCAACAACCCCCAAAGCATTGCCCTACCCATCAAAAGAAAGAAGTTAAGAATAAGCTAACTCCCGTATATATGTAAATAGAAAGTTTTTTACACACAAGTCTGTTTGTACGATATGTTCTCTGTAAATAGTTAAGACCCACTGTTCCATGTAAAAGTTGTTCAGTTGTTAACTGTTAACTGTAAACCGCCCTTGATCTCTGGAAGGGGCGGTATAGAAGTAATAAATAAATTTGGGCATGTTTACGCTTGGTCTTCGGATGATCTTAGACGCCCTGGTCACTGCAGTCATTAAATGCACACCATTCCTGTGGAGAGCGGCACTGCCCTCCATCATCAGATGGATCGCAAGGTGGAGGGCCTCTTAAAAATCAGTTTCTTGTCATCAACCTTGGCATTGCAGGCCTCTGTTTGCGGAGGTTTCACTGCACACACTCTGCTCAGTCTGTGGCTGCTGCTACAGTGACTCTATGTTGGCTGTGACTCCATCATTGGAATAAAGATGCTGCTTCCAAGTCCCATCTCGCCAAGCTTTCTTTCAAGGGCCACCTTTTTGTTAAAGATCTGGAAAACTTTGTGACAGATTTGTGGGGAGTCAAGCCTCAACGTTTGCCAGAGGATAAACCCAAATCTAATTTTCGTCGTCGTCCACATCCTCATCTTATACAGTCCGCTTCAGAGATGTTCATCGCTACCGGCTTGGCAAATCTGGTGGTTCTTCAAATAGGGATGGTTCTAAGTCATCACAACTGGGACAATTTCTCCTCGTCCAAACAACTTTCAGGTTCCACCAAATCTTCCTATTGACTGTTTCCGTGTCCATTCTGGAGTGCCTCCTATGGGCGGACTCTTACAGTATTTTTCCCTCGAATGGACCCAGATAACATCAGACTGGTGGGTACTCGAGGTAGTAACACAGGGATATGCTCTCAGCTTCACCAAGCCCATGCCGAATGTCTTCCTCCTCTTTCTGTGCGGTTCCACAGCCAAGCCAGCATCTGTACGCCTGACTCTCCACTGCCTTCTTCATCTCAATGCGGTATGCCCAGTTCCTCCCTCAGAAAGAGGTTCTGGTCACTATTCCATTTACTTTGTCATTCCCAAGAAGGACGGCTCATTCTGTCCTATCCTGGACCTCAAGGGAATCGATCGCTGTCTTCAGGTGCCGCGGTTCTGGATGGAAACCCTCAGGCATTCAGGCTGTTCAGCCAGGCAAATTTCTCGCATTCCTGGACCTGGCGGAAGCATATTTTTGCATTCCAGTCTGCCAAGATTGTCAGCAGTATTTACGTTTTGTGGTCCTCAGTCAACATTATCAGTTTTGTGCCCTGCCCTTTGGTCTTGCCACAGCTCCTCGCACTTTCTCCAAGGTGGTGGTAGTAGTAGGCAGGTTCGTCCTTATCTAGACAATTGATCAGAGCAACGAGTTTCGAGGAGGCTACTTCTGTGGTCTTTCAGGTTCTCTCCTTTCTGGACCATCTTGGCTGGGTGGTCAATTATACCAAAAGCAATCTGTGCCCAGTTCAGTCTTTGGAATTCCTTGGCGCCCGCTTCGACACGATAGTGGGTCGTGTCTTGCTCTCTTACGACAGCTGCAAGAAGCTCTGCGTTCAGGTCTATGCCTTCCGGTGCCTGGCAGCTCCCACTGCTTAGGATTGCCTACAACTCCTTGGCACCATGGCTTCTGCTCTCGAAGTAGTCCCCTGGGCCCATGCTCACATGTGTCAGCTTCAATACTTTCTCGTGTCGTTCTTGTCCCCATCAACCCAGGACTGTCAGATTCGTCTACCCCTTTCTTCAGTGGTTCACCACAGTCTTCGCTGGTGGCTTTGTCCGTATCACTTGTTGAAGAGTGTTCCCTTGGAAATTCTGCGTTGGGTGGTGGTTACCATGGACGCCAGCCTTGCAGGTTGAGGAGCGCCCTGTCAAGGACAGGAAGCTCAGGGATCTTGGTCCATTCAAAAAGCCTCTTGAACCATCAATCGCCTCAAAGCCCAGACTCTTCATCTGGCTGTACTCTTTCAATCCCACAGGGTCAAGCAGTCAAAGTATTTGCTGACAATTCCATCACTGTGACTTATCGCAACAGACAGGATGGGACCAAATGTCCCGGAGTCACCCTTGAAATGAGTCTTCTATTTCCCTGGGCAGAATCCAACCTCCTGGCTTTTTTTGTGCAGCACATTGCGGGAATGGAGAACATTCAAGCGGTTTCCTGAATCATCATATCCTGGACCCCCAGCAAGTGGGAGCTAGCTCCATTGGTGTTTGCGAACATTGTGTGTCAGTGGAGTCATCCGACTCTAGATCTAATAGCCACTTCTTCCATTGCCAAGACATCAATCTTTTTCAGTTGTCGAAATGAACCGAACTCTCATGGCTTTGGATGCTCTGGTTCAGACCTGGTCTTCGAACCAGCTTCTCTAAATCTTTCCTCCTTGGCCGCTAATCGGCCATGTACTGCATTGGATAGAATCACACTCCAGACAGGTAGGGCTGGTGGCCATGGATTGGCCTCAGCATCCATGGTATGCCAATCTCCTCCGCCTCCTGCAAGAGGCGCTGCTACCCCTTGGTGTCCGGAGAGGTCTTCTGTTTCAGGGGCCGG
Source organism: Ichthyophis bannanicus (assembly GCA_033557465.1). NCBI lineage: Eukaryota > Metazoa > Chordata > Amphibia > Gymnophiona > Ichthyophiidae > Ichthyophis > Ichthyophis bannanicus. The sequence continues at coordinate 349,287,633 of CM066032.1, forward strand.
TTCTCATGGATGATCTCACTCCTTACTCGCTTACGGTTTGGCTATTGAGCGGCATTGCTTGCATCGCAAAAGTTACTCACCGCAAGTAGTGGCCCCTCTACTGCTGGCTTGACTGTCTTCTACCTCTCATGCCTATGCTTGGAACTGGCATCTTTTTTTTTCTTCTTGGTGTTCTAAGAGATCCCTCTCGCCTTGGCAAGTTGATATTTCAGGCATTCTTTCCTTCCTTCAGGATGGATTTGATAAGGGTCTCGCCCTTAATTCTTTAAAGGTGTATATTGCAGCCTTGACATACTTTCAGGGGCATCTCCATGGGTGGTTTCTTGCTTCTCATGTAGAGGTTTCCCATTTTCTGTGGGGTGTTTGCTCCCCGAGGCCCCCCGTTCGTCCAGTCATCCCTTCTTGGGATCTGTCCTTAGTGCTTTGCGCACTAATCCATGCCCCGTTTGAGCCTCTCCATAGGGCATCTCTCAAAGATTTGACTCTCAAAACTCTCTTTTCCTTATAGCAGTCACTTCGGCACAGTGCCTTTCAGAGCTCCAGGCACTTTCTTGCCGGGATGCTTTTTGATCTTTTTCCCCGGAGGGTGTTACCATTTGAACAGTGCCCTCTTTTCTGCCTAAGGTCATTTTGGATTTTAATGTCAATCAATCGGTTGTGCTTCTTTCCGTTTTTAAGGAGTAGTCTTCGGATGACAACAGAGTCCTTCACCTATTGAATGTTGTTAGGGTGTTGCACTGTTACCTCAAATTCACAAATAAGTTTCGTCTCTCCGATTACCTTTTTGTCCTGGCTTCTGGTCCACAAAAAGGAGTGGCCACTTCCAAAGTGACCATTGCACACTGGATCAAGCAGCTTATATTTTTTTTTGAACAAACCTGTGCTCATGGATCTTCAAACACATTCTGTGTGGGCCCAGGCAACCTCCTGGGCAGAATGCTCATGGGTATCTCTTCTATTTATTTACAGAGCAGCCATCTGGTCTTCCCTTTATACTTTTGCACGTCACTATCACTTGGATGTCTAAGCTTGAGAAGCAGCTTGCTTTGGAGCCTCTGTCTTGGCTGCAGCTGTTTCTTCCTGCTCTGGAGTAGTTTAGCTATGGTACTCCCCACTAGTCTGGACTGGTCTAGCAGAATGTATTTGGAAGCAGAAATTTTATGTACCGATAATTTCCTTCACTGGAATCCTGCTAAACCAGTCCAGGACCCGCCTCTGTAGTCCGTCGCCTAGCTAAGACTCTCTTTACTTATTGGTGACATTGCTATACCTTGCCATGTACATACTTCCTTGACTTGCGGAAGTATGTACATTGTTCAATTTAGCTGCTTGTTGTTTTGTTTATGAACTCATTTTTGTTCTGGTTTTGTGCATTCTTGGCTGTTGGAATTCCTGCTGCTTGTTATGGTTATACTGAAGGTCCCCTTGGGGGATGGGTTTTCATACCAAGGCTGATGTCACAAAGCTTCAGGCATTTTTCTCTGTCTCACCATCTGCTGGCAGGGGGACACAACCCACCAGTATGAACTGGTCTAGCAGGATTCCAGGAAAGGAAATTATTGGTAAGTAAAATGTTTCCTTCTCACACCCTTGCTCCTATCTAGGGCTGGATTTAAGCATAGATAAGATAGGCACATGTCTAAGGTGCCAAATTCTGAAGGTACCCATAATCTAGGGCAGGCATGTCCAACTTCGAACAGGTCGTGATCTACTTTTTCCGGCCAAAAGTGCTGGTGATCTACCACCATGAAAATTAAGTTTCAAATTAGTTTCAAATTAAATTTTAACCCAATAAAGTTGGATGATACCCCCCCCCCCCCCATTTTTAATGAACCTTCTATCATTTACTTGGATCAGCTGTTAAGCAAATTAAGCAAAAACAAAACAGAGACGAAGATCCAGTAAGAACTGCGAGGGGAATGGAAAGTACATTTTTTCTTAAAGTTTTATTGAGTAATAACTTTCTTTAACTGTCTTAATAACTTTCTTTAACTTATTTGAATAATTTGTGTTAAATTTAGGTCTAGTATTGATCCAGGCTTATCTTGCACAATCTTTAATATTTCGCTCTTGCTCATTAGTGAGACATCTGAGCCTGCATTTCATCCACCAGCTTTTTGAAGTTGGGTGAATATTGCGTGAGGGCCAGTCTCAGGGAATCCTGGAGATGTTCATCTGTCATGTTGGAACGTTGTGTACTCTTTGTCATTTTCAGATGGGAAAACGCAGATTCACACAAATAAGTTGAACCGAAACAGGAGTGTAGAGCTTCACTGCATCTCCTCAAGTTGGGAAATTTGTCTCTAGGCATTAGCTTCCAAAACGATTCTTGCTCAGCACGGGTCTTGAGAAAAATGTTATTTTTAAGGGTTAATATTTTGTTTTCAAGAGATGGCTTGTTCAATGAGTAATTTTTACTGATAGCAGCTGCAGTTTCTTTAATGTCCACAACTGTTCCAATTTTTTGGAAGTCACAGAATCTATTTTCGAATTCCTGGATAACAGACCAGATTTCTGTCACATACTTCTTGTTCTGAAAAACAAAATTTGGATAATGTCCCAGATGGTCCTGCATATTAGGAAAATGATCAAAAGTGTTCTTTGCAAGGTCAGTCATCATTAGCTCAAATTTGCTCTTGTAGGATGAAACTGTACTCATCTCGCCAATGCATTTGTTTTTACCTTGTAGTTCAAGGTTCATATAGAAACATGATGACAGAAAAAGACCACATGGCCTATCTAGTCTGTCCTTCCATATCAACAACTACAACAGTCCACTTTTTACCTTTAGAGATCCTCTGTGTTGGTCCCATGTTTTTTTGAATTCAGTTACTGTCCTCATCTCTACCACCTCCACTGGGAGACTATTCCACGGATCCACTACTCTTTCCGTAAAGAAATATTTCCGCATATCACTCCTGAATCTATCTCCCTTCACCCTCATCCCATGTCCCCTCGTAGCAGAACTTGCTTTCAATTGAAAGAGGCTCTCTCCCTGAACAATTATGCCATGGAGGTATTTAAACATCTCAATCATATCACCTCTATCCCGCCTTTCCTCTAAGGTGTACATATTAAGATCCTTAAGTCTGTCCTCATGCTTTATAATGAAGCCCACTAATCATTTTAGTAGCCACCCTCTGCACCGACTCCATCCTGTTCACATCCTTTTGAAGGTGCGGTCTCCAGAATTGCACACTATACTCCAAATGAGGTTGCACCAAAGACTTATACAGAGGCATTATCACCTCCTTTTTCTGCTAGCCATTCCTCTCCGTATGCACCCAAGCATCCTTCTAGCTTTTGCCGTCGCCTTTTCTACCTGTTTAGCTACTTTAAGATCATCAGACACAACCACGCCTAGGTCCCGCTCTTCTTTAGTGGACAAAAGTACTTCACCTCCTATACTGTATTGCTCCCTTGGATTGCTGCAGCCCAAATGCATGACCTTACATTTTTTAACATTAAATCCCAGCTGCCAATTCTAGACCATTCTTCAAGCTTAGCTAGATCCCTCCTCATGTTATCTACACCTTCCTGGGTGTCTACTCTATTGCAGATTTTGGTATCATCTGCAAAGAGGCAAACCTTACCCGACAGCCCTTCCGCTATATCACTAACAAAGATGTTAAAAAGAATCGGACCAAGGACAGATCCCTGGGGCACACCACTGGTAACATCCTTCTCCTCAGAGTGAGCTCCATTTACTTGTACTCTTTGTCGCCTCCCACCCAACCAATTTCTAACCCAAGCAGTAACTTTAGGGTCCATCCTTAGGGTGCTCAGTTTGTTTATAAGTCGCCTGTGAGGAACAGTGTCAAAGGCTTTACTGAAATCTAAATACACCACATCTAGAGCTCTCCCTCGGTCCAACTCCCTGGTCACCCAGTCAAAAAAATCAATCAGATTTGTCTGACAAAACCTGCCTCTGGTGAATCCATGCTGCCTCGGATCCTGTAATCCGCTGTACTCCAGAAACCTCACTATTTTCTCTTTCAGCAGCGTTTCCAATAATTTACTCACCACCGAAGTTAAACTAACCGGCCTGTAGTTTTCAACCACATCCTTACTTCCGCTTTTGTGTAAAGGCACCACATGAGCCTCTCTCCAGTCCTTTGGCACCACTCCCGACTCCAACGAGGCATTGAAAAGGTCAGTCAGTGGAGTTGCTAGAATGTCCCCAAGTTCTCTCAGTATTCTAGGGTGTATCCCATTCGGGTCCCATCGCTTTGTCTACTTTAAGTTGAGCTAGTTTCTCACGAACACAGTCTTCTGAAAATTGTTCAAGATGTCCCTCGCTTCTGTTCCTATTTGTGGGTGTTTTCTGAGGTCCTGCTCCTGGTTCTTCATCTGTGAACACAGAACAAAAATATTTGTTAAGCAATTCTGCTTTATCCTTATCAGCTTCTACATATTCCCCCCTACACCCTTGAGTCTGACAATACCACTTTTGCCCTTCCTCTTGTCACTAATATATCTGAAAAATGTCTTATCCCCCCATTTTATTGCATTGGCTACTTCCTCCTCCTTTTGAATCTTTGCCTTCTTGACTACTTTGCTAGCTTCTCTAAGTTTTTCCAAATACATATGCCTGTCTTCCTCTCTCTGTGATGTCTTGTATTTCATGAAGGCTTACCTCTTTTTCTTCACTTTTTCAGCTACTTCCTTCGAAAACCATAGCGGTCTTCTTTTCCTTTTGCCTTTATTTACCATTTTAACAAAAAGGTTGGTTGCCCTTAAAATATCCCCTTTCAGTTTTGCCCACTGTTTTTCTACATCCCTCAGCTGTTCCCATCCCACTAACGACTCCCTGAGGTATTGGCCCATCTTCGCAAAGTTAGTCTTCCTAAAGTCTAAGATCTTCACCTTGGAATGGATTCTAACAGCCCTAGTCCTAATACTGAACCACACCAACTGGTGATCACTGGATGCAAAATGATCTCCCACTACAACATCAGAAACACTTTCACCATTGGTAAGCACCAAGTCCAGTATGGTCCCTTCACGTGTGGGGTCTGTTACCAATTGCCTGAATAGTTCTCTCTGTAGAGAATCCAGGATCTCCTTACTTCTAGATGATACTGCAGCAGGAATGTGCCAATCAACATCTGGCATACTGAAATCTCCTATCAGTAGCACTTCCCCCTTTCCTAGCAATGCTGCGTATGTCTTCAATTAACTCTCTGTCCACCTCTTCCTCTTGTGAGGGAGGTCTGTATATCACACCAATGCAAATAGATTTCTCTTTCCCTCTTTCTAGTTTAACCCACAATGCCTCCTCTCTCCCTTTTAAGCTCTCTAATTCCAAAGCTTTAATAGTAGTTTTTACATATAATGCCACTCCTCCTCCTCTTCTTCCTACCCTGTCCTTTCTGAATAAAGTATAACCAGGTATAGTTACATCCCAGTCATGGTTTTCTGTGAACCATGTTTCTGTAACTGCCACTAAATCCAAGTCAGCCACTCCCACCAAAGCTTCAACATCAGGGATCTTATTTCCCATGCTACGGGCATTTATACACACTGCTTTCCATATGTTACCCCTGTTACCCATTTCCATAAAGGTATTTAATGTATCACCTACCTGGGGGCTTTCACTTACCTGGGGGCTTTCTTCACCTATCCCCAACGAATCTAGTTTAAAGCCCTCTTCAGTAGATTAGCCAGTCTACTACCAAAGATGCGTTGACCTTTCTTGGACAGATGGATGCCATCTCTGCTCTACAACCCTTGGAACAGCATCCCATGGTCTAGGAAACCAAAACGCTCTCGATGACACCATCCACGCAGCCATGCATTCATCTCCAGGATGCGAGCCTCTCTGCCTTGGCCTTTACCCTCAACAGGGAGGATTGAAGAGAACACCACCTGTGCACCTAACTGCTTCACCCTCTGTCCCAGAGCCATGAAGTCACTTTTGATATGTTCCGAGGTATACCTGGCAGTATCATTTGTTCCAACATGGATTAGCAACATTGGGTAATAGTCAGTGGGCTTGATGAGTCTCGGCAAACTCTCCGTAACATCTTGGATTTTGGCACCAGGCAGACAGCATACCTCTCTGGACATCAAGTCTGGTCGGCAGATGGACGCCTCAGTACCCCTCAGAAGAGAGTCACTTAGTTCGCCTGTAAAGTCAGCGTGAAATGACAGATCACATAAACACTCCTCATCTTCCAACTCTGCTTGGTCATCTCCCCTCTCCTTCAAAAAACGTCTTATCTCATTCAGCAAATCACAAAATCTTTGCAGAAATTTGTGCCTACTTAGCTACCTTACATCTGTGTGCAAAATGATTTCCGCTGCCCCTTCATCAAGAGTAAGATTGAAAAGCCGTCTTTGAAGTGATCTTCCACGAACTGAATTTACAATTTTGAAAGTGATGTCCATGACAGTCTTTGTATTGAGTCTCTTCCTTGCCAAAACTTGCTGGTGAATAATGCAGTGGTAGGAAAGGAAATCTGGGAAGTCATCATGCTGTCTACAGAGGGCTATGAAACCGTTAACCTCACCTGTCATTGCTCTTGCTCCATCAGTAGTGATGGAAACAAGTCTATGCAATGGAAGATTACACTTTGTCACAAAAGAATGGAAAGAACTGAATATTTCCTGACTGGTAGTTCTCCCTTTTAAAGAAATCATTCCAAGTAGTTCTTCTTTAACACTGAAGTCTTCAAAAACCATCTGGATAAAGACTAGTAACTGGACTATGTCTCTTATGTCTGTAGATTCATCCAGTTGGAGTGAGAAAGCAACACAATTTGAAACATCCTCCAATAATTGTTCAGTTGTGTCTCCACACATCTTTTCTATTCACGGCACGACGGTATTTCTTGACAATTGTACATCTTGAATAGCAGCTGTGATCTCTTTCTTATTTTTAAATCCTTCAAAAAGATTGTCAGCTGCTTCAAGAAAGCAATCTTTTACAAATTCCCCTTCAGTGAAAGTTTGCATTTCTTTGCTATCAGGTTGCTGACCTTGAAGGATGCTATGGTTACATTGACCGAATGTGACCTTGGCTTCGCTATCAACTGTTGCTGAGTAGCCAATTTCAATTTAAGTTCTTTGAGCTTCAGTTTACAAATTTCACTTTTGGGTGGAAAATCTGCTTCAAACTTTATTGCTATGCAGAGCCTTATAATGACGTTCCAGATTACCCTTTTTGGGCAAGGATACTGGGGCGTTACAAATTAGACAACACTACTTGTCTTTCACCATGATGAAGAAGTAGTCCATTTCCCATTCATCATGAAAGTGGTAGGTTTTGCTCTTCTTTGGAAAACTCATCTTCGTTATACTGGGGTGGCTGGATGTAAGAAGGCCAAATCTGCTAAATTAGTATAAACACTGGCTGAATCTGGCCCAAAACTGTCACTGTCCCAAAGTATTAAAGATCAATAGGAACTGAAGACCTCTGGATGATGTGTGATACAAGGACTGGAGATGCCAAAACCACACATGCAGTTCTAAAAGTAAAAATAAGAATTTGTCATACTGGCACCAATAATCAAATACCACCAAACAATCATCAAAAAACTCAAACATCTGTCCAGCAAACCAGATAAAATCAAATACCGCCAAACAAGTTCAAATACCACCACACGCGATTTAATAAATTCTGCACACAGTGTAGAATCAACGCAGAGGCAAGGCAAAATAAAATTGCAGTGTAGAATCAACACAAAGGCAAGGCAAAATACGAGTAAAATTGCAGAGGCAAACAAAAGTCACAGTGGTTTGAACCAATTTGAAGGCAAGGCATAGGCAAGTTAGAACAAAATTGGAAAAGCCCGCCAAAATCGCCAAATTCTTGACACTGTTGTGTCTGCCCGAAAACGTTTAATGAAAGTGAACTATAGAGCGACCAACGACCAGCACACGACACAGCTAATACGGTAAGTGTATTCAGATAAAGCCCGGGCGAATGGATATCGCCCGGTATATAACACACTTCTAAGGGGTGTTGGGGCGGGGGCAGGAATGGGTGATTCTGAGAGGCAGGAGACCAGGTATGATGCCGGGCCTGTGGCGTCTCGTCGTGGGGCGCAGGCGGTGGCCCCCTGGGGTACCCACAAACTATTGGCACGAAAACAACAAGCACCCCCAATACACCCGTAGGCAGGGAAAAAAAACAGGGAAAGGATAAGCAGCGGTGGCAAGCCCTCGGCAGACGACCTGTCGGCATGAGCTCTCTCCTAGCGACAGGGCAAGCTGCTGGAGAGATGGAGCCAAGTGGGTCTGGCGATCTACAGGTAGATCGCGATCTACCTGTTGGACATGCCTGATCTAGGGTTTTGGACTCTTTTTCCAATTGCTAGAGGACTTTCCTCCCCATAGGTTTTAGGTCTGAGTGCCATCATATTAAATCTGGCCCTGCTTCCATCCTTTTGTCCCCTACTCCTTTCTCCCCCTATCCTGCTGGACTCTTACTTCTCTCTTTCCCCCAAGCTCTCCCTACCCCCACTCCCTGCTTTTCCCCTCCTGTTTTTGTACTCACTCTCTTCTTACTATGATCTTACCCCACACCTCTCTGCCCCCATACCTTCTCTTTCCCCTTCTTGTGTTCTGACATTCCTTCACTGTCTACCATCTCTTCCTCCCCTCTCCTTTTTAACCACCCCCTCCCACACACACACACACACTCACCTTTCTGTTCCCATCCTGCCTCAACCCCTTCTATCTTGTACTCTTGCCACCCTAAACGCTTTTCTCTCTTCTCCCCTTTTGCCCCCAATCATTCCAAGACCCAGCCCATCCACACTCGCATTTCTGTGCTCCACTGCCCCATCCCTTCTCTCTTTTCCCTCTTGCTTCCTAAACTCTCCTTTCTCTGCCTCCCATTAGTGACCAGGCCAAAAAAAAGGCATTGGACTTAATAATAGGCCCTTACCCCTCCTAACTCTGTGATGGTGATAACCCAGCCTTTCTCCCTTTTTCTTCAGTGACCCGTTGGCCCAGCTATGCTGCTCGTTTCTAACAGCACAGTCACAGTAACACTGCAACTTAGAGAGAAGGAACATAGGATGGTGGCTTAGTCAGCAGAGTTGGTACTGCAGTGCAGTGACAAGACCTAGGAAAGAAGCAACAATGGACTTGAGGGGGCTCCAGGCGGGCTCTGAGATTTTAGCACTGATGTTTGGGACAGGTGCAACCTGAGCAGGAAAGAAGCATGGTGCTGCAGTGGTCAACTCAGGGCTCCAAACATGGTTCCTTAATCTGTGACAGTGGCACTGCATGAGGCATGACTATAAGGAGAGCATGCATCATAAAAGCATGAAACTGCTTCCCCTGGCCTGCATGCAACTTGATGTGGTGTGCCACAGACAGGTGCCAAAGGTGCAGCCTCCTAGTCATGTGCAGGTCAGGAGGAACAATTTCTAGGGGGCTGCAGGCAAATATTTTCAGTTTGGTTAGCTTCCTGTATCATTTGCAGGTTTTTTCATTTTGTTTTTATACATTGTCGTCTTGTTTAGCTTTGTTTTTATGTTTTCATTTCAGGACAATTTTGTTAAGAGGTGGCTGTGACTACTACCCAAACAAAAATAATGACTGAAAGGTTACTAGAGGTTTCTAGTCAAATAGAAGAAAAAAACAAAATTGTGTTTTCTTTCCCAGTTTTTTTTAAATAGATGTCTTGGGCTGGCCTCAAACTGTGGTGACCCATGGGTTGGAAGGTAGCCCTCTTCCAGGCCAGGATCTCTGCCTGCCTTTCTGACATTGCTGCTTGGATGTCTCACTGCTTCTTGAAATTGAACATGACCAAAACTGAGAATATTATTTTTCCCCCTGAATCCTCCTCTCCCCTTCCTCCTTTCTCAGTCTCTGTGGATAACTCTGTACTCCTTCCTGTCTCCTCAGCTCGCATCCTTGGGCTCTTCTTTGAATCCTCTCTCTCCTTCTCCACACACATCCAACTGTTAGCTAAAACCTGTCTTTTCTTTCTCTACAACATCAACAAAATTTGCCCATTCCTTTCTGAACACACTACTAAGACACTTATCCACTCCTTCATCACCTCACATCTAGGCTATTCTGCCCTACTCCTTGCTGATTTCCCTCTGAATCATCTCTCTCCCCTTCAATCTGTTCAACACTCTGCTGCGCGGCTAATCTTCCGCTAGCCTCATCATGCTCATATTACCCCTCTTTTCAAGTCACTTCATTGGCTCCCTATCCATTTCCGCATCCAGTTCAAACTTCTGCTGACCTATAAATGCATTCACTCTGCAGCTTCTCACTATCTTTCCTCTCTTATCTCTCCCTACACCCCTCCTCGGGAACTCCACTCTTCTGGCAAATTGCTTCTATCTGTACTCTTCTCATCTGTTGTGAACTCCAGACTTCATTCCTTTTACCTTGCTGCTCCTTATGCCTGGAACAAAGTACCTGAGTCTGTAGGTCAGGTGCCTTCTCTGACCCTTTTCAAATCCAGGCTGAAAACTCAACTCTTCATTGCCGCTTTCGGATCTTGACTCACCTGATCTCCTTTGTGTTTACTTACCATTCCCCCTAGATGTATCCTATGTCCACAGTTACTGTGTTGTCTGTCTTGACTAGATTGTAAGCTCTGATGAGCAGGGACCGTCTTTCACATATGTCTGTGCAGCGTTGCGTACGTCTTGTAGTGCTATACAAATGTTCAGTAGTAGTAAGATGAGTTACTGTGTCTCCTGGGTAGGCTGCCTTTAGCCAGCCTATATACTTAGGCTGTCTTATGTTTCTGATACCTGATTGGCCCATATTCTGTCTGGTCTTGAGCTCCATGGAAAACCCTTCCTTGTTGTGTTTTGCCTTGTGAATCTACTGACTTCTGTTCTAGAGACTTATTACAAAGACATTTCTTCTGCTAGAATTTTTCTCCAGGGTCTGGAGTAGGCATGGTAAATGTCTCTGGTAGGATAAAAAAAACTCTGAATTTCACACAAGCAGCCTTGCCAAATTACCCAGTTCCAAGATGAAGATTTTAGGCCATTCCTAGATTTTTGACAGTCCATCATGGTCAAAGTCACAGACTTGGCAGCAATATCATAGGAACTGACTGAATTAAGATAGGCTAGTCCATCTTCAATTGTGCATTTCTTGTCTACCATTCCTTGACTGTGAACAAATGTCACCAGTTTCCATTTTTTATTTTACTAGGCTTGAGCTTCTGTCTTTGTTCAGTATTTTCCCCTTTCTCTTCATGTTTGGGCTCTTCCCTTTCTAAATGCCTGACTATGCTAGTTTCCTTTCTAGCTGGATAGGAAGTCTCCTATGAGATTAAGGCCACTAGCAGAGAGATCTCGCAGCATTCAGCCTGACAGATGCCTTATATGAGATTGTGTGCCTCTGCTGTATTGCTAAGTGCAAAAGTAAAAGTCCAAAATAGCTGTAACTGAATGAAAAGCCAAGAGACACTAATAATGTTTTTTGCATTTTTTTCTTAAAATATAACCACAATAGGTTAAATAAACCATTATACAATGGTACATCAGCTAGTAAAGCACCAAAGCATGCCTGGCCTCAACTGGAAACAAGCCAGAAATCATTGTGAGCTACTGTGATCTGAAAGCACGGTCCCCATGTAGATATTTTTGTGTATTCGTATCATGGAGCAATGACTGAATTATTCCAATATGGCAAAACAAAGCTCTAAATAGTTACGCCCTAGTTCAATCTCTAGTTCAGTGGTTCTCAACCCAGTCCTCTGATACTCCTAGTCCTATCCTCAATGAATATGGGTGAGATAGATCTGCATACAGTGGAAGCAGTGCATGCAGATTTATCTCATGCATATTCATTATAGATGTCCTGAAAGCCTGACTGGCCTGGGGGTTCTTTAATGTATGCTTTGACGCAATTAGAGCTGAATTTAGATCCAGTCTTAAAAGTTCTTAGGGTTTGATAGATGCAAATCTAACATTTAAGACCTATGTAATTTTGATTGTTTTCTAAAACATTTTATAAATTACGCCAATTGTGTAGTTTACTGGTTATTTTTCTATAGTACATTTTCAAATTGTGGTGCAAAGCACTATCTTGTCATATTTGGGTTTTGGAAATTTATTATTTCTGAATTGTCCTCAACTTCAAATTAAATGATTACAGCTGTGTCAATCCATGGCTGCCTGTCTTATTTTTGGCATTTCCAGGATTTCTAAAATAACCCCTCTGCTACCAAAAAATTACATTGGTTAAAGGTCACTAAACCGATTCATTGTAAGGTTTTTTTTTTTGTTTTGTTTTTTAATGTTTTTATACAAATTCTTTAATGATTTTGTTCTGGAATATCTTTCGTTATTATTACTTCTGCTAATGTCTTGTAAATATAAGCGCTTACAATCTACTAACACCTTACTGCATCCATCTTGTAGAGGTGTTTATTTAAAATTGTTTTAGGCACACCATGGTTCAGTATTGGTCTGAATTACCCAAATATTTGAAATGTATCCCTTCTTTTCCCCAATTTTGTAAAAGGTTTAAAACATGGTAGTTTAATCAGAATTAATGTTTTTCTCATATGGATATTTTTTCCTTGCTGTAAACTGCGCATAACCACTATTTAGTATGGGATCGTTGCGGTATATAAAATTGTGTTAGATTAGATTAGAGGTCTGGTTTGAGAACCACTGCTCTAGTTCTTGCTATTTGATACGTTTGTTTATTTCAACTATACTTCTTATGCCAATTCTAGGAGGACATTTTTGTCAGTAAGCCTGTAAAGGATCACTTAAAGAAGTATGACAAGCTGCTGAAAGGCTTCCAGGTGTCGCTGGCACTTGATGCAGCGCTTGAGGTAAGATGAGAGTTTACTGCGTCTTGTGCAATGCTGATTCTAGTAATGTGCCTTTTATTTTATTGACCTGAAATAGATTTCCTGGGCTGGGACTTGTGATTAATGTTTTTGTGTTTGGAGGGGGGGGGGCAGTCTGAGTTCCTCAGAAACTTAAGGTTTCTCACTCTTCATGATTGGGCTACGAGTGTTGTGGAAGAGGTAAGAGCTTGACTAGAAGTGTTGTAGAAAGATGGGAGGAGTTGGTTTAGGATTGCTATGGAACGGGGGAGGGATTTGGCTGGGACTGCAGCGGAAGAGAGGAGGGCTTGGGCTGCAAGTGTTGTAGTGTAGAGTGGGTGAGGATTTGGGCTGGGAGTGCCGTGGAGTGGGAATGCTGTAGAAAGATGGGAGAGGGGAATACTTTGCAAGGGATTGTTTTAGGTATCAAATGTATATGTGAAGCATCTGTCGTCCTACCACAGCAAGCTCAGTAGTCATATATTCCTCAGTCAGGCCCACTTCTGTGACTGTGGTCTTGTCTCACAGAGGATAGAATAACCACAATGGTGTGGAAGGTTTTACAGTAGAGAAATAATCTTTGTAATGTGTTACTTTAGGACATGAAATTTCAAATCCAGCTTCAAAGAGCTCAGCCTTTTTGGGAAATGAGAGTTCTTAAACTGCAAGCCCCTTTATGGAACAATAGCTTCTCAGATTTATAGGTACATAAACATTTCCTATCGATACCTGGACTGCTGTAAGGCCTTTGCAAGCCTGCAGGAGGGCTATAACCTTCCTTTCACATATTTTATCAACATTTACCATTAAAGCATGCTACGCGTGCCATCTTGGGTAGTCTGAGCAACACACCTGAGTTGTCTGAGATTGAAGTACTGATTTAAAGAAAGAAATAGCTTCCATAAACAGTTTATTGGGGGTTTTTTAAACTTCTCTAACTTTGGCACTGTGTAATACACGGAATAATACAACAGAGTATACTTCCTGAGTTGAGAGAGAAGTGGGAGGGATGACTCACAACTTTCTGAGCAGTGGCCCATCGCTAAAGGAAAATATCTGTAGAGAGTACATTATAGCCCAGAAAGATTGCGTAAGGTGCAGTTTCTGAATTCACCTATTTGTAACAAATGTAAAGGAGATGATGGCTCTGGAGTTTATCTGCTATGGGTTGTGTGATGGCATACACAATTTTTTGGAAAGAGGTGATGCTTATAATTGTGCACAGTTAATGGAGAACATTTCCTCTCCTCCCTAATGATGAGTATTTTGAGCCATATAAAAGATTTAAAAGTGATGGTCTATCAGATTATAATGTGTGCCTTTGAGTCAGTGCTGACTCCTGGTGACCCAGCAGCTCCTGAGTTTTCTTGGCAATGTAACTAGAAGTAGATTACCAGGCCTTTCTTCCAAGACAATGGAGGGTTAAGTGACATGCCCATGGCCACAAGGAGTGCTAGTGGGAATCAAATCCTGTTCCCAAGCCAATGCGCTAACCACTAGGCTATTCCTCCACGCCATACTTTTGAGAATAATCATAATTTTTGGTAGAAGGAGGAGCCTACCAGCTTTCAAAGAGTTGGATCAGAAATGTGCCTGCAATACTTCCTATGGAAAAAGCAGTTTATAAGTCCAAGGGGTTTTGAGTATAAATCTTAGGAGTTATGGCAAGCTTGTCTTTCTTTAACATGAAATGTCTTTTCTCACTTTTCTTAACCTTGTTTCTTTGGATTGGTTAATTTCATGAGCATTCACTATGGGGCATGTTGACTGAAAGGTGCGCAATTATCATGTGGTCAGGCTACAAAACTAGCACAGAAGCCCACACCATCCCCCTGCTGTTGGCACAGTACTAACATGTAGCACCACAGAAATTGAGGTCAGCAAGGGTGTGATGGGCACTTGTGTACCAATGTGCCATAAACGCCAACTTTATGACTTCAACCCATCCTCTCTTCACCCAGTCACATGCTGTCAAGTTAGTGTAGGATTCTTAGTGTGGGGTCCCATGCTAACCTTTTCCAATAAAACAGTTCTAACAATTTGTGTATGTATTACAGGGTGAAGTTCAGTCCCTAGGGATATTGTGGGTCCCTGCATATTACATTTATTTATTATTTTAATACATTTGTGATCTGCCAATCCAATGTCCTTGGTAGATAATATCATAAAGAGACACAGCAGAAATGTTCAATTATTCCTAATCAAATGATAAGCTCCAAATTATTTGTCAAGGTCACAAGGATGGCAGGTCGGCTCAGAAATGCTGTGGAGATTGGAGAGACTTCTTTAGGTGACTTATCTTTACACAAGTGAAAACTGATATACTTAGGCTTGTCAGCCACTTTGTTGTCTTTAACAAAGGGGGGGGGTTTAGCTTTGGTTACCTGTGCCAAATATATTCTGTACATTTCATTTTTTTTACTTTTTTTTTTTTAAATATTTTAAATTAGCCTCATCTACGAACGAAGACCCCAGAGGTTGCTGTGGCAGTAATGCAAGAATTAAATCGCCGAGAAACCCTTAAAAATGCACTTGCAGGACGAGATGAAAAGCAACTTTCAGTTCTATTGACCTTCTTGCTGCGGTATGATTTGCATATAGTTTTTACTGGCATCTCGCTGCTATAACGTTTCTGTTTGCGTAGGCAGTAGGGGGACCTGTCATGCTGTTGGTTATGCCTAATAGGGGTTGCAGACAAAACTGAGCAGTTTGGGCGGTTTGAGCATGGGGTTCTGTTCCATGGACTAAACTGTAATCTGCATAGTGCAGCAAAGGTGGCCACTGAAAGAGGTAATCATGCCACAGAGCGTCAAAGCAGCTCACCTATAAGGGAATCTAGGAATGTCCCTTTACACCAGAACTACTGAAAATTAAACTAAGGTAACCTGTAATTGCATCATTAATAGAATGGAAGGAGTCCAGTTTTAATATGCTGCTGTTTGCCTTACCGCAAGTTATATGCAGTGACGCAAAGGAAATGCACAGATGTCTTTCAGTAACACGATCAAACACAACATAATTCTAGCTCAAAAAATAGATTCCTCCCCCACCTAGAAACTTGGTGATGTCACTGTGATCCCCTTTTCCTTTAAAAACTGGAGGAGTAGCCTAGTGGTTAGAGCAACTGCCTACTGCCCAGAAGATCAAGGCTTCGATTCCCACTGGCACTCCTTGTGACCTTGGGCAAGTCACTTTACCCTCCATTGCCTCAGAAAAATCCAAGTTATCCCTATTTAATGTACATTACCAAGTTGAAGTTACAATGTAAACTGCTTTGATTGAAATGATAAAGCGATATAAAAAAACCCTGTTAAGTAAATAAAATCTATTTGTTTGTTTATTTTTGTGGCAGCCATTATTTCAGCTCTCAGGAATTACATAATTTTACATTGAGAGATAAGATGGTGAAATCTATTTCTGTTGAGCGTGGAAAATTTCCCTTTCATTTTTTTTTTGTAATGAGAACATAAGAACATGCCATACTGGGTCAGACCCAACGTCCATCAAGCCCAGTATCCTGTTTCCAACAGTGGCCAATCTAGATCAGAAGTACCTAGCAGTTTCCCCAGAAGACACAGGTTCCTCAGTGCTTGTATTGAGCCAAGCAGCGATATCCCAGGTCCCTTTTAATAATGGTTTATGGACCTTTCCTCCAGGAACTTGTCCAAACCTTTTTTAAACCCAGCTACACTAACAGCTTTTACTACATCCTCCAGTAACAAATTCCAGAGTTTGATTACACGTTGAGAGAAAAAATATTTTCTCTTATTAGTCTAGATAGGTTGCCCTTTAGCTTCATTGTATGTCCCCTAGTCGTTTTATATTCTGATGATGTAAACAATCGATCTACGTTTACCCATTTCACCCCTTTCATTAATTTATAGACCTCTATCATATGTCCCCTCAGCCGTCTCTTTTCCAGGTTGAAGAGCCCTAACCTTTTTAGCCTCTCTTCATAGGGGTATCCTTCCATCCCCTTTACCATTTTGGTGGCTCTTCTCTGTACCTTTTCTAATGACGCTATATCCTTTTTAAGATACGGCGACCAGAATTACACCAATATTAAAGGTGCGGTCGCACCATGGAACGATACAGAGGCATTGTAATATCCTTTATTTTATTTTCTGTTCCTTTCCTTATGATACCTAGCATTCTATTTGCTCTCTTGGTGGCCGCTGAACACTGGGCGACCTGCATGTAGGCGTTTCCTGGGGCAGAGTTTATGTGGAGCTCCAGTGGAATTGTAATTTATGCACATTTATAAAAAGCGCATGTTTTTGTGTACTTGATGCATGAAATTTACACAAATTCCTCAGCAGGCATAAATATCTGTGGCTTCAACCTAAGCACCCTCTCTGCTGCTTTTGCCCTAGTTTTTTATAAAAACACATAGGTGCCTATTTGGCCTCCCCACCTAGGCATCCTATTATAAAATTACCCTCTACATGTTTTTCTAGTAGCACAAATTTGCCGCACTGTATGATTTCTCCCATATGGGATATATCGCCCCTGTTTTGAGCTGATAACCTCTAGGTGATATATTCTATATGGACATTTTCCAGTGAGCCTATGGCTATTGTTCAAACCCTTCATGTACTCTGGCATAGCTACAGGAGCTGAAATGGCCAGTGCAGCACACAGGCACTTTATCGTCACCCCAAACCTGATATGCTTGGCGAGAGATTCAGTGAAACCTTACTGATGATCAAAGCAGGAGATCAGGAGCACTAAGGTCCACCAAGAAAGCACAATACCACGTAAACAGAAGACCCAGTACTAAACCGTGGTAAAAGAGAAGGAACCTTTATTGTGGATCAATCAAAACTGCCATAACTGCCCGACACAGGTCGTGTTTCGAAATATCTTCTTCAGGGGAATTCTGGCATGCTGTATCCGTAAATACATGAAGAATATGAATATACAAATAGTTCATAAAAACAGATAATAAAATGTGATTAAAAACCATGTCACAATAAATAAATAAAAGGTAAATAAAAACCATCAAATAAAATTATCATATACTAATAAAACAAACAGGATGCCAATAAACTAATATAATAGATAAAATGAACATTAATAAAAATGAATAGTGACGAACCTTAAATAAACTTAAAATCAAAAATCAAAACACTCTGGAGGTGTGTTTGTGCTGGAACAGCCATTGAAGTTGGAGGTCTTCTGTGGGGCCAGTGCTTGGTGCTGCAGTTGGCCCTGCCAGCCCTGAAAGATGTTCACAATTGGCTGTTTCTCTAGACAGGGGCATATGAGCACCTGTGGCTTTGGCACAGTTTGGCTGGGCAGACTGAAGCAATCGGCACTTCTTAAGAGGGCCAGCTGTGGTTATCTGAAAGTGTGGCAGGATTGCCATCCTTGCACTGCATAGACACACCAACAGTTACAGTTGGTCTGCTTAGGAATATGCTGGGAGGCTCGCACAAGCTCTGAGCAAAGCAATGCATCCGGTATTGTCAGCGAACAGTCTTGGTGGAGGGCAAAGGCACATGGCTAGGCCGCAGAGATATTGTCTTATTTTCTGCCTCAGTTGTGTCCATTACTGGGAACCACAGCCGTTTTTAGCAGGTCACAGGCATCCCATGCTTTCGATGGCTGAGTTGTAGTGCACTGTGGAAATGTTTGAGAGGTAATTTGCAATTTGCTCCCACAATATTATGGGGATATCCATTGTTTGGGCCCAAGGCTCCATTAGTGGGTTGGTTCAGGTCACTGGCCTCCCCCTCCCCCTCCCCCCCCCCCCCCCCAAATCTCTGCATACATTTTCTCTGGGTCCTTTCTCTGACCCTTGAGTGGCTCCACATTTAAAAAAAAAAAAAAAAAGACAACATTTTTATATAGAGACGTGATTGTTTGTCTTGCATGAGCGAGGTTTTGACCATTTGTTTCCTGCATTAGGTAGTTCAGCCCCTTCCTTTGCATCCTCAGCTGTTCATGGTGGTGGTCAAGTCATTTGCAGGGGAGGTTTGAGCAGGGCTTGTGAAGCCTCTGCTCTTTTTCTCTTTGTGCTGGAAGTTGCTCACTCTTGGTGGGCTGAGTGCTCTGTGGGCCTCATGTAGTGATGAATGTTCCATGTCTTGCACTGAATTCCAATATTCTATTTGCTTCACCTCCTGCCCTTGCGGCTACGTTCCACAGTGCTGTCCAGGTCCTTCCTTGTACGATGCATGCTCTGGGGTGCTCCATGTGTTGCTCATGAAGCTGCCTGCTTGGGGCGCTTTCTTTTTTGTTCTGGGAGGCACACATCGTTTGCATGCTATATCTTGATACACTCCCTGTCTTGCATAGGAGGCCCACATGCTCAGTGTGTTCTGTGTCTAGCTCGGGGGAAGTCACGTCCTCAGTGCACTGCCCATCTTCAACAAGGAGGCCACACATGCAGTACACTCCATGTCTTCCTCAAGGGGCCGTCCGTTCTGGGTGACCATGTCTTCCTCAAGGCCATACCTCGCTCTGGGAGGCCACATGCTTTGTTTGCTTCACATCTTGCTGTGGGAGGCTCTTTGCCTGGTACTTTTCATGTTGCCTTGCAGAAAGTCATGCTTTATGTACTTCATCTCTCACTTTGAGGGGTCGCACATTCTGTTCACTCTGTCTTGTTTTGGGAAGACATGCTCTGGATGTTCTGTCTCCGATTCTGGACAAATCTAACAGGACTCAAGGAAATGAAATTAGCAGGTAAGAACAAATTTCACCTTGTTGAACGTAGTATGATGACTGCATTAATGTATTATATTTTATTTGAACTATTTTAGTGATGTATGTTTTTACTATGTACTTTGTTTTGGGATTCATTGGAATTATATGCAAATAATCAAACTGAACAATAAACTAAATTAAGAAAATTGCACTTAGAATAGGATTTAGTGCCACAGAACTCTACTGGAGAGGGTGTGTAGAGATAAGGAGACTACTGCAAGTCATCTGGGATCGTCCCGTGCTTCATCCTTTATGGCAGATGGTGATCAGGCGGTGTAAGCACTTATCAGGACAGCAATATCAAGCAGATCCAACTTTGATGCTTCTAGAATATACTGATACCCCTAAGAAGTATGCCTAAATAAAATAGACCTTGCTGGATATCTCTTCATGGCAGTGAGGCTTATGTGTAGTGGCCCGGTGGAAGATCCGCCGCTGCCGCCGCCCCCCCCCCCACCCCACCCCAGCGGACGACTGGGTCAAAAAAACAGATAGAGAGAGGAGAGGCTAAAGTGAGAGGACAAATGGAGAAATTTGGTAAAATTTGGGCCCCGTTACAAGAGGCAGTGAAAAAGGATGGAACAGAGAGGGGACTAGGTAAACCCAGAGGGGAATGAGGGAACATGTGAGAAGTTGTAAATACAGCCAAAACCTAGGCTTGACTAGGTGGCCAGACACAAGGGCAGGGAGGTGCCCCCCAGGGAACCTTACCGGGGCTAACTATCAGAGACAGACAATCCCCCCTTGAACAGAGAGTTGAGAGGCCTGCATGAGAACGGCCACGTTTGACAGCCACCTTCCATGGCAGAAAGATCAGAAAAAGAACTTCCTTGCTTCCTCCCCATGATTTAAAAACTTCTCCCTTAGAACCGCCCTACCAACCACCCCTCTCCTGGTCTGCTGCCTTGGGGTTACAAGAGTACCAGCCACATGAGGTTAATGTGGCATGGAACATTAGAGAGCGCGGGTATCTTCAGGGTGATGAGGGGGTATCGCACCACAGGATGACTGGCGTTAAGTTGATGTTTTGTTTGGAATTGATTTGGATTTAGCTTTGACTTTGGGATTGTATTCATTGCTAATGCTATAACAATTGTAAGCACCCATTGCAGAGTTTGTGTCAAAATGATTTTGGATTCTTGAATTGATAAAGAGAAACAATAAAAGAAAAATAAAGAATAAAAAAAATAGAAATTTGCACTTGACTTTCAAGGAGTTGACAGAATTGCGATTGAATAACATTTTAGCATTCAGTCCGTTGTGTGTAAATGTTGTACCAGTTATGGATGCCTGCCTTTTTTGACTAATGCTTTCTGCCTTGGACGTTGGTGTTTGGTAGAGCTGTCTTGACCTTAACTTCTGCCTCTGCTGTCCCGGTCAAGTGTGAAATTCTCTAAGAACATTCCATCTAATCTTTTATGAATGAACTGAGCATGGAAGATGTCTCCCAGCATGGGGTTTTATTTCATGATACAATGACAAATGGAAAATCTGCGGGGTACAGTAAGTCCTGTCCTTGTTTTTCTTTACTCTGCAGGAATCTAATTGAGCCAAGGTTTGCTTCTGTTTTGATACATGTTGCAGAGCTCATAATTGGTAAGTACAATGAGCCAGAGAATAAGTTGTCATCCTATATTTTCTTGGTTAACATGTTTGCCTTTTATCTTTCTGTATATTTTGCTTGACTCTGTGTATTTAAAGCTGAAATCTCTTTTGGGGCACATTGCATATGTTGGCTGATTAATACAAGGTTCTTTGTAGTCCACACAGCGGTATTCAAGTACTTCTACTACTACTTATCATTTGTAATTAAGGCTTGTCTTTCATGCTAGTGATTTGTTTTGCATTTAATTAGCACTAGGTTTCATAGCAACAGTAATAGCTTTGCTTTCATAATGAAGAGTTGCAGTGGTTAGCAGTATGTTATGGAGGTGGGAGGCAGTTGACTCAATGAATTGGCATTTATCAATCCAAATCTTAGATTTAATTTGGGGGTAGCTAAAAGTCCTGACTACCTGAAAGCAATATAGTTGTTCATGTAAAATTAGTTGATTGCTCAATCTCGATTCTAAAGAATGATGCCACATAAAATTGCAACGTCCAGGATGCAGTCTTCTGCTCCTACTTTTCCAGTTCAGGTTAGAAATCCAAGTTTCCCAGCTTTCATGTGCTGTAACCTAAGGCTATACTTTCTGGGATCATTTCTGTAGTTTGGAACTGGAGATGTACAGTATCTTAGAAAATGTTTGCTCTTCACAAGGAAGAGTTGACGTATTCTCTTCTGAGCTTGCGTCAGTCATATAGTGCTGCTGTTTTGGCCCTGCTTGATTACTCTTATATTTTTTTTCTTTGGGTGAGTTTCATTGGGTTTTTTAGTTGAAGACCACTGGTCTTATTTAGATTGAGTAGATTGCTGTATTTGTCTCTTTTTGCCAGTGAGTTCACTTTCCTTCTATTGTATCAAACCTACATCCATTTTATGCTGCCCTCCGTGCTTCTGACACAATATGATGAAATTGGAGTTTGTGCTTCCCTCTGGCTTCCCAGGGGAAAACATTCCATATTTCCTTCATATCTGTGAAGAAATATTTTTTATGTTACTCACGAGATATTTCATTGTTTCCTTTGTAGTAGGAACTCATCTTATACATCATTCTTTCCTGTAGGAATAGGCAAAAAAAGCCCTGATCACTGCAGCTTTTTTGCCTTACATTCTAGAGACAAAGGTTGTACCTGAAAGCAAGGAGGCTGGTAGATAGTCCTGTATCTGCTTAGGTAACATAGGAAGAATTTTTGTGTAGTTTTACTTGTACAGGGTTTTTTTAAAGGTGTTTTCTCCTGTTATTTTTTGGCTGAGATGGGTATTGTCACAGTTATCATTTAGTTGCCTTAGATAAAACAACAAGAAGTCAAGAAATCCGATGACGTATTGCTCTTGGTAAGATGACTTTGAAAGACCTGAATAAGATTTTCAAGTGCAAAGATGTATCTCTGTATACAAAATTTCAACTTGTCCAAGCCATGGTATTTCAATGACGTCATATGGATGTGAAAGCTGGATGGTGGTGAAGGAAAGATAGGGAGAAAATTGATGCCTTGGAATTATGGTGCTGGCGAAGAATACTCTGTATATCATGGACTGTCTAAAGCTTTCTTTAGGCTTTCATATTTTGACTACATCATGCAAAAAGAGAACTGATTAAAGAAAGACATCATGCTTTGTAAGGCTGAAAGTCAATGCAAAAGAAGAAGACTGGCAATGCGATGGATCGATACAACAACGGCAGCTATGAATGCTACTCTATCAACAATTAGCCAGCTGACCGAAGACCGAACACAGTTGAGGACAACATAGAATCACCTTGAGTTGACATCAACTCGATGGCACTTAACAACAAATTGCTTTTTGTGAAAATGTTGGAGATTTTTTTTTCTGAGCTGAAAGGAAACATTAGAGTAAGTAGAAGTTAGGTTAAGCTGAAATAGATATCATTGCTGCAAAGGTCCAGGGGCTTGTCAGGGGAAACATTTTGTTTTAAGGTGCGTTTTGCTTAAATGATAGCACCTATTGGGAAGGATCTGTTCATCTATCTGTCCATCCATCCATATACACCTGTTTGCACACGTGCAGACAGATGTGTATGACTTCACTGCTCTTCCCAAAGCAGCAGCGTGCAGAGCAAGCAGAAGTCCCTGGGTCCCACCAGCATGAAGAGAGGCACTGAAAGAGACAGGATTAAAGAAGGATGAAACATAAAAGAAGGGGTAAGGTTAGAGCAGGAGCACAAAAGAGAGAGCATGCAAGAAGGGAAGGGGATGAAAGATAAAAGAGGGGGGAGAGTGCATGGGTGCAAGAGGGGGGGAGTACAAGAGGGATGGCATTGAAGGGTAGGAGGGGTCAATAGTGCAAGATGGTGGGAGGGGCAGAGTGAGTGTAGGAGAGCAAAGGAAGATGGCAAGGAGAGAAGCCTGCATGCCTACAGCCACACCCCTGCTTAGATCCTCTCACTTTTGTCTGTACACACATACACACACACACCTCAAAATTCATATACTGCTTCTCTAATCACAAAGTGATTTACAATTAAAACAACCCATCAGTTGAAAAGAACTCCATATTTAAATAGGACAGCAGAATAAGTAAAATAAGTTAAGACAAAGGCAGAAGAGTTGGAAAAGGAGAAAATGGCATATTTGAACACACCAAGGCTATCATCTACCCTCATTTACTACTCACCTCTACAAGTTTGAAAAGAGTGGGGAAAAGAAGCCAGAAGAATGTGAATGATTAAAGATACCTTAAAGAAAAGGTAGCGGTCACGCATGAGCAAGGGGAAAAGTAGGGCTTCGATTACCAGAAAGTGTTCTTTGAGGGCAGGATTAAATTTAAAATGTGCGAGCATAGAAGGGAGAAAAGGCTGAAAGTGAAATAGGAGAAGGATTACCTTAAGATCTTATTTGTCTTGCTTTTTTCTTTTTTTTTTTTTTTTAATTTGGCATACCATAATAATCCATGACTAGATGTATGCCTAGCAAGGCACCAATTGTACAACTTCTGTGTGTTTTCATATACTCTTAACATATGATATTTGTACAGTGCCATCACATATCCAGAACACTATAGAATCACAGTTACATGATGCCAATAGGAATTCACAAAGAAAACACTTTAAATATGTATTTTTTTAGCTTAGTTTTCTCTTTAGTGCATACTATTTTGTTTTAGTATGCATTAAAACAAAAATGACCAGCGCACACATGGACATCCTATCAGCTGCAGTGTACTGTGGTTTATCCCTTCTTCTGCAGGTGTGTTTATGTAGTTCAGTTTTTTCATTATTTAAAAAATTAAATGAATACGTTGAAATCTTCTACTCGGTGTAAAGCAGCAACCAAAAGGCAAACCGAATGTTAGGGATCGTTAGGAAAGGAATGGAGAATGAAACAGTTACAATGCTGCTATATTGCTGCATTGTGCAACTGCACCTTGAGCATTGTGTGTAGTTCTGGTCACCACATCTCCAAAAAGATATAGCAGAATTAGAAGAGGTACAGAGAAGGATGACTAAAATGATAAGAGGATGTTATGACTTTCCTGAGGAAAAGGGCTAAAGAGGTTAGAGCTTTTCAGCTTGGAGAAGAGATGGCTAAGGGGGGAAGTATGATGGAGTTTATAAAATCCTGAGTGTGAGTGGGATGGGTAAATGAGAATCAGTTGTTTCTCCAGCACCAAGCAGGAAGTCAGTCCTCACTTATGGGTGTCATCGACGCCGATGAAGCCCCAGTGGAGCATTTCCCCAGCTTTCCATGAAAGCCTTTGGGAATGCTGGCACGCATGCGCGGTTCCCTTCCCGCCTAAAGGTGCCATCTTACCTCAGTCTCTTTTTTTCCGTGAAGCCCATCGGACGTGTGTCCTTTTTTTCCCGGAAAAGAGAAGTTTTTTTCTTGGCGTTATTTCGCTTTTTTCCTCGGATTCGACGTCGGTTCCCCTCCTGCCGGGTTCGGTACACTGGTATCGAATCCCCCTTTTTTCCTTTTAGGTTTTTGCCCTTAGTGGCTAGGCGCTCGCGCCAAATCTTTTTCTTTTTCCCTGGAAGGCCGGTCCTTTGACCTCGCGGGGACCCTTTTCTCCCCGATGTCTTCCAGCGGTTTCAAAAAGTGTGATCGGTGTAAAAAGATAATGTCTCTCACCGACACACACGACTGCTGCCTTCGGTGCCTTGGCCCGGATCACGATTCTAAAACGTGCGGGCCATGTGGAAAAATGTCTTCCAAGGCCCTCCGAAGTCGTCAGCAACAAAGTGAAAGGCTTTTCACGGACTCGACCTCTGCCTGGGCCCGGACCTCGTCTGAGGCCTCGACATCTCGGGATTCCGGTCCCGAGAAGCGTCGGAGCTCCTCGGACAGGGGGTCCCCCGACTGGGAACGTAAGAGGAAGAAGCGGCTCGCGAGGGCGGCGTCGGAAGAGGTCCCTGAGCCCTCGAGGGCCAGGTCTAAGACCCCCGACCGTCGTCCCGGGCCCGTGGACCAGGAGAAGCCAACTAAAGTTCCTCGCATGGAGCCGGAGTCTGCTGGACACGTAAGTCCTGTTGTCCTCGTGGACTTTCCTCCCCGAGTACCAACGTCGGGCCCAGCCGCCGGGGCCCGAGTCGGGGGCTGCTGCGTCACCCGAGCTGAGTCTCAGGTTGACAGCCTTGGAGAGCAGAATGTTTGCCTTCATGGATCAGCAGCGGGCGCTGATGGCCAGTCTGTCTGGCGCATCTGCCCCGACCACCGGGACATCGACTTCGAAGTCAACCCCGGAGACCGAGCCGATACTCGAGTCCCTTGCGGCTCGAGGTCGTCCTCGGTTGAGGTCTCCCTCGACCTCCCGTTCGGGACCGAGGGTCTCGACGCCGGTGCCACCGGCATCGGGGCAGGTGCCTAGAGGCCCTGCGGGGTCGGACCTCGACTTGACATCGGACGAGTCTGCTTGGGAGACCGAAGACGAGGAGTCTCCTGACACCTTCAAGACTCGGTGTGTCCCTTCGGACTCACCCGAGTCTGAGCCCCGGAGTAGATCCTCTCCGGAGGATACTAGGTTCTCGGAGTTTGCCCGGGATATGGCCGCTGCCTTGTCTATCTCGGCTGACCCCGAGGAAGAGCCGAAGAGCTCGATGCTCTGCAGTATGACTCTCCTCCGAAGGAGGCCTTTACTGTCCCGGTTCCTCCGATGCTGGAACGGCTCCTCTTCCGGATGTGGGAGGCACCGGCCTCGGCGCCGGTTTTGAGCAAGCGAGTCGATTCCATCTATCAGCTCCGGAAGAGTCCTGGCTTCCAGAAAGCACAGCTACCACACCATTCCATGGTTGTGGAATCGGCCATGCATCGTCTGAAGAGTCAGAAGATGCACTCCGCGGTGCCTCCTGGTAGGGAGGCCCGAAGCCTTGATGGTGTCGGTAGAAAGTGCTTTCAGGGCTCGATGCTTGCTTGCCGTGTCCAGACTTACCAGCTGTACATGGGCATGTATTTACGGGACCTGGCCAAGGAGTTGGCCGGATTCTCTGCTGGTCTCTCCGGGGAACCCTTGCAGAGTTTTAAGTCCTTGTCTTCGAGGATCCAGGAATGCTCTAAGTTCATGTCCCGCGCCGCCTACGATGGCTTCGGCCCGAGTAGCAGCAGCCGGCATCGCAGCTCGACGCCAGGCATGGCTGCAGTCATCGGACCTCGAGTCATGGGTTCAGGACAAGTTGGTCAATGTCCCTTGCCGAGGTGAAAACCTTTTTGGCAAGCCTGTGGCCGAGAAGGCCACCCAGCTCGAGACAGAGCACCTCACGAGGACTAGGCTGTCGAGGAAGACCTCTGCCCCTTCTCATAAGAAGAAGGGCTTGGGTAAAAAGTCCTTTTACCCGAGGAAGGGCACTGCCTACAAACAGTACCCTCAGTATCAGGCTGCCCCAGCTGCCCCCCAGGGTCAGCAAGCCAAGGGCCAGGGTAATGGGCCCCGTAAGCAGAGGGCCCCCAAGCCTCAGGCCCCTGCTCCCACTCAGCAGGGTGGGGGGTTTTGACTCCTTGAGTATAGCCATAACTCCCTTGCAGACCCAGCCCTGCACAGGAGGCCGCCTAGCCTTGTTCACCCACCAGTGGCCCTTAATAACCCAGGACAGTTGGGTTCTGGACATAGTCCGTCGAGGCTATGCCCTGCATTTTCACCAATTACCTCCGCCACACTTCCCAGGGGAACCTTTCCGGCCTCCCCTGCACACAGCCCTTCTCCTCCAGGAGCTAAAAGGACTGTTGCTGGACAAGGCGGTGGAGCTTGTGCCTCCCATCTTCCAAGGTCACGGATTTTACTCCCAGGTATTTCCTGGTGCCAAAAAGAACCAGTGGTCTTTGACCCATTTTGGATCTCAGAAACCTAAACAAGTTTCTAGTAAAAGAAAAGTTCAAGATGCTTACTATTGGAACTCTTCTGCCCTCCCTCCAGCAGGGAGATTGGCTATGCTCTTTAGATCTAAGGGATGCTTACACTCACATCCTTATTCATCCAGACCACAGAAAGTACCTCAGGTTCATTGTGGGAGGAAACCATTATCAGTACAGAGTACTGCCTTTTGGACTGACCTCCGCTCCCAGGGTCTTTACCAAGTGCCTGGCAGTGGTGGCAGCCTACCTGAGAAATCAGGGCATCTTTGTGTTTCCTTACCTAGACGACTGGCTCATCAGAGGCCAGACTTCCCTAGAGGTTCAACAGGCCACCAGCAGGACCATAGAACTGCTCCAAAAGGTGGGCTTTGTCATCAACTTCGCAAAGTCCACTTTGCTCCTCTCCCAGAACTTGGAGTTCATAGGAGCAAGGTTGGATTCTCAGCTGGCAAGAGCATTCTTACCAGTGGACCGAGCACAAAGGCTCATGGACCTCGCCAGCAAGTTTCTGCACAGGTCCCTGGTCTCCGCCAGACTCTGTCTCAGGCTTCTGGGCCACATGGCGTCGACAGTACAGGTGACTCCGAATGCCAGGCTCAATATGAGACCTGCCCAGTGGTGCCTTCGGACTCAGTGGTCACAAGCCTCAGGCAGTCTCAGAGACAGGATCAGAGTGTCCCACCGTTTCCTGGCCTCCCTCACCTGGTGGTTACACCCCCCCCAATCTTTTGGTGGGGGTGCCTTTTCAGATCCCACCTCATACAGTGGTACTGACCACCGATGCGCCTCTGCAGGGTTGGGGAGCACACTGCCTAGACAAGTGCACCCAGGGCCTGTGGTCTCATTGGGAGGCGTCCCAGCAGATCAATCTACTGGAACTCAGAGCTATCCGCTTGGCCCTCAAGGCCTTTACTGCTTCCCTGGCACAACAGTCTGTCTTGATCCAGACAGACAACCAGGTAGCCATGTTCTATGTAAACAAACAGGGCGGAACTGGTTCCCAGCCCCTTTGCCAGGAGGCCCAGAGCCTCTGTTCCTTTGCCCTGAAACACAACATGCTCCTCAAAGCAGTCTATCTTCCAGGTCATGAGAATTCCCTGGCCGACAGATTGAACAGGATTCTGCAACCACACGAGTGGCAGCGCTACATCCTTTAGTGGTTCAGAAGATTTTCTTGAGATGGGGGCTTCCCTCCATAGACCTGTTTGCCAGTCCACTGAACAACCAGCTGCCAAGGTTCTGCTCCAGGCAACCGCATCCTTTGAGAGTAGCAGCAGATGCTTTTCTGATTCCCTGGACTCATGGCCTACTCTATGCGTTTCCTCCCACCCCTCTGGTGGCCCGAACACTGTTCAAGATTCTCCGAGACAGGGCCTCTGTCCTCCTGGTAGCTCCCAGGTGGCCAAGGCAGCCTTGGTTCCTCCTCCTGCTTCAACTGGCGGTGGATCTGCCTCTGCCTCTGTGATTGCAACCCGACCTTCTCTCTCAGGATCAGGGCTCCTTGCTGCATCCCAATCTCAAAGCTCTCAATCTGATGGCATGGAGGCTGCAAGGGTAGTGTTAGCTCCCTGGGGCCTGCCTCCCGAGGTTGAGGAAGTTCTCCTAGCCTCCAGGAAACAATCCACTAGGAAGACCTATGCTCTCAAGTGGACAAGGTTCTCTCTGTGGTGTCAACTACGTGCTGAGGATCCTTTCTCCTGTACTGTGTCAATGGTGCTTCAGTACCTGCTGCACTTGTCCAATCAGGGTCTCAAGTCCAACTCTGTTCGGGTCCACCTCTCTGCTTTGGCAGCTCACCACTCCCTAGTTGAGGGCCATTCCTTGTCTGTGCACCCTTTGGTGTCTAGGTTTCTCAGGGGCTTGCTCCTGCTCAAACCTCCCATACGTCCTCCTGCTCCTGAGTGGGAGCTGAATGTGGTCTTGCAGCAGCTGACTCGCCCACCTTTTGAGCCTATGGCTACTTGCCCTCTACGCTTCCTTTCCTGGAAGACTCTCTTTCTGATAGCCCTTACTTCGGCTAGAAGAGTGAGTGAGCTTCAGGCCTTGGTCTGTGACAGGCCTTACACCAGGTTCTATAAAAACAGGGTGGTCCTCAGGACTCGCCCTAAGTTCCTTCCTAAGGTTGTCTCCTCTTTCCACCTCAACCAGGAGGTGGTTCTTCCTACTTTCTTCCCTAAGCCTCATGCAAGTCAGGCTGAAACAGTTCTCCATACTGTTGACTGTAGGAGGGCCTTATCCTTCTACCTTGAGCGTACGCAAGGTCACAGGAAAGCTTCTCAGCTCTTCCTTTCTTTTGACCCCAATAACTTGGGGAGGCCTGTGTCCAAGCATACCTTGTCCATCTGGGTGGCTGACTGTATCACCTGGGCTTACAAGGCGGCTGACCTTCCTTTGCAGGGTAGGGTTATGGCCCACCGTGTGAGGGCAATGGCTGCATCAGTGGCTCACCTCTGCTTTGTCCCATTGCAAGACATTTGCAGGGCTGCTACTTGGTCTTCAAGCCAGACATTTGCAGCCCACTACTGTCTGGAGAGGGAGTCCCGTAGGGACAGTGCTTTTGGCCAAGCAGTACTCCGGAATCTCTTTGAGGTCTAGGCAACTCCTGCCCTCCTGCCCTCTGGTTGGGCTACCTGTGGAGGGTGTGTTCTTGCAAAGCCTTTACTGTGTTGCTGAGACTAGAGGGAGTTCTCTTGTTCAGCCTGGGTTCCTGGTAGCCCAGAGCTGGGGAGTCACCCATAAGTGAGGACTGACTTCCTGCTTGGTCCTGGAGAAAGAGTAGTTACTCACCTGTAACAGGTGTTCTCCAGGAGCAGCAGGAATCAGTCCTCACTACCCTCCCTCCTCCCCTTGGAGTTGCAGTTGTACATAGTTTAATTTTTACATTTTTGTGTGCTGTTCTTATCTATCTCATTTGACTGAGGTAAGATGGCACCTTTAGGCGGGAAGGGAACCGCGCATGCGTGCCAGCATTCCCAAAGGCTTTCATGGAAAGCTGGGGAAATGCTCCGCTGGGGCTTCATCGGCGTCGATGACACCCATAAGTGAGGACTGATTCCTGCTGCTCCTGGAGAACACCTGTTACAGGTGAGTAACTACTCTTTACTCTTTCCAAAAGTACAAAGACTAGCGGATAGGCCATAAAGTTACAAAGTACTCAAAAGTCCAAAAATCAAACTCCTGGATTTTGAACAAAAAAATATTTTAGTTGGACTTATATGCGCACACCCCCCCTCGCCCCCACCCTCATGCTAAAAGAGCAGTTAGCAAGGGAGAGATAAATGTATCTTTCTTTTCTTTTTTAAATACTTCAAATAATAACTAATAATAAAACCAGGCTAACCATATAAAATGGCTATTCAATAATTCTCACAATCAAATATCCATAAATCTTACTGGATCAGTCTTCTTCAGGAGCTCAACTGACAATACTACAGTATCAACTGCCTTCAGAGTAGCCATTTTATATGGTTAGCTTGCTTTTATTATTTGAAGTATTTAATTTAAAAAAAGGACATATTGACCTCTCCCCTGGTGAATATAAGCCCAAGAAAAATACTTTTTGTTCAAAAATTGAACTCCTAAATTTTGGACTTTTAGGTACTCTTTGTTGTCCACCCCCCCCCCCCCCCATCAGAAGTGTCATTTTTGGGTATATTTGTCTTAAGTTACAAAGTAGCACATTTAAACCAGGAGAAAATATCCTTCACTCGGTGCCTAGTTACTGAAGGTTCCTTGCTGGATGATGATGTAAAAGTGTTGTGTGAAAGAAATTATTTTTTTAGTTCAGGAAGCAAATATTTAAAAGACATTCCGGATATTGTTCATAAAATACAGTACACCTTTCCCTTTTTTTTTTTTTTTCTGCAGGCTATGCGGAAAGCCACAACCCCTCTGCTCGCGGGGAAAAACCAATTGAACTGTGCTCATAAAAAGAGACTTCTCATTCACATGGAACAGAGATGCCAGAAAAAAAACAATTTAAATCAATGTTAAGTCGTGTGATCTAATTACTTTGTAGATCAAAGGAAAAAAAAAAACAGTTCTTAATCATTTACTATTTGAATCATAAAAAACAGGGCAAAGCTAAGCCCACAAATATATTATACCTATCTGACCGGAATAACTAATCTTACCCTAAACACTATAACTGAACTAAACCCGTCACCTCCTGGATAGTTCTGCAAAGTAACAGCAATTATAACAGGCTCAATTGACTTAGAAATGCAGACAGAGCAGAGAAATAACTAAAAAAACTGTTTGCGGAGCTCTGATGATTAATACAACCTTCAAAACTAAAATTCTGACTAAATATTCTTATTGAATGGTACACAATACATGACCACAGAAGGAGGAACATTACTATCAGAACAAATTGAATAAAAAAAGGTAGAAACAGGTCATAATTGTCCTGATTAGTCCAGCAGCAGATCGTTGAAAAACATGCCTGCATAGGGTTAAACAGCACCAAACATTCTCCTGCACAGACACGCCCCCTGTCAGCTTTTTCACTGTGCTAAAACCGACTGGGTGAGACCAGCTTTTTGATTTCTAATAATGACCGTAGGTGTTTTTGGGTCTTCATTCTGCTCTATTAATACAATTTCTTAACCCAGTGAAACTGTCACAAAGTACTCAACATAATAATCTCACATTTATAACAGAAGGGAAACTCGTGGTTTCAACAGATAACAAAAATCAAATACACAGGACGGACAATACACCAAAAACGCTTCATCCGTTTCGCGACCTAGACGCAGTCACCCGACTAGGAACTGCGCTAGGTCCAGAGTCCACTCTGCTTGGTCCGTGCTGCCAGACCTCTCATTCACACTTCATTCACACAATCATGCTAGCAACGTATCTTAGAATGCATTCCTTCTATCTAGTTCTGACTAGTCTTTTTCCCCAGTTTACAAAAAGGATGAGGGTTTCACCCGGCGAATTCCCATGCGGGGTTACTCGGCCCTTCCTTGAGAGCTCTCTTACCAATTCCCAATATCTCGAGATTACAAAATTCCAAGTTCCACTGGCAGTACTGATCTTTATATTTCTGTCTAGACATACAAAAAACCCAGTCCTGTCTGCTCTGAACAGGCTGAATCATGATTATCTATATCATCTGTACCTTGCTAATACTCTTGCAAGGATTTTAAAACAAAGACTTTAGTCTTACCAAAGTTTTCTAACTGCAGTTCTAACTCATCTGTCTAGACAGGTTTTCAAAACTACTTACCAGATCTGGTTCCCAAGCTTCTTGAGTTGGATCTGGACTCCCCGGGTCGGAAGTGTTAGCCAGCTGGACTCAGTGCCTGCCGAGGCCAGGCAGAACTCCCTCCGATACAAGAGGATCGGTGGGCCCAGGGAGATTCCCCTGCGTCGGATTATTGGCATGGTTCCAACTGGACCAAACCTCAAGGCGAATTACGTGGATTTATTCACTTGAACACTATCCACCACTCGCACTTCTCGGCCAACGCACCAAGAAATGTAGCAGCAGATAAGCATGCAATAAATAAATCCAGGAGTCTTTTTCAAGGATCCAAGCCATTTAATGTGCACAATGGCTCAAGCAATAAGCAATTTCAAAAATGGCTGAGCAATGGCTTCTAGTAAAACAACAACTTTTATAGCTTTTCTTGTCCATTCTAAGCATAGGCAAACTTTTCATTGGTCCCCGTACCCCTCTCACCCCATCTATTGGTCCCGGTTACTGATATGGCTACCCAATAGGGACTCTGGTCTGGGCCCCAGCACCTGGTTTGCCCCCCTTCTAGTCCCCAATTACAAAATGGTCAGTGTCTCCAACTTGTTACTTCTCTCCTCCAAGGTCGCTGAGCTTGTTAAAAAAACATATGGGAAGCAGGGCAACTGTAACCTTGCTTTTTGCAGAGTTCATTAATTCCATAGAAGCTGCTCTCTTATCAGTACCAATTAGAGCTGTTTTCTGTCTTTTATAAGTTTCGTTTCTGCTTAGCTATGTTCAGTTAAGCTGATTTAAGTTTAAATTCTACGGTTTCATCATTCAGGGGGTTTTTCATTCCTCTGGGCCTAACTACAGGCTTCAGTTACAGGTCAAGCTGCTCAGGCCTGTCTGCTTAGTTCAATTAGCATGGATCATAGGCCGTCGCCTACCACAAAAGCAGCTAGAAAGCCTGGATTTAGAAGAGGTTTTCACAAATTCTTACAGGGACATTCTATGTTCCATTTTCAAAACAGACCCGGGGAAATCCACAGCTTATCCCAGTGAGGTAAGAAGCACAGAAGCTCTTCTTTTTGGGGATCCTGCCAGGTACTTGTGACCTGGATTGACCACAGTTGGAAATGGGATACTGGGCTTGATGGATCTTTGGTTTTAACCAGTATGCCAGTTCTTATGGGTCGTCAGCATTGACTCGAAGGCACACATTGCATTTGCATGTTCTTAGAATGAAACTTAAAATATAGCTGAGGGGGCAACGTGAATATGATTGGAGATAAAAGCAGAATATTAATAATTTCCTAAAGTTTTGAAAAGTAAACGGTAAATATTTGGGCCAAAGTCCTAGTGGGAATAACAAGTTTGGAAAAATTTTAATTTTTTTTTCTTTTATTCCTAGATATCTACTTGCCTGTTATTGGACAGTCAACTGTCATCGATAAACAGTTTTTAAAACTCCAGGAACTTTTGGAAAAGGAAATGGATTATGAGCAAGAGCTGCTGGAGGTTCTGGGCATGATGGATACATTGTTTGCTACCATGACAACAAAACAAAGCACCACTGCACAAAAGGATCCGACCAATGGTGTTTCCCGGAGACCCGAAAAGGAGCAGAGCAACACAACTTCCTAATGTGTCCCTAGAATTCCTGCTAAACTCTTAACTTTTCAAACTCTTCATAAGAGAATTATTTTTCTATGGCTGTGTTCAAAATATGGTGTATCCCTGGAAGAGGTTTCTGCATATTCCATTATGAGACTGAGCAGTGACTTGAAAACTGAGGATTCATTAACCCCATATTTACTTTGGAGGGCATATAATAAGATATGCGTTTTTTTCATTCAGACGTTTTGTTTTACTTTTACAGTTTCCTTGGTAAATGAGAGCCTGTAATTTGTAAACTCTATTTATAGCCACAGTAACCAGTAAAAATGCATCTCATATGAATGAAAGATTTTCAGGGTATGTAGAGAAATTGTTGAAGAGTGAAATCAATTATGGACAAAATCATCTACACCAAGGAAATTAAAATGATAATCCAGTTAAAAATGTTCTAGAATTTGTAATTGCCCTCAGATCTACAGCATAGCATTTGGAAGGAATGCATATATATATGATTTCCCTTGTTTCCCTAAAAGAAAAGCTCTCAAGAGTGTATTCACAATATTTCTTCATGCCCAAGATATCAGAAGAATACTGATCCTCTTAGAACAGCAAAGCCTGAATCATTATATGAGAGGCAGTCATTTTAGGGTGGAGACCCTGAGCTTTCTGGTTTTCCTGTATCTACGGGATGCATATTTTCATCTCTCCATGGCCAAGTGCTATCAGAAATACAAATGCTTTTACATAGGGGCCCTCCATTACCAGTATGCATACTGGTATCTGTTTCAGTAAAAATGGGAAGAATGAGGGAGAATCTAGACCAAACCAGGAAGCTATCCCCACGCTTCTTTTCCAAATATGTGGAATTAACTAAATCTTTGTATACATAAATTAGTTTCCAGATCTCTTAATCTTTGCACCCCGTATTTACCAAATATACAACCCAAAACCTAATGTTGGTAGCTCAGCAGTTCCTCTGTATTGACATGAAGAAATAACCTGCTCTTGACCAATTTCTCCAATATTCCCAGAATAATTTTGGGATTTGGAGGGAGGGGCAAGGATGATATTTTACGCTGCCATTTTGGATGGATTTTGCTACTAGTCATACATGATTCTATAAAAAAGTATTACTAATTTAACTGCCACTTTGCTAAAAGAATGATCATATTGCTGTTTCAATAAATACATTTTTGGAAGTGATTTCCAAATGAGAAGCTCATTTTCCAGTACTGGTTAATGAGTTCCCAGTCATGCATCAGGAATGTTGTAGGTATCATTCACACTAGCTAAGATGATAGGCTGTGGCTTTTGTTAAGGCTTATTTGTCAGAGTGGTAGAGAAGAACAAGTAACCCACAGGAACTATTAAAAAAATATATAAATTATTTTAAAATAAAAATGCATCTTGCATGTTTTAAATAGTGTAATGTGTTGTATAACATGACACCATTTAAGAGACCAAAGTGCAGGAGAAAAAGAGTTTGAGACATCTTTAAGAAACAGTTGTACTTTAACTTAGGGGACTGGTGGTGTCAGCATCTGCTGGAGCTGGATAGTAATTCTGAAGGCATGCTAATGCTGTTAAAATCACTGATAATACATATGTTGCAGCAATAGAAGTGCTAGACTACGGATCTCCAACTCCAATTCTAGAGGGCCACAAGCCAGTCAGATTTTCAGGATATTCATAATGAATATGCATGAGAGATATTTGCATTCCTTTTCGCTTCTCCGGGCCAGTCCAGGGAAAGGTAGGTAGGTAGGGTTGTCAATCCCCTATAGCAGCTGAGGACTGAAGACTTCAAGTTTTCTTGAGAGGTGAAGCCACTCCCCCTGAGGGTAATCCAGCAGTCTTTCAGTCCTCAGCAGCTAAGGAGGATCGAATCCCTATTTCTCCCTCATAGGCAAACTTTTGGCTTCATTTATTTATTTGTTTTTGATTGAAAAATGACTTGGCTCTAGCAGAGCTGATTGATTTTATAGCCCTGTTACTATTTTGGCTGGGGTGCACTTTCCCTTTAAGGTTATTTGAGACGTGGAGAGATACTGCATTTGCGGTGTGAGGTAGAGCCTGCCTCTTTCACCGCCTCCGTCTCTAGGGTCAGAGTGAGCCTGGGAGCCCCAGGTGTTCCTCTGCACTACTCTTCGCCGGTATTTGGAGTTCCGCTAGCAGCGGGACTGATTTGAGTGGGCAGCGTTTTTTTCCTCTCTTCAGATTTATTTATTTATTTTTATTTATTTAACAATCTCTTATATACCGCAGCTTCCTAAGATCAGCTGCGGTTCACAAATAACAACAGGCAACAAATCATGGATTTGTTTTACATATAACGTCATATAACTATAACCAATGTACAGTAAACAGAAATGTTGAACAGATAGCACTGAACAGTGCAACACTATATACATTATGTACATTAACATTATATTATTAAATACATATACAAGTTATGTGGGATATAATCATTATGAGTAGTACAGATGCGGATAGGGCAGGTTTTCTTTTCTGTTATCGTGAGATGTAGATACAACTGTTTAGCCTTTGTCTAATTCTTTTGATGGCTGTTCTATGGTGTTGTAGTGCATTGTAAAGAGGTGTGTTTTCAGTTTTTTTCGGAATTCATTATTCAGATCCGGTGAGTCTCTGCTTCTATTTTATTTTCTCAGGTCACGATCGCATTGGCGTGTTCAGCACAGGCTCTGAGTTGTTTTACTTGCCGCGGTGTTTTTCACGGTGCCGTTTTTTTGTTAAGCGCTTCCGTTTTCGTTGCGGGTTCAATTCTCACATGGCAGACAAGCAGGCCATTAAATTAGATGAGCCCTCTTTGCCCGCGGAAAAGGCAGGAAAGGCGGCCATTTTGGTGCCCTCAGTCAGTGCACCGACAGATCAGCCCCGGCCACATAAAAAGAGGACAAAATCTTCTAAAGACTCCGTTCCTCTAGCAAAGCCTTCACCATCGGTTTCTGCTCCGCAAGAGAGCATGGGCTCCTTTTTTTCCCCCGAATTTATTTTAGCACTGCACAAGGCATTTTTGCTTCGCTCGTCTCAGCCTGATTGCTGTTCAGCGGTTCCGAGTCCTGGACCTGTTTCTCTTCAATGTCAGCTGCCGGAGGATCCTGGTGAAGGGTCTTCTCAGGCTCACAATGTTCTTAGGGACCCTTTGGATCCTTTTCCTTCTCTGCCTTCGGTTCTTCTGAGTCAAGGAGGCACAGAAGTGTTGGCTGAACCAGATTTAGAGCTGGAGGCAGATGACTTGGAAGAAGGGGAGATTGCTCCAGGTGAAGATCCAAATGTTTTTAGGGTCTTCCGTAAAGAAGAGCTGTCAGCGCTTATTTCACAATCCTTGGCGGCACTTCACTTGCTTCTTCCTTCTGCCTCTCAGGAACCTTTGGAGGATCCGTTGTTGCAGGGCTTTAAGGCTGAGCAACGGTGTTTCCCGATGCACAGAATTATCAAACAGATGATTGAATCTGAATGGGAATGTCCAGAGGCCACCCTCCGGGGCAGCCCGCGTTAGCTCGCTTGTACCCCCTTCCGCAGGAGGAAAAGGAGTTGTTATGCATGCCAAAGGTGGATGCTATCATCTCGGCAGTGACTAAAAAGACTACTATCCCTGTAGAGGGGGCGGCAGCTCTGAAAGACCTGCAGGATAGAAAATTAGAAATTCTGCTTAAGCAGGCTTTTGATTCTAGTGCTTTGGCACTGCAGACTGCAGTTTGTGGAGCGTATGTGTCTCGGGCGTCCATTAGATGGTTGCAGGGCGATGCTTCGGGGGAAGCTTCTTCGGAAGCTGCAGATTCTGCGAAATTGGAATCCGCCGCTGCTTATATGGCCGATGCCTTTTATGATTTGCTGCGGATTGCGACTAAAACCATGGCGTCTCTGGTAGCGGCACGACATTTTCTCTGGTTGCGTAACTGGTCTGCAGATGTATCCTCGAAATTGCGACTCAGTAAATTGCCCTATAAAGGGAAGTTACTCTTCGGGGAGGCTTTGGAAAAAATTTGAAGGATTTGGGCGAATCCAAAGGGGGTCATTTGCCTGAGGATAAGCCTAAGCCAACTAGAGGTACGGGGGGTTTTTGGGGCTCCGGTCGCGACTCCCGTAGATTTCGCGGGGCGCGCTTTGCTCCCTATTCCAGAGGCCGTTCTAGTTTTCGTGGGCAATCCTTTCGTGGAGCCAGAGGTTTTGCCCGCTCCTACTTTAGTGCCTCTCAACCTTCCGTCAAAAAGCCGCAATGAAGGTCTGCTGGTCCAGGCTTTAGTCCCTGTAGGCGGTCGCCTACAGAATTTTCTGGCAGCCTGGACCAACATCACTTCCTACAAATGGGTGTTAGAGATAATTCAGAAGGGGTATGCTCTCGACTTCGCATGCCCTTTGTTGCCCGCCTTTGTAATGTCTCCCTCTGCGCCCGGTCGCAAGAACCAGGCCATTGCGGACACGCTCTACCGCCGCCTTCAGCTACGAGCGATAATTCCAGTGCCTCTAGACCAATACGGTTGCGGTCGATACTCGATCTACTTTGTGGTCCCCAAAAAGGAAGGTTCCTTTCGTCCCGTGCTCGATCTCAAAGAAGTAAACCGTACTTTGCGGGTTCCTCACTTTCGAATGGAAACGCTACGTACAGTGATTCGAGCGGTATGACCGAGCGAGTTTCTCTCGTCAATCGATCTCACGGAAGCCTACCTTCATATTCCCATCAGACCATCTCATCAGAAATTTTTGCGTTTTGCCCTTCCGGGGGGACATTTCCAGTTTCGAGCGTTGCCCTTCGGTCTCGCTACGGCTCCGCGGACGTTCACGAAGCTGATGGTGGTTGTTGCAGCGGCACTTCGAAAAGAAGGTATCCGAGTACATCCTTATCTCGACGATTGGTTGATCAGGGCCGACTCTCGCTCAGCTTCGGTGGAGGCGACCGCTCGCGTGGTGCAACTTCTCGAACAGCTCGGTTGGGTGATCAATCGGGCCAAGAGTCGCCTCGAACCAGTGCAACAACTCACTTATCTCGGGGCCTTCTTCGACACCGAGCGCGGGAAAGTTTTTTTGCCCGAGGTGCGAGTCGACAAGCTTCTGCAACAGGTGCAGGCTTTTCTACGTCTCACGGCTCCGTCAGCATGGACCTATTTACAGCTCTTAGGGTCCATGGCGGCGGCTCTGGATCTAGTTCCGTGGGCCAA
This sequence comes from Ichthyophis bannanicus, assembly GCA_033557465.1. Lineage (NCBI taxonomy): Eukaryota > Metazoa > Chordata > Amphibia > Gymnophiona > Ichthyophiidae > Ichthyophis > Ichthyophis bannanicus. The sequence goes on from CM066032.1 coordinate 349,327,006, forward strand.
GGCTCACATGTGACCTTTGCAACAAGCATTGCTTTCCCGATGGTCACCGCAGCTTCACCCAGTTTCACAGCGTCTGCCCTGTCCGGACCTCGTGCGGCACAATCTACAATGGTGGTTAGTTCGGGATCATCTGACCGCGGGTATGCCCTTACAAGAGCCCTCGTGGGTGTTGGTCACCATGGATGCCAGTCTCTCCGGCTGGGGAGCTCATTGTCAGGCACACATTGCTCAGGGTGCTTGGTCCCCAGAGGAAACCTCGTGGTCGATCAACCGGCTGGAGCTCCGAGCGGCTCGTCTAGCCCCTACTGCACTTCGCGCCCTTCCTCCACGGATCGGCGGTCAAGATTTTCTCCGACAATGCCGTGACGGTCGCATATATCAATCGTCAAGGGGGAACCAAGATTCCTTCTCTCCTCTCCGAATGTCAGGAGATGATGGTTTGGGCGGAAGCCCATCTCCTGGCGATTTCAGCAGCACATGTGGCTGGCAAGGAGAATGTGCACGCAGATTATCTCAGCCGCCATCTCCTCGATCCAGGGGAATGGGAGTTGAACGAGGCAGTTTATCACGAGCTGACGTTGCGTTGGGGGCAGCCGATCATGGATCTGATGGCGACCTGCAGCAATGCCAAGTCCAACCGTTTTTTCAGCAGGCGCAGAGAACACATGTCCGAAGGGCTCGATGCTCTCGTGCAGCCCTGGCCCCAAGACTCTCTCTTGTACGTTTTCCCGCCTTGGCCGATGTTGAGTCGAGTTATCCAGCGCATAACACAACACCGCGGAGTGGTGATTCTCATAGCTCCGGATTGGCCTCGTCGGCCTTGGTATGCCGATCTCATTCGACTCCTCGTAGCTCCACCTTGGCCTCTTCCAGTCCGCATCAATCTGTTGCATCAGGGGCCGATTCTCATGCCCCAAGTGGAACGATTCTTACTTACAGCTTGGCTCTTGAGAGGGCTCGCTTAGAACGTAAAGGGTATGCCAGTTCCGTTGTAGCCACCTTACTTCAGTCTAAGAGACCTGGGACTTCATTGGCGTATGTACGAGTTTGGCGTCTTTTCGAAACTTGGTGTGGACAGCACCATGTTTCTCCGATGGCGTCTTCATTGCCTCAGTTGCTACTCTTTCTACAGCATGGCTTGGACAAAGGTTTGGCTCTTAGTACCCTTAAGGTTCAGATAGCCGCCCTTTCTTGTTTTCGGGGATCTGTCCAATGTCGCCGTCTTTCGGCGCATCCGGATATACATCGCTTTTTACGGGCAGCGAAGATTATCCGTCCTCCAGTGCGTCCCATTGTGCCTCCTTGGGATTTGAATGTAGTGTTAGAGGCTTTGTCCCGGTCGCCATTAACTTCCCTTTGCTCTCGGAGTCCCCGGGAGTGTTCATGGAAAACGGCCTTTCTTGTAGCTTTATGTTCGGCACGCCGCATTTCGGATTTGCAGGCCCTGTCTTGTCAAGAGCCTTATCTTCAATTTCTTCCTGAACGGATTTTGCTACGGACGGTTCCTTCTTTTTTGCCGAAAGTGCTCTCGGTTTTCCATGTTAACCAATCTGTGGCATTACCGGTATTTTCTGATGCCTCCGCTTCTCCTATAGATCGTGCTCTCAAACATTTGGATCTTGAGCGGGTCTTAAAGACTTATCTTCGGGTGTCGAAACCCTTTCGGAAAACGGATAGGCTCTTTGTCCAGTATGCTGGTCCTCGGAAGGGGCAAGCAGCGTCTAAGTCCACCATTGCTCGTTGGGTTCGCTGCGCTATTGGGGCAGCTTACGCTGCTCATGGCATTCCACTACCGGTCGGTTTGAGGGCTCATTCAACTCGAGCTCTAGCGACGTCCTGGGCGGAGTATGCTTTCGTTCCACCAGTAGATATTTGCAGGGCAGCGACGTGGTCTTCGTTGCATACTTTTACGAAGCATTACCGGTTGGATGTACAGGCCAGAGACGATGCGAAAGTGGGGGCCTCGGCTCTTATCGCAGGTCTCCCGAGTATAAGGTACTGCTTTGGTACTGCCCTACCTTTCCCTGGACTGGCCCGGAGAAGCAAAAAGGAAAACGAAATTAGGTCTTACCTGCTAATTGTCTTTCCTTGAGCTTTCTCCGGGCCAGTCCAGGGTCCCACCCCTTTCGCGTTTCCGAGCGCTTTATTCAATAACTATAAGAATTCCACCGTATTTGCGTATTCGTCTGAGGGGGGACGGGTGTGGGGCTTCTAGGTTTCTCTCAGTGCCGATTTTCTCGGTATCTAAAAAAAAAAAAAAAAAAATTAAGGAAGCAAATTTTCGAGCTTCCGAGTTTTTGAGGGCTATAGAATGTTATCAGTTTTTCAAGGGTTAATCTGCGTTTTTGTCAGTTCTTTCATTTTAGTTGCTTTGTCAGAAGGAGACTGCTGGATTACCCTCAGGGGGAGTGGCTTCACCTCTCAAGAAAACTTGAAGTCTTCAGTCCTCAGCTGCTATAGGGGATTGACAACCCTACCTACCTACCTTTCCCTGGACTGGCCCGGAGAAAGCTCAAGGAAAGACAATTAGCAGGTAAGACCTAATTTCGTTTTTCCTTATCGTTCCAGACGACGCATTGCTCTTGGCAGAATGCCTATGAAAGACCTAGATAAGATTCTCAAGAGCAGAGATGTCTCTCTCCATACAAAGATTCAACTTGTTCAAGCCATGGTATTTTCAATAACATCATATGGATGTGAAAGCTGGACAGTGAAAAAGATAGGAAGAAAATTGATGCCTTTGAATTATGGTGCTGGCGGCGAATACTGTGTATACCATGGACTGCCCGAAGAACAAACCAGTCGGTACTAGAGGAGATCAAACCTAAGCTTTCTTTAGAAGCTCAGATGACAAGACTTCGACTTTCATACTTTGGACACATCATGCGGAGAGAGAGATCATTAGAGAAAAACATCATGCTTGGCAAGATAGAAGGTCAACGCAAAAGAGGAAGGCCAGCAATGAGATGGATCGATACAATAACAGCAGCTACTGGTACCAGTCTGTCAACAATGAGCCGCCTGACTGAAGACAGAACACAATTTAGGATAACTATCCAGAGGGTCGCCATGAGTCGACTCCGACTCGACGGCACTTAACAACAACATCGTTCCTCCAGTTTAGTCCTCCACCCCTGGGTAGTGCACCTCCTCCTGCAGCTTGGAGACTGGACCAATCAAATCTTGACATCACTGGAAGTAGTGTGCTGGAATTCCTCCTCAGCCCCAGTATGTCCAGTCTCCATGCAGCAGGAGGACTTAGTGAGCCTGGGTGCTGGGCTCACTAGAGAAACAGATAAGGAGCAGGATATTTAGTTAAATTTTTCTCTTTTCTTTACTAATTTAGCTTTTTTCCTATTAACTTGTTGGCTGGGAGTTCTTCTAAATTGTAGTGGGCCTGTCCTTTTAAAAATAAAAATAAGAAGGAAAGAAGGAGCGGCGTGAGACCTTTTGAGGCTTCCCTTCCCTGCCAAGCCACGGCCCGGGTAAATCAGGGCTACAGTTGTTTAAGGACCTTTGGTCCCAGGACTTAATTGGGGCAGAGCTCCTCGGCTGGCACACCGTCAATCCGGGAGCTGCGGGGCCTTTGCTGCGGCAGCGGGAAGAGTTAAGCGCCTGTCTCCTTGTTCGGGGACTGCGTTGCCTTACAGGCTTAAGTTTCGCTGAGCCTCTGGCTGTCGGGGAAGCCGTTTAGGAGCACGGAGCTGCCCGAATTCGGTGTGGGGTGTCCGTTGGATCTGACAGGCCGCTTGCCGCAGCGTGCCAAAAATCCCTGTGGGAAGCCGCGGCCATTTTGTGTGCGTGGCTTTCAAAGCCTTGCTAGGTCACGTTGCCTCAGTGTGGGTTTCCGGAGCGGCGGTTTTCTCCGGGCCGCATTCTGGGCACTTCAGGCAGGGTATTGCTTGTCTTTCCTTCATTTCTTTTAATTATTTAATTGCGTTTAATTTCTTTGGTTTCCTTTTCCCAGATGGCATGTTTATTTTTTTCTTTGCCTTTAAGTTTTTATCGGGGTCTCAGGGGTCTCCGAAGTTCTCAGGAGGGATCTTTTCTTCTGGTCCTTAATCCAGGCAGTATAATTGGTAGCAAAAAAAAAAAAAAAAGAAAAACAGAAAACACAATGAATAAAGGTAAGATATCTAACTGAAGGATTCTATAACTAAGGTTCAGTTACAGGTCCCAAGAAAAGGTCAGTAGACACTCAGACTGTCTGGTCGGGTGCTGCCCTGAGGCCTAGTGGTACCTAGCAGGCCGGGGATCCTACAGTTCCTTCTAGGCTGGGGACCCATGTCTTCATTTTCCCAGTGCATCATTTGTGGCACTCGTAGGGGCGCTAACTCTGTTACAGGCATCTGTCAATGTTGTGCTTCAGTGTCAGTCAGTATGGAACAGCAGTTGGAGAGTTCCCCAGCTTCCGGGTCCCAAGGAGCGCCCGCGGGAGCAGAGAGTGAAGCGGCAATAGTGGGCCCTTCGGCTTCTTCCCCAGAAACAATTGCAGGTGCAAGTGGCGCGCAGGCAAGTCTTGGTGTTCCATTGCAGATGGATGACTTTTCTCCAGACTTTGTTTTACTGATGCATCAGGCATTTTGTCGCAGGCAACAAGAGTTACTGTTAGGGTCCCTGCCTGTCGCTTCCTCTAGTGCGCGCTCTGGTATAGTAGAGCATGAGCCCTTAGCGTTGAAAGCAGCCAAGAGACCGCGGCCTACTGATCCTTGCCTGGCTGAAGTGGATTGGCAGGAGGGAGAGGAGGCTGACTATAGTATGGATGCAGAGTTGGAAGAGTTGGAGGAAGGGGAAATCCCTGAGCCAGAGGATCAAGCGCGAATCATACGGGTGTTTCGGAAGGAGGAGTTGCCGGCCCTTATTACGGAGGCCCTTCAGATGCTTAGACTAGCTGCGGAGCAACCGGTCGAGGAGGAGTATGGCACGGATCCCATTATTCAAGCGGTACGTCAGACGCAGGTGGTCTTTCCAATCCATAAAGTCATAGATCAGATGATTCAGCAGGAGTGGGATCATCCCGAATCCGGTCTTAAGGGCTTTAAGGATCATGAACAAGCTGCATCCTCTGGCGGATAAGGACAGAAAAAGATTCCGTTCCCCGAAAGTTGATGCTGTGGTTTGTCGCGAGCACTACCCTGGCGGCAAGTAGAGGTCAGGGCAGGTCGGACACAACTATATAGGGATGAGATTGGCCAGTAATCCAGAGGCCCAATTGACTTTTGGTCCTATTAGTTTCCTGGGTCCTAATCTTCAATGAAATCAACTGCACAAAGTGGTGGGAAAATAAATGCTTTTATTTCCCTTTCTCGCAAAGGTTCAAATGATTGGGCAACAACAGCAATGCAAAATGTCCTTACTTCAGGTAAGAAAAAGTAAAACAGAAGTTTAAAGCAAAAACTGTTACTTTCACAGTAGCGATGATATTCATACAAACAAGAATGTTCTAGGCAGCAATACATATAGCTTACAAGCCTGGCAAGGATTCTAGGCTTCCCGTAGTACAGTACGTACAGTCCATTTCTGTATCTGAAACCTCATCTGCCAGTTCCACTTGCATTGGCTCATAGCCCGAAGCCTCTGACTCTGAGTCCCTGGTTTCAGGAAAGTTATAGTCAGGCTTCTTATATAGCTCCTCTAGCACTGCCCAATGTTCTGGGTGACTTGTAGGGCGTCGGCTCTGTGCTGTTTTGTATTGAGAAAATTCCTCTCTAGAGGTTTTATAGCAGCTTTATAAAAACACTTCTTATTCAAAACTCTTATCAGGTAAACTTTTTCTATAGCTTGTATCATAAGAAGCTTTACCTTGTGAATTTGGCTTCTCTGTTTCAGGTGAAGGTCGAGGCCTGCACCAGTTTCTCTTCTGGCTTGCCCGTACAGCACGGCTTAGGTCTTCAGGCTGTCTCTCATTTGGTTTTAGACAACAGTTGCAGCAATGCTTTTGCCTCTCTGGGCAAACAGCTCTTACTCCTCTTTGAGCTGAGATCTTCCCAGGTTCTTCATTAGCTCCCAGGCAATCACCTTTCACTCTGGGTGATTTGCTAGCAGTGGAATAATCAGGTTTCCATTCTAACCTCTTTTCCTCAGTTTTGCCTTCTTTCCTGCTGCACGCTTTCCTGCTGCATTCACTCCTGCTGCCTTCACACCTGCTGCGTCCTTTCCAGCCGCCTCTCCAGCTGCCTCTCCTGCTGCTTCTCTCGGTGCCCTTCCAGCTGCCTTCTTTCCAGTCTTCCACAGTCTCCTTAAGAAGTCCTCCTGCGCTCGAGGATTGGAAGCTGGCTGTCATTACCTCATGACCAGTGGGGCGTGGTTCCTCAGTTACTCTGAAGTCCCTCTTGCTCCCTCTAACTGGCTGCTCCAGATATTGCAGCTTGTATGTATCTTTTTCTCTGTTTAAAGCCTTTTCTTCTCTCAACCAGGTCTGCTGGGTGACAGGTTTCAGCGGTCACTAAAAAGACCACAATCCCGGTGGAAGGCAGTGCGGCTTTAAAGGAAGCACAAGATAGAAAAATGGATGGTTTGTTAAAACAATCTTTTGAGGCAGATGCCATTGCTTTGCAAGCCTCCATATGTGGTGCTTGGGTAGCAAGGGCTTGTCTTCGCTGGGTCCAGCACCTCAAGCAGTCGGCGTCCCTAGAGCCTGATGACGTTAGTGAGCTACAACGTTTGGAGTCTGGTTTGGCGTATCTGGCAGACGTACACTATAACCTTATCAGAGCCTTATCGAACAGCATGGCTTTGTTGGTGGCGACGCGTAGCTCCCTCTGGCGCTGGCTAAAAAATTGGGCGGCTGACGGATCTTATAAGTCTCACCTAGGCAAACTTCCTTTCAAGGGGAAGCTGCTGTTTGGTGAAGATCTGGATAAGTTAGTAAAGGATTTGGGAGAATCCAAAGGCGGTAGGCTTCCGGAGGACAAGCCTAGGCGGGGGAAATTTCCTTCGGCCTTTCGGGTCAGTTTAGAGATTTTCGCAGGTTTCGGTCGCCCCATTTTGCGGGGTCTCAAAGAGGAAGATTTGCGTCTAGAGTCCAGAATTTTTGGGGGTTTCGTGGGGCAAGTAGAGGTTTTGCAACAGCAGCCCCCACCGTCCCTCGGAAGCCACAATGAAGGGTGGCGGGTCCCGGCAGGAATTCAACTGATCGGAGGTCGTCTTCGGGGGTTTCTTTCTACCTGGACCCACATTACGTCCGATCAGTGGGTCTTGGAGATCATCCGCGACGGGTACACTCTAGATCTCGCAAGGCCGGTGTTGGATTTGTTTGTGCATTCACCCTGCAGAGGCCCGCAGAAGGCGCTCTAGATACGGCAGACGTTAGACCGTCTTCTACAGTTGGGAGCGGTTGTCCCGGTTCCATCAGCAGAATACGGCATGGGTCACTATTCCATTTATTTTGTGGTGCCAAAGAAGGATGGCTCTCTTCGTCCCATTCTAGACCTCAAAGGGGTAAATCGCTGTCTCCGGGTGCCGCATTTTCGTATGGAAACGCGGTCGATGATTGTCGCGGTACGCCAAGGGGAGTTTTTGACGTCCCTCGATCTCACAGAGGCCTACCTCCATATTCCCATCAGGGAATCCCATCAAATGTTTCTGCGTTTTGTGCTTCCTTGGGGGCATTACCAGTTTCAGGCTCTGCCCTTCGGGTTGGCGACGGCGCCGTGCGTGTTCACCAAAATAATAATAATGGTGGTGGTGGTGGTGGTGGTGGCGGCGGCAGCGGCGTTGCGGAAAGAAGGTGTATTGGTCCATCCGTATCTGGACGATTGGTTGATTCGGGCGAAGTCCCGAGTCGAGAGCGAGAGAGCCACGGAAAAGGTAGTAGCTCTTCTCCAGTCCCTAGGCTGGGTGGTCAATCCAGTCAAAAGTCAGCTAGTACCGACTCAGGTTCTGGAGTACTTGGGAGTGCAGTTCAATACTCAGAAAGGGTTGGCATTCCTGCCAGAGCGGAGAGCGCTGGCGCTTCGGAGCCTGATACGGGCTTTTCGGAAGCTAGCGGCTCCATCAGCGTGGAAATACCTACAAGTGCTCGGAACGATGGCGGCGACGTTGGAGGTAGTTCCTTGGGCCAGGTTTCATATGCGGTCGTTGCAGCGGGCCTTGCTTCGCCGCTGGTCCAATCAGTCCGATGCGTTGAGCAAGCGGCTCCCTTGCCCGCAGCACGTCCGGAGGGATCTGCTGTGGTGGATGCGTTTGGCGTGCTTACGAGCGGGAATGCCTTTGGAGCAGCCGGAGTGGATCCCACTTTTAACAGACGCGAGTCTAGCGAGTTGGGGAGCGCATTGCAGACTAGACTTTGCTCAGGGTCTTTGGTCTCTGGAGGAGAGCGCTTGGTCGATCAACTGATTGGAGCTGCGAGCGGTGTTTTTGGCTCTTCAGAGCTTCGAATCCCAAGTAACGCGACGAGCAGTGCGGGTACTTTCTGACAATGTGGCGACCGTGGCTTACATAAATCGTCAGGGCGGTACCAGAAGCGCAGGCATGGAGGAAGAATCTCGGGGTCTATTCACTTGGATAGAACCGCGGTTGCAGGTGATTTCGGCGGCACACATAGCCGGAAAAGACAACGTGACGGCAGATTTTCTCAGCAGGGTTCAAGTGGATGCAGGGGAATGGGAGCTGCATCCCGCGGTCTTCGCACAGATCATTCGGCACTGAGAGTCGCCGGTCATGGATCTCATGGCCACCTTCTGTTCGGCGAAAGTGAATCAGTTCTTCAGCAGAAGACGGGAACCCATGTCGGAAGGGATCGACGCCCTCTTGCGACCTTGGCCCTCGATAGGTCTCCTCTATGTGTTTTCTCCGTGGGCGCTTCTCGGGCGAGTGATTCAGTGCATCGAAGCGCATCATGGAAGGATGCTGTTGATAGCGCCTGTGATAAGGAAGCTTATCATAGCTCAGGTAGGAGCTATAGAAAAGATGATGTGACTCTGAACAAGCAACCTGTCAGTTCTGGTAGAAGCAAGAAAACAGAGTTTTCACATAAAAGACTACCAGTCCCAGAATGCACCAGGTTTCCAGCAGCCATGAGAGGGGCTGAAGTGAGAGAATGTGTGTGCAATCAAGAGAGCTATGAGGTAATCCCTAAGCACTCATCTCAAAGGGCAGGGCCTGATTCAACACAGCTGCGCTGTGTTAGGGAGCAGCACACATTAGAACAGGATAAGAATAGAGCTTATTCTTCAGATAACAGCTTCAGGGAGAGTTACAGCAAAAGTTTCAGCAACAGTTTCAAGAACAGCTTCAGGAAGAGATACAGAGGGGAGAGCTTCAGCAACGGCTACAAGCACCAGTATCACCTGGAGAAGCAGAAGCCAAGCCAAGCAGATAGAGAGAGAAGGAAACTCTCTGGAAGGAAGAGAAGAAAGGCCATTGGAAGGTCTGGGAGATTCCAAGGCAGTACTCATACTGGGAGGTATTCCAAAAGCCAGCAGAGTCCATTGGACTGGATTCAGCCAGAGGAATGGAGTGGCAGAGATAGGAATCACCAGTGGCTACCTGGAAGAGAGAAGACTGCATGTGGAAGGGACTTTCAGACCAAGGCCAGAAGGTATGTGAGAGGAGATCCAGTGTCCAGGGATCAAGATTGGAAGGCTGGACATCAGAATTGGATTACATATTGGCCAGGCTATACAGAGAGGAATAATGATAGCAGGAGAGGCTCAGGTATGAACACTGATCCAGACCCTATCTATAATAGAGAATGGCAGCAAGGGAATAAGCATTCTCATGATAGTGCCTTAATGAAAGACTCATCTGTGCCAATGTATGATATTGACCCTATGATTGTTGAGGCAGGGGAAAATACAGCAGATGAAACTATTTACATGGACTGTTCTTTATCTAAAATGCTATTGCTAGTTTTCTATGAGCAAACACATCAGCCATCACAAAGAAACCTAACTTTGTTCTTTATTTCCACTGCAAACAGCTCTTAAAGCAGGATTTGAGCTCACACAGTAGCAGCCAGCCAGCTAAAGGCTTTCAGCTGGTCCATGGATAGTAATTAGGGCTGCACCTGATTGTGTGTGTGAGCAAGGGAGAATCACTGCTGAGATCAGCGTGGAAAATAAGCAGAAGTTAACCTAACCAGCAAAGTTTATTCTTTACTTTGTGCCTTTGTATTTGGTAATTACTTGCTAAGAAAACATTAGCTAATTGCCTGACAAGTTGAAGGTTGTTTTCTGGTTTACTTTGTGACTTTTTGTTATCCCTTTAAACACTGCAAGCAAGTAACCTCATTTATAGTGCTATCAAGCATACATGTGCTGGGTGAACTAAACCCCATCAATAAAAGAAGTATTTTATTGATCTTACCACTTGGTTTCACAACTCAAATTATTGTCATCAGCTGTGTTTGGGAGTGAATGAACTACAATACCCACAATACCTTGCAAGAATCATATGAATATATGCATCGTCAAGATTGTGTAAGTTCTCACCCTAGGCAGCCGTCTGACACGCCGGACTGGCCCAGGTGTCCGTGGTATGCCGACCTGGTAAGATTATTAGACGGAACTCCGTGGCGCCTTCCGCTGTCCCAGGACCTGCTGATCCAGGGCCATCTGCTGATGCCGCGTGTGGAGAGATTCTCGCTTACGGCTTGGCCATTGAAAGGGCGTGGCTAAGAAAGAAAGGTTATTCCAAGTCCATCGTGGCGACCTTGCTTCAGGCGCGTAAACGTTCGACTTCGCTCACTTATGTGCGTGTTTGACGAATCTTCGAGGACTGGTGTTCGAGACGTCAGATCCGCGCTTCCATGGCGTCGGTACCGGTGATATTGGATTTTTTGCAGGATGGCTTCGAAAAAGGGCTAGCCGCTAGTTCCTTAAGGGTGCAGTTGGCGGCTCTAGCCTGTTACAGAGGTAAGGTACAAGGCATAGCCCTGGGGGCGCACTTCGACGTTGTGCGGCTCCTCAAGGCGGTTTCTAAATTGCATCCAGCTCGTCTGATTTCAGTTCTGCCGTGGGATCTCAACTTGGTGTTACGTGCGCTAGTTAGAGCCCCGTTTGAACCTTTATCCCAAATTTCGTTAAAGGATTTGACTCTCAAAGCTGTGTTTTTGGTGGCTGTTCGGCTCGGCATATTTCGGAGCTTCAGGCGCTTTCGTGTAGGGAGCCTTTTCTATGTTTTTCTTCACAGAAGGTGGTGCTTAGGCCAGTGCCTTCCTTTCTGCCCAAGGTGTCTTCTCCCGTTCATCTCAGACAGTATTGTTGCCCGTGTTGCGGGCGGCAGGAAACCAAGCTTCTGACCGGGGCCTTAGAGTTTTGCGCTGCTATTTGACGGTCACCGAGTCCTTCCGCAAGTCGGATCGGTTGTTTGTTTGTTCTGTTTGGGGGTCCCAGGAAAGGAGAGGCGGCGGCAAAAGCATCTATTTCCAGATGGATTAAAGAGGCTATTATCTCCGCTTACATGTTGCAGGGACGTCCGGCACCAGTGGGACTTCGGGCTCATTCTACTAGAGCGCAGGCAGCGTCCTGGGCGGAGCACAGTCTAGTGCCGCCGGTAGAGATTTGTAAGGCGGCGACTTGGTCATCACTGCATACTTTCAGTAAACACTATCGGCTGGATGTGCTGGCGGCGAGGGATGCCTGTTTTGGGGCCGCGGTTTTGCGGTCCGGCTGGCAAGGTCCCTCCCGTTAATACTGCTCTGCTACATCCCAGGGGTGGAGGACTAAACTGGAGGAATGATAAGGAAATAATAATTACACTTACCTGGTAATTGTAGTTCCTTGAGTGATGACGGTTTAGTCCTCTTTCCCACCCTAGGGGTGATCAGTTGGCGCAGCACGTGTTCAGTCCTAAGAGACGTTTATACAGGTGAGTGTTTCAAGATAACAGTCAGTTATGAAGTTTATTATATGTGCGGGGTCTCTTCTCTCGCTAGCTGTCTCTGGCTCGGCAGGTGCGGGAACATTTCATGAGGGAAACTTCATTCTTTCCGTAGTTAGGAAAAGTCCAAATTTATTCAGTTTTAGAATGGTTTATTAGATGTTAGCTACTTGTTTGTTGCTCTTTTGAGTCTGCTTTGTCAATAGTACACTGGGGCTGAGGAGGAATTCCAGCACACTACTTCCAGTGATGTCAAGATTTGATTGGTCCAGTCTCCAAGCTGCAGGAGGAGGGGCACTACCCAGGGGTGGAGGACTAAACTGTTGTCACTCAAGGAACTACACTTACCAGGTAAGTGTAATTATTATTTATTGTCCCATTGTATTCAGATATATCTCATGCATATTCATCAGTGACATCCTGAAAATGTGACTGGTTTATGACCCTCCAGGATTGGACTTGGACCCCTGTGCTAGACCCATGGCTTTGTGTTGAGTTTACAGATGCATGCAAAAGTTTAGGTACCCCCGGAGTACATTTCAATAAATCCTCATGTGAACAAAGCTGACACAGGCTCTCTATAATACAAAGCAAGCACATCTTTCTGAAAATGTTTACTTTTACTTTTTATTTATCAGGTGATAGAGGCTGCCTCACCTGTTCATGCACTACCAAACAACCGATCGGATTTGTGGAATGACTCCTTTGACTTGACATACCAATGGAGCACTCTGCGTTCATCGGGCAAATGCAGCTGATGCTCCTCCAGAGAGCCACTACGCTCCTTAAAAACTGGAAGCATAACCAGTTGGTTAAGGTGAAAAGCTGACAACTTCTTAGGCAGAAGTGATGGAACTGGGCGCTGCACCACTTTCTCTTTAAAGATCGACAGGAAAGGCTCCCTGCAGGACAACACTTAAAGCTCAGAGATGTATCGTGCCGAGCAGATGGCCACCAAAAAAAGAAATCTTCAACATCAAGTCTTTTAAGGTGGAACTCCTTAAAGGCTCAAGTGAGCCTCCATCACTGCTGACAGGACCAAATTTAGATCCCAGAGTGGAACTAGAACATGCACCAGCGGTCAAACATGTTTCACTGCCTGGAGAAAACGCACTACATCTTGGTATGCTCTAAGGAAACCTCCTGAACATGCCCCCTATAAACACATTAGCGCATCCACTTGCACCCTTAAAGAATTACAAGCCAGGCCCTTCTCCAGACCTGCCTGTAAGAAAGCAAGGATATCTGGTAGAGAGGCTGACAACAGCTGTAGTGCCCGTTCTGCACACCACACTTCAAAAATTCTCCAAACTTGCACATATGGCGGGAGCAGGGACGTGGACCATTTTGCAAGCTTTCAACAACATCAGTATCACTGGAGCAGAATATCTTCTCTTCCTTAACTGAGCCCTCTTAAGATCCAGGCCGTAAGCAAGAATTGAGCCACCTGAGCCATGAGAATGGGCCCTTGAGAGAGAAGATGTGGACACATCGGCAGGCTCCAAGGTGGGCCCACCTGCAAACGGAGAAGATCCGCATACCATAGTCTCTGGGGCCAGTCCAGTGCTATCAGGATCACTAAGCCTGGGTGGGCCTCTATCCTCTTCAGCAAGTGCCCTATGAGGGTCCACAGGGGAATTACGTAGAGGAGGCCCTCCATCGACCACCTGTGGACAAACGCATCCAGGCCCTCTGACATCCTTTCCCTCCATCTGCTGAAGAACCTGGGTACTTTTGTAGGTCGCCATTAAGTCCATAATGGGTTTGCCCCACAGCCGCATGAGATTGGCAAAAATCATGTCGCGAGACCACTCACTTAGGTCAAGCCAGCCGATTGCAGAGGAAGTATGCCTCCATGTTATCTCTTCCTGCAATGTGAGCAGTGAAGTTGGCCTGGAGATTCACTTCCTCCCAAATGAGGGGAGGCACAATCTTGCCCTCGAGCAGAACGCTTCCTGTTCTGCCCTGGCAATTGATGTTCAGGAGAGGTAACTTGCCTACAGTGATCCACACAGCAGCCCTGCTGGTTGCAGACCCACAAGGGGAGAAGACAAAAGTGACCAGAATTGGCTCTTTGCATTCTAGGACATAGCCGTACTGAATGGGGACTAACACCCCCAGCGATCCTTTGTGATCTGGGCCCATTCCTAAAAGAAGAGGTGAAGCCTGCCCCCAACCAGAGAAGCCAGGGAACGGACACCCAAACTTTCATTGTGTAGCCCGGGAGCGTCCTCCTCTGGATGGAACCGGGTCCCTGGGCCCAAGCGCACCACAAAAGGACTGAGAACAAGCCCAAAGCACATAAGTAGAGGGAAAGAAAGGCTTTCCAGGCAGGTAGCAGCAGACAAGACCTCCAGAAGTCCGACAGCATGCCCGTAAGGAGCAGGCAGAGGCTGACAGAAAAGGAGCTCCTTCCCGCTTCACAGGCCCTTTGGATCTTTCCCCCAGAAGGCATAACTATTTTGTCTCTTCCAAATCCTTCACCAGCTTCTCCAAATCAGACCAACAGAAACGTCCCTCTAAGGCCAGATGGGCAACCTGACTTTGAAGATAATGAAAACATTTTTCAAGTACATTCGTAGCATAAAGACCTGTGAGAGAGTCAGCTGGACCATTGGATGATGGAGGGGTAAAAAGGGTGGTAAGGGAGGACAAGGCCATAGCAGAGAGATTGAAGGAATACTTTGCTTCGGTCTTTATTGAAGAAGATGTAGAGAGGTTACCCATGTCTAAAGTGGTATTTAAAGGTGATATATCAGAACAATTGAAAGAAATATTGATAAACTGGGAAGATGTATTATAACAATTTGATAAACTGAAGAGTAATAAATCAATTGGACCAGATGGTATACATCAAAAAATGTTGAAGGAACTGAAAGATGGGATTGCAGACCTACTATTAGTAATCTGTAACTGTCAATAAAACCATCTGTAGTACCTGAAGATTGGAGAATGGCCAATGTAATACAAATTTTAGAAAGGGTTTCCAGGGGTGATCTGGGAAACTACAGACTGGTGAGCCTGATGTCAGTACTAGGTAAAATGGTAGAAACCATTATAAAGAATACAATTACTGAACATGAAAATAGCCATAGTTTAATGGGAGAAAGCCAACATGGATTTAGCCAAGGAAAGTTTTGTCTTACTAATCTGTTATATTTTTTTGAAGGTGTGAATAAACAGGTAGACAAAGGTGAGTCGGTTGATACAGTGTACCTGGATTTTCAGAAAGCCTCTGACAAGGTCCCTAATGAGAGACCTTTGGCCAAATTAAAAAGTCATGGGGTTGGAGTCAGTGTACTATTGTGAATCAGGAAATGGTTAAAAGACAGAAAGCAGAGAGTAGGGCTAAATGGCCAATTTTCTCAATGGAGAAAGGTGAAATAATGGAGTAACCCAGTGATATGTGCTGGGCGTGCTGCTTTTTAATATATTCATAAAGTGGAGGAGTAACCTAATAGAGCACTGGCTTGGGAACCGAAAGACCAGTGTTCAATTCCCACTAGCACTCTTTGTGGCCTTGGGCAAGTCACTTAACTTGGATTTTTCTGAGCAATGGAGGGTTATCAATGTCCCTGTTTAATGTACATTACCAAGTTTAAGTTACAATGTAAACCGCTTTGATTGAAATGATAAAGCGGTATAAAAAACTTAAATAAATGAACTGGTAATGGTACACAGGTCTGCAAAAAATTTTTCTTCGAGAGCTGTTTTGGTTATTCCACGTAATCTTTATGTTTTTTGGTGCGCTGAATCCAAAAATGATCTCCATTTTGTCATAGGACATCACATTTCCTGACAATTTAGGTAACTATGTTAAATAAGGCAATACCTCAAAATAAATGGAAATAGACTTATAAAATTAAAGTTTTATTGCAATATTTTCATGAAAATCCTTTTTTGAACTGAAATGAGCTCACCTACACACTAAACTCAATTCTTCTTCCTTATGAGGCTCCTCTTGGTGCATTTATGCTTGTTAGTAGCATCTGGAATGTCTCTCTGAAGCATCCAACAGTAGTCTGCCATCATTGTAATGCTCCATTTACCCTGGTATCTCCTTTCCATCTCTTTAATGTCTTGGTGGAATCGTTCACCTTGTTCCTCACTCACAGCTCCCAAATTTTCAGGAAAGTAGTCAAGGTGGGACTGGAGGAAATGCACTTTCAAACTTATCAGGCAACCTAAAGCTTGAAATGCTTTCAGCATTCGTCCGACGATCTTTTTGTAGTGAGGATCTTTGTTATTGCCTAAACATTTCTGTACGACTTCTTTAAATGCAATCCATCCTTCTTTTTGAGGATCCATCATGGTATTGACAAAATCTTGATCAACTATAAGCCTTCTAATGTCTGGTCCGACGAACACACCTTCCTTCAATTTTGCCTCCGACAGGCCTGGAAACTTGGTGACCAAGTATTTGAAGCATTCTCCATCTCTTGGAAGTGATTTTATGTATTGCTTCATCAATCCCAATTTTATGTGGAGAGGTGGTAGAAGAACTTTATGGGAAGGTACCAAAGTTGCTCGGAGGACATTTTTTTCACCGACTGTTAGCACCCTCGGCTGCCAACTCTTCTTGGTCCAGTGATTTTGTCGGTCTCGACAGTCCCATAGACACAGAAAACAAGGATATTTGGTATACCCAGCTTGTTGCCCGAGCCGCATGCACAAGACCTTCAAGTCCCCACACACTTGCCAACCATGGTCTTCATATTTAAGTTTACGAAGGACCAATTCCAAGTTCTCGTAGGTTTCCTTCAAGTGTACGGAATGACCTACAGGTATGGAAGCGTAAAAACCGTTGTGGAGTAAAACTGCTTTGAGACTTCTTTTTGAAGAATCTATAAAAAGACGCCATTGCTCTGAATCATATTGGATTTTAAATTGACCCATCAGACCTTCGACATCGATGCAATAAACCAACTTGTCTTCCTGGGTGAAGTAAGGAACGAACTCCTTTTCACAATGTCTGAACCATGAAGATGACACTCCTGGCAACAATAACTTCCTGCTTTTCAGCCTTGATCCGAGTAACTCAGCGGCATCTTTGGGAAGATTCAAGTCTCTTACCAAATCATTCATCTCTTCCTGAGAAAACAATTTTGGTCTTGTATCATCTTCAAAGTCAGAACTTGATTTGTCATCTGGTTCAGGTATGACTTCGCCTTCATCTGAGCTAGGTATCTCTTCCAAGGTAGCAGGGGGCTTGGGTACTGGTATATCTGTGCCATGGGGGATGGGACGAATTGCCGAGTGAAGATTGGGGTATGAAATGGAATGCTTCCATTTGGAATTAAAACCTTTCACATCACATGAACAAAAGTAACAGTTGTCACTATGGTTCTTTTGCTCTCGCCATACCATAGGAATCCCATAACGGAAAGATTTTTTCTTACCCTTGAACCAGTTTCGGAGGTCCTCAACACACCCGTTGCGCACTTTATGAGGTGCCCAGACTTTATCTTGATCTCCAATTTTTAGTCCAAAGTATGCAAAGTATACGTTTTTCACAAAGTCTGTAATATTCTGCTGTTGCTTCAACACTGTATATTCACCACAGATGAAACAGAAACTGTCTGGCGAAGTAATACACTTTCGCAGAGCAATAACGGTTGAAGAATGACAAGCTAACACGAATTGCGATGAAAAAGTGTGAACAGCCTAGAACCAAGAACCTGATGATGATTCGTGCACAAGTGTGGCATGTGGGAGAGAGCAGCTCTGTGTCTGTACACGAGACGTCACTGTGCTGGCCCCCCCCCCCCCCCCCCCCCCCCCCGCACTGACTGGAGCTGCTGCTATCTGCCCTGTATCTCCCTCCCACTGGATTCTTCAGAAAAGATTAACCCCTTCTACCATTAGAAGCACGGACTTAAAACTTACTTAACTTATGTATATATTGCTGACCATCAGATTTACAGTGCTATATTTTTTTTACATAACTCGGACAACCCCTTTAAGGTTTTTTTGGCATTTTATATCTTAAATGCACTTATGTGAATTAATTAATTTAATGGTAATTTGAAAAAAATTGATAAATTTGAAGACAATTTTGCATGTTGTGGCAAATCATGATGTCTAGGAGTTTTTTCAATATTTTGTTTTCAGCACACCAAAATACATGGAAATTAGATGAAAATAATCAAACAGCTTTTTAGTCGCAGACCTGTGTAATGAGTAAAGTGATCAGATTTGAAGATGACACAAAATTATTCAAAATTGTTAAGACACAAGAGGACCTTGATAAATTGGAAGACTAGATGTTCAAATGGCAGATGAAATTTAATGTGGATAAGTGCAAAGTTATACACCTAGAAAAGAACAACCCAAACTACGCTTATACAATGCAAGGTTCCACATTAGGAACCACCACCCAGGAAAAAACCTTAGGCATCATCGTTGAGAATATGTTGAAACCCTCCGCCCAGTGTGCAGTAGCGGCCAAGAAAGCAAAGATAATGCTAGGAATCATAATTAAAGGAATGGAGAATAAAATCAAGGCTATTATAATGCC
The DNA here is from genome assembly GCA_033557465.1 of Ichthyophis bannanicus. Classification (NCBI taxonomy): domain Eukaryota; kingdom Metazoa; phylum Chordata; class Amphibia; order Gymnophiona; family Ichthyophiidae; genus Ichthyophis; species Ichthyophis bannanicus. The sequence goes on from CM066032.1 coordinate 349,345,346, forward strand.
TCTGCATCATTCCATGGTGTGACTGAATCTTGAATATTGTATGTAATTCTTGTCACCATATCTTTAAAAGGATATAACAGAATTAGAAAAGGTACAGAGAAGAGCCACCAAAATGGTAAAGGGGATGGAAGGAAATCCCTATGAGGAAAAGATTAAAAAGTTAGGGTTTTTCAACTTGGAAAAGAGATGGCTGAGGGGGAGATATGATAGAGGTCTATAAATTAATGAATGGAATGGGTAAACAGATTGGTTTTTTAAGCCATCAAGTAGAAATACTAGGGGACACGCAATGAAGCTACAATATAACCCATTTAAGACTAATAAGAGAAAATATTTTTTCACTCAACACATAATCAAACTCTGGAATTCATTAGCGGAGGATGTAGTAAAAGTTGTTAATGTAGCTGGGTTTAAAAAAGGTTTGGACAAGTTCCTGGAGAAAAGGTCCATAAACCATTTTTAAAGAGGACCCAGGAAGTATACTGCTTACCCTGAGATGAGCATTGTGGAACTTGTGTGTCTTCTTGGGAACCTGCCAGGTACTTGTGACCTGGATTGGCCACTTGGAAACAGGATACTGGGCTTGGTGGACCTTAGTCGGACCCAGTATGGCATTTCTTATGTTCTTAAGATAAGTCCCCTGTCATAGCCAAGTCGACTCCATATCACCGTTGACAGGACACAATCCCAGGCCACTAGATGTACCAGGTTGTACATGGCATCAGAAAGGAAGGCCTTAATTGATTCCAAAAGAGGGGTAGAATCATTTGGCGGAAGAGACTGAATCCACTGTAGCAGGGCTCAAGATGTCAGGCCTGCACATTACCACGGCAGCTGCAATTCTTCAGTTGGCGTTAACTGGTTCTTCAACATGAATCCACCTTTCAGTTCAGTGTATCCTAACCCCTTACCTGGAGAAATACATTTTAGATAGTCGACCGTAGCTGAATCTTCATCCATCTGAAACTTTTTGCCTGGAACATCAGAAAACACAAAGGGATCTCTGTTGGAAGAAGGTTTTTTTGACCAAAGAGATGGATTGGTGTTGTGTCAGTGGTATTTCGGATTCATACTCTGATCCGATGCTACTGTCAGTGTATTTAGCATTCAAACTATCTTCTTCAAAATCAGAATCATCTATTTCTGAATCTGGAGAAAGAAATGAACTACCGTTGGCCAAAGCTTTTTCCAAAATCTGGGTCGCAGTCTCTTTACCAGCCCTGGATGCCATTGTCTCTCTGCACTGAACGTCTTAGTGAAAGGATGGGTAAACCTATCCGACTGCCTGCAAATGCCTCCAGGTGAAGACTTCCTGTTTCTGCAGTGATCACCAATCAAGTGCTGCTCCCAGATCACCTCCGATCCCTCACTGCAGTCTCACAGACATGTGGTCACAGCAGAAAGCCCTCTGTTGAAATGCTGATCTGAATGGAAATACCTGCAAGTGAAGACTAATCCCTGCACCATTCCCCGATCAAGAAGTTGCTGCCCAATCACCTCTGATGCTCACTAAAGTCTCACAAACATATGGTGTCACCCACCTACGTACTCCTATAGGTAGAAGCCTAGGGGGCTTCAGTGGGGCCTCTTCTTAATATAGCTGGGACGTTGCAATGCCCCTTGGGATTCGTAGTCCCACCAGCTAATCAAAAAGGTAGTTGTAGACGAGTAGCCAGGCTCTAAAAAGAGGTATTTTATTTTCCCTTCCGGGTGAATCTCAGCACATAGGAATCAAAAGGAATTAAACCATACTTTCTGGCAAAAATGAAGGTGAACTACTATTAACATAAATGGATGCTTATCTTCAGCCAAACAAACAAAAAGGTGAAAACAGTCCTTGTACTTTACACAAGCAGGCTTGTTTCTCTAAACAGATTTCTGTCTTTAAACAGTTCAGCACAATGAAGAAATGTTATCGGAGAATACTAATGTAACCAAAGCACCCCAGGAAGTCCAATATGACAACGTAATCAAGCCACAAACTCTGGCAGACCACTACGCAAGCAAACTTACTGCAACCACACCCACTCTCTGTTTGAACACAACACACCGATCAGCCAATGTGATACGAGAACAGGCATGGAACAACTTTAACATAGACGAACGGCAAATGATCAACATAATAACAAACATCAAGACCACCACCTCCCCGCTAGACCCCTGCCCATCTGCCTGGGTTAAGGCGGCTAAGCATGATGTTGTACACCAAGTCTTGCACATTGTGAACCAATCACTACAACAAGGAATCATGCCTGCTCAACTCAAGAAATCTATAATAAGACCGATCCTAAAGAACACCACACTCAACAAGGACGACCCAGCATCCTACCGCCCCATCTCCAGTATATCTTTCCTAGCAAAGATCATTGAAAAGGCGGTCCTCCTACAATTATAAGATCATCTAGATGACCATGAAACCCTGGATGAACAGCAATACGGTTTCAGACAGCATCACGGGGTCGAAACACTCCTAATAGCACTACTCAACAATCTCAAAGGCCTTGAAGACAAGAAGAAAATGTTTATACTCATTTTCATTGACATCTCTGCCGCCTTTGACACAGTCCATCATGGTATCCTCCTAGACAGGATCGAAGCAATAGGAATATTGGGGACCCCCCTCAAATGGTTCTCTTCATACATCTCAAACAGAAAGCCACAGGTTCTAGTCGATGGCGAAAAAAGCTGAAGCTTTCACTCAAACGCAAGGAATACCTCAAGGTTCGGCACTCTCAGCACTACTCTTCAACGTTTATATGCAGCCCCTCTGTGAGAGATTCAAACGGCACAATATCAACTACCACATTTATGCAGATGATATCATGCTTTACACACAACTAGATACCGTCAACCCCAACTATAATCAACTTGAAACATGCCTGAACGAGATGACACAATGGTTACAGCAGAACAACATGATGATAAACCATAAGAAAAACAGAGGTGATGTATATCTCCAGTAAACCCAACTTTGAACCTCCTGCAACTATCACCCTGTGCGAGAATACATACAACACTAAGAATGAGATAAAATACCTAGGGGTCACGTTAGACAACAACCTAAAGATGGAAAAACACCTACGAAAAACCAATAAGGCAATCTTCCACAAACTCAGAGTACTACAACCTCTACGGAGCATCATTGAACTGCACGATTTCAGGACTGTTGCGCAAGCACTCATTATGCCACACTTCGACTACTGCAACGCTATCTTACAAGGGCTTCCAAAGAAAACCCTAAACATTATGCAAATGGCCCAAAATGTGGCAGCCAGGATCATCATGAGAAAAAACATTACTGAACACATCACACCTGTATTAATTGAACTCCACTGGCTCCCCATCACGGCTCGGATAAAATATAAAACACTGATAACCACATTCAAACTCATACATAACACAGCGCCATTCTTTCTCTCCACCCTTATCAACACGCAACCCTCAAACAGAGACAGAAGAACCGTCAACTCGGACACCCTACATGTTCCAACCGATATCAGATCTGTCAAAGCCAGTACTAGCCACCGAGCATACTCATACGCTGCCCCCACCCTCTGGAACCAACTACCACCTGAGATACGAGCAATAAAAGACCTAATAGTGTTCAGAAAAAAAACTCAAGACACATCTAGTGTCAATACAATATGATGTAACTCCCAGGGGACCCCAAGCTGCCTCGCTACGAAACAATGAGAACTGTGATATGAAATGTAAAAATGTAGATATGTAAATCCTGAATCCGCTCCTTTAAACCATCTTCCTGTGTGCTGAACTTTTCCCTTCAAATCAACGTGTTTATAACCCAAATTTTATGTCATGATTGACATCATTCAACATGTAATCAAACCGCTATTGATCGCTGGAAGTAGCGGTATACAAATGTATACTAAATAAATAAAACAATGTACAATCCATCTGGAAATCATCAGGACTTTCAACACAGAAGTCACATTCCATGTCCTCATACCTTTCCCCGTAGTTATCTTCGGTAGGGTTGTAACTCATACCATTTCTAAATAAACCTTCTTCTCCGTTACAAGGGCTCCTCTCCTCCTCTCTATCAGGGTGAATTGGGAGGTTACCGTATAGTGTAGAGTTTCCCTCCAGAGGGCCACACACTCCTGGCTGAGTGTATGTGAAACTCTGCTTTTCAAGGTCCCTTTTATTATAAGGAATCAGCCTATCTTCTGGCTCTGTTCCCCCGGAGCTTTTTGAGCTAGGAAACTTAACGTGGCTTTTTTCCCATGAAAGCCTTTCACTCCCTTTTACTGGACGCTTCTCTTTGGGCATGCAAGTATCCCTCTGATAACAGCTATTGCCCTCCCCGGTACCTGTTCTCAGGGAGATTTTCTCTCACAGATTCCTTCCATCTGCCTGCTTGAATACCTCCATGTCTCCAACCACCTAGTTCTTGTTCAGTGCTGCTCAGCTCCCTGTAACCAGACTCTGGTATTCTTTCCTTGGCTATTTCCTGTGGAATATTGTTTGAATCTCCGTGTGAAGTTCTCCGGTTAGCTTCCCAAACAGCTCTGCCGTTAGCTCTGCTGTTTCTCTTAGCTTCCTGGTCAGCTCTCTGGTTAGCTCTGCTGTTTCTGCTAGCTTCCTGGTTAGCTCTGCCTCTGACCAACTCTGAGTGATTTTTAACTGCATCACTCTTAGTGTTCCAGTGAGCCTGTCCTGCCCTCAGCTGTCCCTCATTACCTAATAGGCTATGAGGTAATCTCCTACCAGGGCATGCTCCTACACCTGGTGCTTTTGTTTGTGATGGTTGCTCATAGCAACCCTGATCCATGTGCTCTGAGCTGTCACTATTAGACCTGCTCGGCTCTGTGTTTCCTATTTCCATGGGTATACTCTGATCTACCCCATGACAATGGTTACAGCAGGAAACCCTCTGTCCTGAGTGGAAATGCCTTCAAGTGAAGAATAAGAAGCTGCACCCCAATCGAATCCAATGCTTGTTGAAGTCTGCCACGCACCCGCTCCCTGGACCATGGCTAACATCTCTCCCACCTGTCGTATTACCTCATTCTTTTTCGCCTCCGGTAGTCGGTAAGGGCGCTGCCTTACCACTTCGCCCGGGGGTGTTGTTATATCATGGGCTATCAATCTTGTTTCTCCGGGTACAGGTGTGAGAACATCTCTGTATCTTGATAGCACTTGTGTCAGTTCCTGTCTTTGGGCCCATGAGAGTCCCTCATCCAATCGGGGTTCAGGATTTTTCTTGCACTCGGTCAGCTGGGGTCCGAGGTCCTCCTCTTCGGCCTCCCCCCTCTCCACCGAAGCTGATAACCCTTGCAGGCTCTTGGTCCCTGTAGAACCGAAACCTTGCGTGCCCCACATTGTTGTGGACAAGACAGGCACTTCTTCCACAGGGGGAAGTCCGACGCGTTCACAAATCAATTGTGCTATGCGGTCTCCCGTCTTCACTCTAAAGTCATTTTTCCCAAAGTTGAAAATGAGAACTTTTACAGAACCACGGTAGTCTGGGTCTATTACACCAGCACCAATATCTATAAAATGTTTCAGCGCTAGGCCTGACCGTGGAGCTAGACGCCCGTAACACCCAGCAGGTAGTTCTATTTGTAGAGCAGTGTCTACCAGTGCCTTTCCGCCAGCTGGGACTACAATATCTTCTGCACTGGTGAGGTCAAATCCTGCTGCATTAGGCGTGGCTCTCTTGGGTGCCTGAGCACTAGGGGTCATTCTGCAGAACCTCAGGACAAATTTGGGTTTTCCTGCCTTATCATCCTTTGGAATTTCTTTCCTCTGGCTACCTTTGCTGGCCTGGGCCACTACGGGTCGAGGGACTGACTTCACCCTCTCCGTTGCCAGAGCTTGCGCTTCCTTAGGGACCTTTCCTACGTGGGAATCCTCTCTCTCCTGTAAGCCTTGTACTAGCCCTTTGTGAAACTGTGGCCAGTCTTTACCTAGGATTACTGACTGGGGAAGTCCTGGGACAACTGCTAAGGGGATAGTCCTTCGTGTACCTAACCCTGCTATGTGTAACTTATATACTGGATAGGTGGATGTTCCTCCGTGAACACATCTTATTTTAACTGAACTGACAGGCTGAATTACTTCTCCTCCCTGCATGGCTTCTATTCTCTGCCACAGTTCTTCAGAGAGCATGCTTAACTCAGCTCCTGAATCTAGCAAAGCTTGAGTGGTAATTCCCTGTACTTCAACAGAAAGAAGAAATCCTTGTCTGTCTTTCATAGAACTATCCGCTATCAAGGCAGTTTTAACAAAACAATGTTTTTGCAAATGTCCCTCTTGCCCACATTTGTAACACCTTGGCTTACTCTTAAAATTCTTCCACAATGTCATGCACATTTTTATAGGATCCTCCTGCACCCTCCAGTTCCTTTCTGATCCGCGACTGCCTGTCTCATGGGAAGTAGTGCCAGCTCTCTGGGCAGTTAGCTCTGCCTCTATGTACCTTTCAGAGAGTGCAACAGCTTCTTGGGGAGTTTTGCAAGATCAGGAAGGTGTGGATTCACTGGGGTAGAGCGTTCATGTATTGCTCTAGTACCAAGTCATCAAGTATTGACTCCACAGACCTCCCTTCTGGAGTTAACCACTTGTCAATCAAGCTACGAATCCTGTGACACAAGGACTTAGGGGTCTCACTCAGCCTCTGTTTTACACTTCTCAAGCGCGTGTGGTAAACTAAAGGAGTGAGCCCTAATCTCTCTCTTATTGCTTTCTTTAACTCATCATAGCTTCCGGCCAGTGCAGCAGGCATGGAGCGGTAAGCGGCCATCGCTTCCCCAGTAAGGGATGCTGCTAATCTTAGTGCCCAGTGCTCCCTAGGCCAGGCGCTAAGGTGAGCTACTCTCTCGAAGCTCTCGAGTAAGTCATCTACATCATCCTGATTAGTAAGTTGACCAAAGTTAAACAAAGTTCCTGTGTGTAAACTAACAGGGTGTACAGAGTCTGTTAGAGTGGAACCTGGTGTAGATGCTGGTGGTACAGTCGCCTGCTTCCTCTCCTTTAGCCATTCCTCCATCATGGTAAGTAGAGGTTGCTGCTGTTCACAGAAACTCGCATTGGCTCTTTCCTGTGCCTCTAGCGAAAGATCGGTCTGACACTCCAGCTGTGTCGCCATCCATTGGAAGATGTCCTTGGCCTCCATCGCCATCTTGGAATTCCTGGAATAAAGCAAAAATACAGACCCAAGTGCGGTATCACAGTACACTTGTCTATCTGTGCTTTTATTTCTCCTTTTTTTTTTTTTTTCTCCCTAGTCACCACTAGGCTGCACCCTTGCCCTGGTATCCTGGTTACCCGGGGTGGATACCCTTTACCTGGCTCAGGTGGTTTGCCTGCACGTCAGCAACAGCAGATCCTGTAGCCTCCTGCAGTCCCCTTCCTCGTCTGGGCTCGTCAGCTCTTCAGCTGGGCTCTTCTGGAAGTTGGCTTCTGCAGCTCCTGATGCGGCTACTTCTTGCGCCTGTGCAGTATCCTCAATACTACGCCACTTTGCCACGCACCCGCTCCCTGGACCTTGAGGGTTTCAGGAGGGGGTGGCCTTGGATGCCCTTCAGGGTTGAGGTTGTAGTTGTGTATGTGCTCAAGCAGTAAGGCAGGCAAAGAAAATTTATTTGATGAGGTTTATTTCTCCCGCTCTGCAGTTGAAATGCAACAGACACAAAAGAAGATACAATTGCCAAAACAAGAATGAGGAAAAACAAGGCTTTTCAGTGCTGGGCTAAATGTCCTTTATCTTCTGGGGTTCACATTCAGTAGGCATGTGACCCTTGCTTTACTAAACAAATTCTGGCAAAACAACAGTGCTCCTGAGATACAAACAAATTATGCTTTAACTTATTCGCTTTTCAGCAATGCAAACATTCAGGTCACTTCTGTTATGTTTCTTCATATAACCACTAATGCTTTGCCTTAAATAACTTTCTCAATGAGACAGGTTGAGCAATCAATGGGCTGGTCTTGCTCGGTGGGACGGCTGAGAACAAACTAGTGGCATTTCCACTTCACAGCTGTTTTCAGGCTGTGCTAACTTATAGCTAGGAATTGCTCTGCTCTCAAGAAATTCTCTGAAGTTTTTAAGAAGTAATTCAGCCTGCGTCTTTCCTGGGCTAAGCTGATAAACTGCTTCTTCTTCAGGTAAATATTTGTTTGAGTTCCTTATCTCAGGGTAATTAGTAATGCTGTATCTACTAGGACAGCAATTCAGTGTGCTGGAAGTATCCCTCCCCCACTTGTCTCTGAACGTAAGTGCCGGGGTTAAAACTTCAGCTGTGCTTGGAGAGTGTCTAAAGAGTGCTTCAAAAGTAGAACCGTCAGGCTTCTCCTGGCTTACGTCTCTGCAATATGACTCAGCTGTTTTCTTCCTATTAGCTTCTCTGCTAAACGTTTCAGCTGGCTTGTGAGAATAGCTGGGACTGCTTAGACAATTTTCCTGCTGAACCCAACTGCCACCATATTGACTGACTTTGTCCCGGCTTTTAAAATCAGCTTTCACTCTGTCTGGCTTCACACTGTTAAACTTGCTAGCTGTATCAACCCCACCGTGTACCTTGTGCTGAGGCTTCCTCCATGAGAATTCTTTGCCCCTCTGCCTTCTGTTCCACGGCTCTGCTTGGTCCTCCAGAAACCTGGACTGTAACCTTGGGTGTCTCAGTGCTCTGGAATCCTTCTGGTCACAGAAGATTCTTTCTGCCCCTGAGTCTCCCAGGTACCTGCTTCCTGAGTCAAAATCCTTCCTTAGTGAATCACAGCTGCTTAGTGGGTCTCTCTCCAAGTCTTGGACTTGAACCTGGTCCTCTTCTTCTAACTGTTGTTCTCGTCCTCCTTCTCCTTCTAACTCTCTCTGTTTCTGAGTGCTTAACAAGCTCCCCGTGCCTTGCACTGCCCGCCTCCTGCTTGGGCGTGCCCAATCAGGGACTTTGCTTCTCTCCTCCCCTGAGGTGAGCTGTGTTTCCTGATTAGCCATGTGTTTTTTTCTCTCTGAAGAGAAAATCCTGCATTCTCCTGCAGTACCGGTTCTCTCCACTGGATCACCATCTGTTTCCATAGCATCTTGAGAGGCTTCTACGTCACAAGTCTCGGACACGCTGTCACTGATCAAGAAGCTGCTCCCTAATCACCTCCAATGCTTCACAGACATGCAATCACAGAAAACAGCTGCAAACCCTCCTGCCAAAACTGGTGCAGCTGATCTGCTTCTGTTCTGGCAGGAAGGTACACTGACCAGAACAGTAGCAGCTCAGCGCATATAGATAACAGCTGTAAACCCTCCCGCCAAAGCTGTTTCTATGACCGCATGTCTGAGACTTTACCGTGCATTTGATTTGATCGGGAAGCAGCTTTTCAACTGGTGCAGGGATTATTCTTCACTTGCAGGTATTTTCAGCAGTTATCTTCCCCAGGCAGAATGAGAAGGCGAGTTAACTCAGCTTCCCCATTTGCTAAATGTCAACAGGAAGACGAGTTAACTTGACTTTCCCAGTTAAGAGGTTAAGGCCAATCTGCCTTCTACAGGGATGGTGCTTTGTCTGGTAACCACCATGACCTGCACATCCACCTTGGAAATATCAAATCACACAGTCCTCCGGGACAGCATGCATAGTCTTATAAGCCCTCAGCCCTTTAGCCAGGGAATCACACTCTTACCGGAACAGGCCTTTGAGCATTTCCCAGAATGGGAAGACAGTAGTGAATTTCTGCACCTTTTGCAGGGGTGGATGCATCTTTGAATCCTGTTCCATGCCTGGAGCATCCGCCAAGTTCAAGATAGATAAGACTTGGGGAATCAATGCCTTAGTTCCTATTTCTGGAACAGGCAGATAACATTGGCTTCCTCACAATCCTCTGCAGGTGAGAGTACTTCATCCACATCAGACATCTGAATCCAAGCCATCGTCCAAATCTCAGACAGATCCCAGCTGATCCCCTCTCTAGAGGGTGACCTGCTAGGGTGTCCCCAGTGACGGTCACCCCCTGGAGAGGGGGATCAGCTGGGATCTGAGATTTGGACGATGGCTTGGATTCAGATGTCTGATGTGGATCCCTTCAAGGACAGGGAGCGACCCACAGCCTGGTCATCAGAAGCCCCAGCTGGCTGGACATCCATAGCGCCATCCGCCACCACCTGCCCTCAACCTGGGAGAGGGGGAGAAAGCCCTCCAGTGATGACTCTGAAGCCAACATGCAAGAAGAACAGAGTCCAGAAGCTGGAGATGAAGCACCTTGCTTGCCACAGGCCAAACAACATTTCCTGGAAGCAGACACAGAGTTAAGGCAAGTATCACAGCACATGCTAACACAAGCCTTTTAGGCTGCCACGGCCTTAATAGCACTTATACAGCAATGTGTCTTACAGGTGCTTTGGTAGGAGCATGTGATGGAGCTGCTTGGGTGGAATGTGCAACCACCGGGCATACAATAGTAAAGGATGCTACTAATGCATGCAGGAAACCCCCACACCATGCCAACAGTCACCAGTGATCCACCCCGAATTGTACCCCAAATGGATGGAATCAGGAGCCACCAACAAGGACAATGATGAAGTCGGGCCTTGGTACTCACCCCCTGAGAGCTTAAGCAGCAATCGGTGCCGGGCTCAATTTTACTCCCCTGACACTGTTTCTCTGCTTTGCAGGCACTGCATTTAAGGTGGCTGGCAGGCACATTCCTCTGAGAGCCTTAGGCAATCTTCGGGAGAAAGTAGGGGGCCAGAGAAAGAGAGAGGGGGCATTGAAGTTGTATGAGGCTGCTAAACTTCTAGATCCTTATACTTTTCTTGCTGCTCAACAGGCCCTTAACAGGAAAAAAAAGGTGGAGCTAAACTTATTTTCCCTCCTCCTATGGCTACCGGAAAGACCACGGTATCGTGGAACCTTCCATGTCATGCTCAAGTGAGAGAGTTACCCTCAAGGTGGTTGTTCATGAGAGTTTAAATAAATCTTTTCCTCTCAATTATTCAGATTTTCTTCAGAGTCTAGAAAATCCATCCACCATCTGCTGGAGGCAAAGAAATACTGAAGAGACTTCTGGTAGCTGAGGCGGACAGAGGCATGGGAGTGAGGTCAATAAAACCTGGGCTTTTCATTGGTTTTCTGTCTCCACAAATCTGCTAGTAGGGGAACACACCCCACTTGTCTGGACTGGTCTAGCAGGATGATATGGAATTTATGCTTGCAAAGTGGGGGATGGCTTTAAAAAAGATGTCTGAATGCTTCCAGCTAGCAATTTCAACTGTCAGAAATATTGTGAAGATATGGAAGTTATATGGAAATGTTGAAGTCAATATAAGAACTGGAAGACCAAAAAATAATCTCTGGTAGAAGTGCCAGAAAATTGTCAGAACTGCAAAACAGAACCTACATATTACTGCAAGTAACCTAATGAAAAGTTTAGCCGGCAATGGAGTAGTTTTCTACAGGCCCTTTGTACAGCATTTCTTATTATTTTATTATTAAATACATTGGCTAGACTGCCAATTGACATATAAGCCCACCTAAGAAGTTTACAATCTAAACATTTAACATGAGCCATCAAACCAAAACAGACATGTGACAGACACCCCAATCATACAATCAGAGATTCTTCAGTTTTCCTACCTAAGGTCCTACCCCAAATGCCTGCCTTTCTCCTGAACTCGAGCAGTGTGGGTTCCTGACACATATATAAAGGTAAGGCGTTCCAAAGAGAAGAAGATAAGAACATGAATGAAGATCTGTGAGAGACCTCAAGCCATATTCTAGATGGATGAGGAAAGAGAAGCAGAGAATCCTGAGACAATTGAAGGTTCTGTGAAGGTCAATGGGTAAAGCAATCAGCTAGGGGTGGAGGTTAGTCCAAATCTGGTGCCAGAATGAGGAGCTTAAACTTGATAGACAAATCAGTGGGAGCCAGTACTATCATGGCAACATCTTGCTCCTACAAGCAGCTTCACTGCTGTTCTCCGAATGAGCTGAAGATGCTTAAGCAACACTAATGATAGGCCATTATAAAGGCCATTTCTGATCATCGAGCTTAGAAAATAGCCATAGTTTGAAGAAGGAGCTTTAGGTCAGAAGATGCTAACCAGAGTTACCATTCTTATGCCCTAAAGAATGAGCAGGTCACGGCAGAGATCTGTTTATTTAACAGGTATTGTATACCGCTTCATCATTCAGTCAAAATGGTTTACATTGTAACTTTAAACTTGGTAATGTACATTAAGCAGGGACATTGATAACTTGGATTTTTCTGAGGCAATGGTGGGTTAAGTGACTTGCCCAAAGCCGCAAGGAGTGCGAGCTGGAATCAAACCAAGCCAGTGCTCTAACCATTAGGCTGCTCCTCCTTTCCATCTAGGATCTAAGGGAAAGGAAATAATCAAGCATAACACCTAGCTTGTGAAATAGGGTCATGAAATTGGAGGGAGAAATGGTAAGAGTAGCATGAGAATGACTAAGCCAGATAAGTTAATTCTCAATGTGGTGAAATGTAAATCTATGTGCTTTAAGGCAATCAGCAATGGCAGATAGCTCATGTATGGAGGAGTGCCTATCTAGAGTGAAAAGATCCACTGGGAGAAGAATTTGTGCAAACATACTGTAGGTGCATAGCCCAGGACTGAATTAGCATCTCTAGGTGGACGCACAGAAATGTTGAAAAGAGTGGGTACCAAAAGGGAGCTCTGAAGCAACCCAGACAATACAGGAAATTCCAATGGAGCCTTCTCTGCACCCCATTGTATGTGCTTCTAAATATGATTTAAAACAAGTACTGTTGCTGCAATTTCCATATCCTGGAGGGGTGTGATGAGGAGTGAGCAAGCTAAAGCCTCCCAGAATCTAAAGTGCTGAATTTTATTTAGCAAACCTGTAAGCAAGGACTCTGTGCTGTGGTCTACTTGAAAACCAGATTGCCTTTGATCTTGTTCAGAAAAGAGGTCAGTTTTTCTAGAATGAAAAGGAGAGGTGAGAAATAGGTAAAAAATGTAATGGTACTGTAGGGTCAAAACTGGACTTTTTAAGTTAAGGAAGATGGTGACATGCTTACAAGGAAATTTCACATAACCCTGAGACATGCAAGCCTGAACCAGAAGCACCATAACAGGCAATAACTTAGGTGCTATCTTCTCCACTAAAAAGAAGAAAAGCTGCAGGAGGATCCACACAGGAAGAGGTAGGCCTGAGAGCTGTTGAGGCCTTTTCTACTATAAAGAGAAACACTGGCTGAAATTTTGATCATAAAGAAACTTAAAGGGAAGACTGAAGTTGCTGCAGAAGAATCCACAGAAATATCCTCAGGAACAGGGACCAACGAGCTCTACAGTAACAATGGCCCAAAACTGGGAAGCGACTGCTTCAAAGTAATGTTCTTGTAATGTAAAAAGTTGGCAGATTCATCCACTGGTAGTAATAAAATGGATCATCAGAGAAAGAACCCACGAACTAGAACTTGAAAAGTCTTTTGGGGTGATTTTTGGATGACTTAATCACTTTAGACACAAACACTTTCTTGATCTGACTGACTTCCTCCTCATAAACCGCTGTGCGTTCCTTACAACATGCTAATGCAACAGGGGTGTGAGACTTACAGCATAAGCACTTGGTATGGCAAATCTGCCTTTTCAACAAAGTCCAGCATGAAACCAGGTCAGACTGCTCATGAAGCAGAGCCACAGGGGCAAGAGCAGTTGATACAGAAGCCTGCCACTGTGCTTCCTAGGAGTCTAAAGGGAGTTAGGCAAAATCTGGCAGAAAATTAGGAATGGCTTCTTGGTTTATGGAATGTAGGCTCCTGACCAGCCTCATACTAGACTTAGAACAGCACTTGGTAAGAGAGGACACCAGCCACAGAACCACCAGGTAGTGGTCTGACCAAGAAAGCAGGATAAAGGAAAAACTACTATGGTGAACCAAAGAGGATGGAGAAGAAAATATTAAGTCTAATATGTGCCCAGCAAAGTACACCAAAAGAGAAAAAACCTGGATGTTCAGGGCAGATTAGAAGATCTTCAGAAGAATGATCAGAGGAGAAGTCAGCATGGACAGCAAAGTCCCCCATAAGTAGTAACAGACTATGTGCAATTGAGATGTGGCAGAAAGATACTGAGCTATTTCCCATCGAGTCAGGTGCCACAAGTTTAATTAAGAGGCATTTCCAAGAACACCTTGATAAATTACCCATACATGTAACATCTTACAAACTCCAGGGGGAGACTGTCTTTGGCACAAGGCAAGTACTATGCCAAGCATTAACAGTAATTTGAGTGACTGAGATCATACCCCCATACCCTGACTTAGAAGTGAGGTTCATGACTGTCATGGTATGCTGCACACTAATCCATTTGGAGAAACTGCCCCAATAGTAACAGATTATGTGCAATTCAGATGCAGCTATTAAGGCAGTAAGCTTTTCTACCAAAAGTCACCAGACGTTTACAGGCCAATGATACCAAGAGGGTTCAAAGAAGGAAAGGTCACAAGGATAACAGAGAAACAACCAGGGAATGAGCAAATAAAATAACTCCTCCTCCTCCCAAAACCCCCCACCTGCCTGTGGAATCTTGGTGAAAAAAGTAGTCCAGGGAGCAGCCTCCCATAGAGAAACCATGCTCACATGGTCATAACCGAGTCTCTCCCCAGCAGCATAACAAGGTTTTGATAGAAAAGTAAGCCTGCAAGTAATAAGGAGTTACGGTAAAAAGAAGAAACATTAAGAAGCCCTACCCAAAGTTCTCTCACCTGCAGAGATGCATCTGTATCCACAGGAGACAGCTGGGCTGGAATCAGAATGAAGCAGGTGGGGGAGGGGGGAGCAAGGTAAAGAACACCTACCTGAACCATAAAAGATAGATGGGCCATGAGGATAAGAAAGGGGCTCTTGAGGTAAATCACCCAGCAGGGAGCAGAGAGGGTATCATCTTTAGAGGGCAACTAAAGAGACGCAAATTAAATAAGGTTGGCATAGAAGTGCCTACAATATCCTAGTATTCCCCCAATTAGCATAACGTTGAAACTATCGGATGTCAGTAGAGAGTAATTAAACCCAGTGTTATGCCAGGACAGGGCTTTTCACACATTCCTTAGGAAGGTTTAGCAGGACTATGAGACCAATAATTAATACGAGAAACAAAAGCAGTGCTAAGAGGAAAGATAATCACATATGCAGAAGCACCAAAAGGCAAAAAGAGAGACAATTACTAAAATTAGTTCACGAACTGCAGAAGTATCAAAAAGCACATAATCCAAATCACTACTAAACCTACATCTACCAAGAAAAGTATAGACAAGTCACTGAATCAAAGAGCAATGACTAGTATATGGTTTTGTCAATATTAATTGCATAAATGGGAGAATAAAACTGGATAGCTGCTGGCTAAATTTGGCAAGACTAATAAAGTGGAATTTTGGAAAGCGTGTCCAAGTGGAATTTAGGACATCCAGGGCAAAACATGCAGAAAGATTCTGGAGGTGTCTATGTTTCAGCCTAATTATATGAACATAGATGTCCCTGACATGGACATCCGTGCTGGCTTCCATATAGATGTCCCCACTACAAAAACGTAAGGTGACGATATCTAGTACATGCTAGTTTGCATACGGGGGCATCCATCGACACGGCAAAATGAAAATAAAAGCCTTCATTCCCTGTCATGGTTCATTGTTTATAGAGGCTATAAGAGTACCTCCTCCTCCCCACCCTATGGATGTTTAGTTGGCAAAATGGGCACTTTTCCAATGCCTATTTGTGCCCATAGCAGGTATAAATTTTGCCATGTCTGAGGACGTGCTGCACATTTCTGAAACTGGGTGAGGACATCCAAGTTCTTGGGAATGCCCTGGACATACCTACATCATGCCGCTGGTCCAACTTGAACATCATTGAGCTAAGGATGTCTTTAAATCCACTTTCTGAAATGGTTCTGAGGATGTTTCTGTGGTTTGAATGTCTGTATGCCCGTTTTCAGATGTCCAAAGCACAAAAAGGATTTTTAAAATAACCCATATAATATCATGAATGCATGAAGCAACACAGGAAGAGCATGCATGAAAGCTGAGGATATTGTAGTGCCATTCCTGGATTATAAGGAATTATAATTATGTGCTACTATATATGCCAATATCATTGGACTGCCTAGACCTTACCCCGCTGACCAACTGCTTTGACACCATATCAGAGTGGCTCCTATCACAAAACCTGAGAATACAACACAAAAAGACGGAAGTCCTGTTCGTCTCGAGGAACACCAACTTCACCCCTCCTAGTTGTATTAACGTAAAGGATGCCCAACTCCAAGTTAAAACCGGCAATACGCTACCTCGGAGTAACGCTGGACCAAAACCTTGATATGAAGAACCACATAGCCAACACAGTCAAGGCAATCTACTTTAAAATCAGATCCCTCAGACACCTACGCATGCTACTCGAACCGATGATTTCCGTACCATTTATCAAGCCCTTATACTTCCCCATTTTGACTTCTCAAACTCCATTCTACAAGGACTCCCCCGGTCCACCCTGAACCCCCTGCAATTAGCCATGAATAGTGCAGCGAGGGTACTCCTCGGGGCATCCAGGAGAGACCACGTAACACCCCTTCTAAAACAGCTACACTGGCTCCCCATTCAAGCAAGGATCAGTTTCAAGACCTTACTGCTAACATTCAAAGCGGCTAAGGGGCTCACCTCTTCTCTCTCTCAAACCTCATCCAACCACTTGCACCAAACAGGCCACGAAGAACAGCAGAATTAAACACACTAGTTATCCCAAATGACACCACAAGATGCACTAGATCAACAGCCAACAGAGCCTTCCAATTCTGCGCCCCATCTCTATGGAACACCTTACCAGCTCAAATCAGAGCAATACCTAATCTAAGTCAGTTCAGAAAGGCTTTAAAGCATTTCCTCTTCCTTAAATATCTCAATGACAACTCCGAACATAACCCCCAGATGAATAGCAGAAGTGGTCAAACAGATAGACCCCGCAACAGACCAACTTCACAATGTAAATAACAAGTTGTTCCATATACTATTGTACCACTGTTGTATATAGTTAACCAGGATATCCTTCATCAGATAACCCTGCATTGTATTTAGTTTCCCCTATTTCGCCAAGTTATACTTCCTGTTAAATGTAACGACCAGACATGTGTAAACTGTCGGATGTTTTCTGTTCAATGTAAACCGCGCTGATGTCTAATAGTGCGGTATATAAGAATTGTTAATAAATAATAAATAAATAAATAAATAATATATGCAGGGTGCTAATAATGATAGGAAGGCAGACAAACTCTTTTACAACTTACAGTAGCAATCCCTAGAACTTCTATTTGATAAGCTTTGTGAAGCCATTGTTAATGAAAGAGACTACATGCTGACCAGGAGATAGTGGGCGGTGGAGTAGACTCACAGATGGAACATGCCTCTCCTGCCCGAGTGGATATAATTTAATCAACTGTTCGACAGCAGATAAGTGTACTGAGGGCTTGCTGAGTACAGGTTTTCAGCTTTTATGTGTTATAGTGTGGCAATTGAGTTTGCTGGTAATAAAAGAGAAAAAAGAGGGTTTGCTACAAGGGAGGATTTACCGCCCAAGGCAAACGATCCAATAATTTTTTTTTTTACATTTTAGACATTTGACACATTAGATAATTGAATTGTATGCAATTATAGACATTTGTTAAGGATCGGTGCAATGAGCTTGTAATATTGGTGGGCTAGGATTGTACAAACTTAAGGTCTGAAGTTTTTATGACATGATTATTAGCACCCTTATAAACAATTTAAATCAGTTTGAACAGATGAACCATATTTCTATTACAGAAAATTAGATTTATTTTATTTAACATTTTTTATATACCGCACTATTCATCATCAGTGCGGTTTACATTGAACAACAATATACCTGCCAATACATGACTGATCTAGGTTTACAGATAACAGGGAAGATAAACTGGGTGTGAACTGGGGATAACTATCTACATAATTATACATAATTATATATACATTGAATAGGTTACATCAAGGTTCGATATTTGACAAGGATACAGAATACAAGAATACAGATGCATCTGTGATCAACTGTCAGTACTCACATGAATTAAATCAACCAATGAATGATGGCTCTAATGTTTAAAATGGCTGCATTAGCTCCCTGTTTCATTTTCACAATGATGAAGATGAGAGCTGCCTGAGACCATTAGAAAAGCCATTATCACCAAACTTCAAAAGAGTACAAGGCTATCTCCAAAGACCTTGGGATTCCTGTGTCTACAGATTGCAATATTATTAAGAAGTTTTCTGTTCATGAAACTGTTAGAAACTTCCCAGGATGTAGTGGGAAGAGGAAAATTAATTCAAGAAGTCTTCAAAATTAGTGCAAACTGTGGGGAAACACCATGTATAACATCCAAAGAGCTTAAGGCTGACCTGGATCAATCTGGAGTGGTGGCTTCAACCCACACCATATGCCGCACACTAATCATAGAAGAGCTTCATGAGCGAAGGCCAAGGAGGACCCCCACTGCTCAAAGACAGACATAAAAAGGCATGCCTGATCTTTGTTAAATTCACCTTGAGAAACTATAATCCTTCTGGGAAAATGTTCTGTGGACAGATGAAACCAAACCTGAGTTCTTTGTGAATGCAGACCAGCAATACATTCATAGGTGAAGAAATGAAGCTTATAAGGAAAATACACCCTTCCTCAGTTAAATATGATGGAGGTTCCATAATGTGGGGCTGGTTTGCTGCCTCAGGAACTGGAGACCTGGACCGTATTAAAGTAATCATGAGGTCAGAGGACTACCAATGTATTTTGGAGCAAAATGTGCTACCAAGTGTGAGAAAGCTAGGTTTGGGTTGAAAGTCATGGGTCCTCCAGCAGGACAGTGACCCAAAACATACATCCAAAAGTACAAAAGAATGGTTAAAAATGAACAAATGGACTGTTTTAAACTGTTTAGCAATGAATTCTGATCTCAATCCAATCAAGAACCTTTGGAAAGAGCTAAAATCTGCCATTGATAAAAGGAATCATGAAAACATTCACAATCTGGAAAAAATCACAGTGGAAGAGTGGGAGAAACTACTAACAGACAGATGTACAAAACATATAGATGGCTACAAGAAATGTTTGGTGAGAAACAGCGGTGGCAGATACCGGGGCTCGGCGGCTGTCCTGCTCTACCAGCGATTGGCTACAGTTATAGCTCCTCCCACTTCTCCCCGACATCGGAAGACTCCTGCAGCATTTAAAAGTCGGCTGCTATTGTGGCCGCGGGCGCGGGCCGTGGTCGCACGCCCGAAGCTAGGAATCTCACTGT
The DNA here is from genome assembly GCA_033557465.1 of Ichthyophis bannanicus. NCBI lineage: Eukaryota > Metazoa > Chordata > Amphibia > Gymnophiona > Ichthyophiidae > Ichthyophis > Ichthyophis bannanicus. The sequence goes on from CM066032.1 coordinate 349,364,640, forward strand.
CATATATCCTCTTTCACTGTGCTAGGATCTGTCGATGGTCAGGAAATCTCTTAATTACTTTATAGCTGTAAGTGGAGGGTGAAGGAATTCTCCAAGTTACTTTGCATTTAGTTAGTTTTGGTTGTGCTACCTGTCTGTGATGTATAAGAAATAAAGGATTTTATTTGTAAGAAGAATCTGTGAGAATTTTGTGCCAGGTACGAGTATAATCTGCATGAGGTGTGGTTTATAAGGTTTTTGTTTTCCCTCTTGCATGGAGGAGGAGGGGTGGCAATCCGCCTGGCCAATGGACTGCTGCCCCCCCCCCCCCCCCGGTTCCGTACAGTTCATTAATTTATAGATTTCTATCATATCTCCCCTCAGCCATCTCTTTTCCAGGTTAAAGAGCCCTAACCTTTTCAACCTTTCTTCATAGGGGCATCCTTCCATCCCCTTTACCATTTTGGAGGTACTTCTCTGAACATTTTCTAATAATGCTCTATCCTTTTTAAGATACGGCGACCGGAATTGCACACAATATTCAAGGTGCGGTCGCACCATGGAACGATGCAGAAGCATTATAATATCCTTTGTTTTATTTTCCATTCCTTTTTTTATGATACCTAGCATTCTATTTGCTCTATTGGCTGCTGCTGCACACTGGGCCGAGGGTTTGTTTATTTATTTAAACAGATTTGTATACCATCTTATCCTACAATCCACAATGATGCCTAAATCTTTTTCCTGGGTGGTGGTTTCTAATGTGGAACTTTGCATCATGTAACCATAGTTTGGATTGTTCTTCCCTAGGTGCATAACTTTGCACTTGTCTACATTAAATTTCATCTGCCATTTTGATGCCCAGTCTTCCAATTTATCAAGATCCTCTTGCAATTTTCCACAATCCTCATGGGTTTTAACAACTTTAAATAGTTTTGTGCCATCTGCTAATTTGATAATCTCACTCGTTATTCCCTTTTCCAGGTCATTTATGAATATGTCAAAAAGCAGCGGAGCCAGCATAGATCCCTGGGGTATACCACTATTCACCTTTCTCCATTGGGAAAATTGGCCATTTAGCCCTACCCTCTGCTTTCTATCTTTTAACCAGTTCCTGATCCACAATAGTACACTGCCTCCTATCCCATGACTCTTTAGTTTTGCCAAAAGTCTCTGATGAGGGATCTTGTCAAAGGCTTTCTGAAAGTCCAAATACACTATATCAACCGACTCACCTTTGATTACCTGTTTATTCACACCTTCAAAAAAACATAACAGATTAGTAAGACAAGATCTTCCTTGTCTAAATCCATGTTGGCTGTCTCCCCTTAAGCCATGACTATCTACATATTCAGCAATTTTGTTCTTTATGATGGTTTCTACCATTTTTCCCGGTACTGACGTCAGGCTCACCGGTCTGTAGTTTCCCGGATCACCCCTGGAACCCTTTTTAAAAATTGGCGTTATGTTGGCCATCCTCCAATCTTCAGGTATTATAGATGATTTTAATGATAGCTCACAGATTACTAATAGCAAGTCTGCAATCTCATATTTCAGTTCTTTCAACAGCCTTGGATGTATATCATCCGGTCCAGGTGATTTGCTACTCTTCAGTTTATCAAATAGTTGTAATACATCTTCCCAATGTATTGATATTTCCTTCAATTCTTCTGCACCTTTAAATACCACTTCAGTCAAGGGCAACATCCCTACATCTTCCTCAATAAAGACCGAAGCAAGGAATTCATTCAGTCTCTCCGCTATCGCCTTGTCGCCTCTTAGTGCCCCTTTAACCCCTCTATCATCTAATGGACCAACTGACTCTCTCACAGGTGTTTTTTTCTACGAATGTACTTGAAAAGGTCTGGTTCCATCCCAGTTTAGGTGAAACCCATCCCTTCAGAAGAGCCCCTCCTTTCCCCAGTTCCTAACAAATCCAAACCCCTCATCCTTGCACCATCGTCTCATCCACGCATTGAGACTCCGGAGCTCTGCCTGCCTTTTCGGTCCCGCATGGCGAACGGGAACATTTCAGAGAACACTACCCTGGAAGTTCTGTCTTTCAACTTCCTACCTAAAAGCCTAAATTTAGCCTCCAGAACCTCCCTACAACATTTTCCTATGTCATTGGTACCAATGGCTGCAGGGGGGAATGGAAGAGAGAGACATACATGGGTAATGGCTGTAGAGGGGACTGGAAGAGAGAGACATACATGGGTGATGGCTGCAGGGGGAATGGAAGAGAGAGACATACATGGGCGATGGCTGCAGGGGGGAATGGAAGAGAGAGACATACATGGGTGATGGCTGCAGAGGGGGAATGGAAGAGAGAGACATACATGGGTGATGGCTGCAGGGGGGAATGGAAGAGAGAGACATACATGGGTGATGGCTGCAGGGGGAATGGAAGAGAGAGACATACATGGGTGATGGCTGCAGGGGGGAATGGAAGAGAGAGACATACGTGTGTGATGGCTGCAGGGGGGAATGTAAGAGAGAGACACACGTGGGTGATGGCTGCAGGGGGGAATGAAAGAGAGACAGACATGGGTGATAGCTGCAGGGGGGAATGGAAGAGAGAGACATACGTGGGTGATGGCTGCAGGGGGGAATGAAAAAGAGAGACATACATGGGTGATGGCTGCAGGGGGGAATGGAAGAGAGAGACATACATGGGTGATGGCTGCCAAGGAGAAAGAAAGAGAGAGACATACATGGGTGATGGCTGCAGGGAAGAAAGAAAGAGAGAGACATACATGGGTGATGGCTGAAGTGGGGATTGGAAGAGAGAGACACATAGGTGATTTGCTGGACATTGAGAGAGGTGAGAGGGAGGACAGATGCTGGACACTGGGCATACAAAGATGAAGTGGAGATGCGGAGTAGGGGTAGGGAACTTTGGAGGCTGGATCAGATAGATCGAAGAGTGATGTACATAGTTTGACATGTTCTCCAAGTTCAAATTCCTGTTTATTGTAAGTCCAATGTAGTTTCCCCACACTGGACATTTGTGTTACATGTGAACCGCGCTGATGTAAATAGTGTGGTATATAAAAAATGTTAAATAAATAAATAAAATAAATAAATCAGCAGGTGCAGGGGAAGGGGAAATAGGGAGGAAGCTGGGCATGATGGGAGTTGGAATAGTTTGAATGGCAGAGAAGAAGACACTGGACATGAGGGGAGGGGGGAGACACAGAAGAAATGCTGGGTATGGGGGAACTAGGGAGACAGAAGAGATGCTGGACATGTTTGGGACGGATGAGGGAGGCAGACAGGAGATACTGAGCATGGGAGAGATAAAGAGACCCTGGATGGGACGGTGAGAGGGAGATACAGGACTCAGGGGAGGAGAGACATGGGAGAGTTAGTGAAAGAGTGGGCAATAATAGGCGCGAGAAGGAAATAGATGGGGATGGGAGAGCTGGATGACAGAAAGTGATGAAAAGCTGTGGGTAAATACAGAGGAGGAGGAAAACTGAAAAGAAGAGATCAGTATTAAGGATTGATAAAAGTGATTAAGTGAAGACAGGAGGAGAGAGAAAAGAAATGTCAAATAGACAGGTGACACCGGAAACAAGAGTTAAGAGAAGGCAAAGAAAAACAGAAACCAGATCCTGGGACCAACACGATTAGAAAACAAGATTTAAAAAAATACATATTTTCTATTTAGTGATTGGAATATCTGAGTTTTTGGAATACACATCTGATAGGACTGGTGTTAGATATGGCTGGTGCCCAGCTCAAGGCAAAAATTTGGGAGGGGACCTCAAAACCCACTATCAGGCTGTGCTTTCTTCAGCTTCACACACATACACACACACACACTCTGCCCCCACAACCATGCACATATAGTGCTCTCAGACAGTGAGTCCCCATGTAAACACACACACACACACTGCCCCAAGACATTCAACACCCCCCACACACACACATACATATTGCCCCAGATGATTAACCCCCAGCACACACTAACCACAGAGATTCTCAGCCCCCATACTGCATATGTTCAAGAAGTTGTGTCATAATTTCCTGTTTCAGGTAAGTTGAGTACATCAGATAATTACTTTAAAAATCATAGATTTACATATTTATATGTTTATATTTATGTTACTTGAGTGATAATTTTATTTAATTACTATCTGGGGTCATGGGAATTTTCAGCTGCTAAAATGGGTCACGCCAGAAAGGTTTGGGAAGCACTGGTCTATACTATAGCACTCTATCATTCTGATGACAATGTATAAGATATTACCACATGGTGGCAGTATCCTGCTATAATATTAGCACTTAGTCAAAACAATCCTATATAATCTGTCTTATTCTTGCCATCTTTCCTGGATAGAATTACTTATAACTATAGATATTTCAGGGCAGTTTATTATTTATTTATTTTATTTAACATTTTTATATACCATCTTTCTACTAATAAATATGGTTTCCAGAAAACTCAGTTCGGTAAGATTAACACTAAAACAATAAAGTGCATATTACAGAGAACATTTGGTTCAACAGTTATTCAACATCAAACGGTTTAGGGCTTAACTAAGTACAATTAGCTATTCAGCATAGGATGATTTAAATGCGTAACAATATACAGTGTACTACTGGATTGCATGGCGGCGTGTTCATTGTTCTGTATTTGATCTACAATACTCTAGGAATAGTAGAGTCTTTAGGTTCTTGCGGAATTGGCTGGTTAGCTGGATAGATCTTATTTGGGGTGGCAGTGAGTTCCAAAGGGTGGGAGTATATGGTGAGAAGGCCCTGCTATTGGTTCTTTGGGTATATGAGGGTTTGTTGGTGGGTATTTCAAGCATGTTGACTGTAGATCTTCTTTTATTGGAGGTGTTGTTTACTAGTATTGGGGTGAGGCTGAATACAGATTGTTTAAGATTTTGTGGGTATTTAGGATGATTTTATATTTAATCCTGCTTATGATGGGCAGCCAGTGAAGCTGATTTAGGAGTGGGATGATGTGTTTACAGAGATTTTGCCAGGATGGTTCTGGCTACAGTATTTTGCGCTAGTTATAGAGGGTATAATGTGCTCTTGGGGAGATCCTGGTATATGGAGTTGCAGTAATCAAAAACTGGGATGATTACTGCTTGACAGACTGTGCAGAAGTCCATGAGGGAGAGGAGTTTACGTAGGTTCTTCAGTATGTGGAGCTTGAGATAGACAGACTTGGTAATTTGGCTTATTTGTGGCTGAAAGTTGAGTTCTTGGTGGAGTGTGTTGCCCAAATAATTGAGTTGGGTTTTGACTGTGAGCGGGGTGTTGTTTATCTTGATCATGAGTGGAGGCTTGACTTGCTTGTTTCTTGTGATATGGAGTGCTTCCATTTTATTGTGATTTATTTTGAGATTGTGTTTCTTGAGCCATAGATCGATTACAGAGAAGCAGTTGTAGATTTTGGTATAGTCTGGTGATTTGGTGGAGAAGGGAGTGAAGATCATTATATCATCTGCATATATTAAGCAGCTCACATTGTGGTTATTGATGATTTTGCAGAGGACCTGTAAGTAGATATTGAACAGAAGAGAGGAGAGTGCAGACCCTTGTGATACTCCTTGGCTGAGAGGGAAGGATGCGGATGCGAGTGTACCAGATTTGATGTACTGTATGCAATCTGATGAGTAGGAGTGGAACCATTTCAGTGGAGTTCCTCAGATGCCTATGTTGTGGAATCTGTTTAGTAGGAGTTGGTGTGAGACAGTGTCAAATGCAGCTGATATGTCCAGGAAGATGAGTATAAATCCTTGTGTTATGATTTCACTGCCTCTGATCAGTGTTGAGTAAGAAGATCATGAGGGTTTCCACACTATGTTGTGGGCAGAATCCATGTTGGTGAGTGTCGAGGGGAGTGTTCATCCAAGTGATCCTGTAGCTGCTTCTGAACAACTTTTTCTATGATTCTAGCAATGAAAGAGATACTGGATATTGCCCTGTAGGAAGTTGGGGAGGCAGTATCCAGCTTTGTCTTCTTTAGGACAGGACGAATGGAGGATTGCTTGAGTGGGGGTGGGAGGAATCCGTGTGTTAATGAGTCATTTATAATTTTCCATATATAGGGTATGAAGTACATTTTTTCTATCTTAATCCAAGACACAGGGCAGGGGTCAAATGGGGAGGTGGTTGTGTTGATAGCTGAGAGTATGCTTTCTATATGCTGTGGCTGACAGGGTTGAAGTTTTGCCATGTGTGTTCTTGGTCTGAGTCAAATGATGGGGAGGGAAGCTTCAGTTGATGACATCCCATAGTTAGCTTGGAAGTGTTAAGTCATCAGGTGTGGGTTTATCGGTGGCTTTGTTTGTATTGATGTGGGGTTCTTTATGAGTGAGTTGGCTATGTTGAATAATTCTCTTGGTTTGTTGATAGAAGACTTGATAAGATTCATGTAGTATTCTTGTTTTGCTTTGTAGGTGCTGTCGCAGTATTTAAGTCATGCAAATACAATGCTTGTGTATTGGTGTTCTTGGAATCTCTCCACTTGCGTTCCAGTTGATGTAATTTGGATTTCTGGTTGTTTAGGTTTTTGGAGTACCAGGGAGAGGTGTTTGGGCGTTTGCATTTATGGGTCATAGATGATGCTTTAGCGGTGGCTGAAATAGTGGTGTTCCACTTAGTTATCGCGGTGTCTATATGGTCTTCTGGGGAGAGTGAGTCTAGCATAGGAGTTTGTTGAAAAAAATCTAGTTGTTAAATGGCTGCGCTAACCTGCACAAAGAGCTGGTGGTTTCGGCTTGTTGTCTTTTTGATGATTGGACCAGGATATTAGTGATATGTAGATGAAGGCTGTAGTGAGGATGGTTCCGTTTGCTGGAGAGGAAGGGGCAAATATGAGATCCAAAGTCCCACCTTTGATGTGAGTTGGGTTGGTAAAGAATTGCGAGAATTGAAGCTCCATCATGGCCTCTAAGAACCTTGTGCCTTGCTGTTTAGGTAGTGAGGCTAGGTTGAAATCTCCTAGCAGGATATGCATGTTTTGGCTGTTGAAATGGGTGCATACTGTTTCAAGTATAGTGGAAAGGTCATCAGGGTTGGAGGTGGGTGTTCTGTATACCAGACTGAAGGTTAGTTGTTTATTTGATACAGTGATCATTTCTAGATTGCGTATGGAGGTAAGATCTACATTGTTGAATTTAAGCAACTTGTTTGTTAAGATGCAGACCCCTCCACCTCTTCCCGTTGTCCATAGGCAGTTGTGGATGTTATGGGTAGATGTATTTAGCTGGTTTAGGAGCACATTGTCTGTTTCTGCGAACCATGTTTCCGTAAGACATAAGATGTCAATAATGTTGTCTTCAATGAGCTCTTTTATTATGCGGACTTTGTTTCTGCAGGATCTGGTGTTGATTAGAGCACATTTGATTGTACTGGGGCTTCCTCTGAGCTTGTACTGGGTGGAATCATTCATGGTGTTTTGCGGAAAGATTCTTATGAAGTTGTAGTGATTAGCCTGTCTTGGTGTGTGGTCAGAAGCACTCCATATCACAAAACTAACCCAGTTTCTCCAACTGGGTTAGTTTTGTGCATAGCATGACAGTCATGAACCTCACTTCTAAGCCAGGGTATGTGGAGTATGATCTCAGTCTCTCAAATTTAATGCTTTGCATAGTACTTCTGGAGTTTGTAAGATGTAACATGTATGGGTAGTTTGTCACAATATGCTTGGAAATTCTTCTTTATCAAGTCTGTGGCTCCCAATACGATGGGAAATATTTCTGTATCTTTCTGCCAACTTTTCTTGGTCTTGGACTGCATTTCTTGGTATTTCAGGATCTTCTCCCTCTCCACACAATTCACAGAAAAATCACTCAGAATAGACACCTCTATTATCAATGCCGCTTTGGAGTTTTTCTCCTTTACCACTATGTCTGGTTTCCTCGCATCCAGTTTCTTATCCATTGGAATGGGAATGTCACAGGTTATCATCACCTCTTTATTCTCTGTAATTCTCTTAGGCTCATGATCCCAGTCCTTTTCGTGCACAGTGATGTAGTGTTTACAGAGTTTCCAACGTATGTGGCATGCTACTTTGTTGTGCCTTTCTGTATAGAAATTTTCCACCATCAGAACTTCACAGTCAGCTATGAGGTGAGTCCCTGTTTCCAGGTCTTACAGAATCGACATATGTCTGTTTTGCCAGTTTTTTCAATGCTTGCTGTAAACCATCTCGTCTGTAATTCTCTGTCCTGGGTTGCAAATATCAATCTCTCACCACTCCCCAAAAATGACTCGTTCCCCTTTTCCCACTCCAGTTTCAAAAAACTCAGACCAGGCCCTGGGTCCTGATCCAATGAAGTGCAACACTGCAGTCCTGCCTTCCATATCCTCTTCCTCACTCCAGACCAGCAGCAGGAGTAGTATTTAATCATAGCATAATTCGGCTTTAGGCCTGAAAATGCTCCAATATCATCAAATAGAAAATCTTTTAAATTTTAAGAGCTACATACCACAATCTTAAAAGGTGGCCCTTGACCCATCCCCTGAGTCACCTCTTTTTCCTTAATTCTGCAGAGCAAGATTTCCAAAAACAGCAAAAATAATAATGAGGATAGAGGGCAGCCCTGCCTGCTACCTTGCAATAATGGAAAATCTCCGGTCACAAACCTATTAACCCCTACAGAGGCACTTGGATTACAATAAAGTACACAAAATGCCATACAGTAGAAAAAATATTGCTCCCTATCCCAGAGAGTTCCAACATCTTAAATAAATACAACCAATTACTCTGTCAAAGGCTCTCTCAGCATCAAAGCTGATCACCAAGTAGGGTAAGCTCCGCCTTTGACAATATTCATTGGCCATCAGAGCCCTCCTTACATTAAGGACAGAATATCTGGCTTGCATAAAACCCACCTGTTTCTCATCTACCTGAAATGGGAGTGCTCAGCAAGTCAATTATCTAAGATTTTAGCAAACATTTTTATAACAAAAGTTAGAAGAGAGACAGGCCCACATGAGTCAGACCAACACGGGTCCTTTCCTGGCTTAGTAATCATCATAATGAGCACCTTCATAACCTCAGGGAACCTTCATAACCTCAGGGAAGGGAACCTCAGGGAACCTTCATAACCTCAGGGACCTTCATAACCTCAGGGAAGGTCCCAGGATTCATCACTTGGTGGAAAACTCCCAGCAGTGACATGCATATAAAAATCCTGCAAAATCTTGTAAAACTCACTACTAAGGCCATCTAGGCCAGAAGCTTTAGACAGCAGAGCTTTATAAATAACTCCCTGGATTTCTTCTGCCGAGATTGGAGCATATAACTCCTCCCTCTAATCTGCCAGCGGCTTAGGCAATAGGACCTTCTCTAAAAAGTGGTGCATCGCATCAACATCATACCCCTGCATCATATAAAGTGAAGAATAAAAATCTCTAAAGACTTGACTAACATCTTCAATCTTATTAAAAAGGTTAGTTTCCCTAATGCTCATGACACAGGTAGGCTTAGGACCAACACATGGCTTCAGAATGTTCATAAGCAGTTTATTACCAAATTTATACAATTCAAATGGATAGTATGTAAAATCCTTTCTTGTACATTCATGGTTAGGAGCGTTTGAACCACTGCCCAGTTGTGGTTCTGTGATGAAAGAAAGGCACAGCAAAGATTTACTTTTGTCGGGGAAGCTAACAAGGCAGCGTATGAATATTGCCGCTGCCCGATTAGCTTCTTGACAATCCAGCAACCCAGATAGTCAATCCTGGAGCCGGATATGACCTCGGCATCAGCAGTTAGATTGGCTAGCCACTGCCACTGAACATTGGGCCCTAAGATACTAGGGGATGAGGCTAGTGGAGTGCCGGCCCTCTGAACAGCAAAGAAGAGTGTTCTTTCCTACTCACTATATCACATGACTCCTTATATGTTTGATTTTCAACTGGAATCCACCTAAAGCTTTGCAGTCAAGTGGAATTTAAGTGCTAAAATTAAATTACATTTATAAAAAGGTGCCTATTTTAAGCGGGAAATTAATACCAATATTCTATATCAAAATGGAAAACACCACACTATCATCAATCAGGGCCGAAACAACCCAATAGGCAATCTAGGAGGTCACTTAGAGTGCCGATGTTCCGGGGGTGCCCACTGCTACTGCTGCTGCTGCCCCTTTCTGGGATCTGAAGTGGTGGCAATGGTATTGAAACCATGATGCAGCAGTTGCCTAAACTCTCAGGCATTGTGTTGTGGTTCCTGCCTCTGTGACCTGCTGTTCCCATCCCTCTCCGACGCAGGCTTCCGATTCTTGGTTTCAATATCATTGCAACAGCTGCAGGACCTGGAGAAAGGAGGCAGCAATGGGGGCGGAGTGGCAGGATTGAGGGCTCACCTAGAGCACCTCTAATCCTTGCTCTGGCACAGTTACAGTTGTGGTCAACATTATTGACACCCTTGCATTTTAGATGTTGTGTACAATATCTTGAGAAATAATGGGAAATATTCCAACTGTATGTGGTTTCTTAAGGTGGGTTTGGGCAAAGATAAGGTGTGCCTTTTTATGTCTGTCTTTGAGCAGTGGAGTCCTCCTTGGCCTTCACCCATGAGGTTTTTCTTTGTTTAGTGTGTGGCGTTTGGTGCGAATTGAAACCACCACTCCAGATTTCTCCAAGTCAGCCTTAAGCTCTTTGGATGTTATACGTAGTGTTTTTCCAACAGGTCGTACTAACCTTCAAAGACTTCTTGGATTACTTTTCCTCTTCCCACCACATCCTGTGAGGTTCTTGACAGTTCCATGAGCAGAAAACTTCTTAACAACATTACAAATTATAGACACTGGAATCCCAAGGTCTTTGGAGATGGCCTTGTACCCCTTTGAAGTTTGTTGTTTGGCGATAATGGCTTTTCTGATGGTCTCAGGCAGCTCTCTTGTCTTCACCATTGTGAAAATGGAACACGGAGTGAATGTGGCCATTTTAAACAGAGCCATCATTCATTGGTTGATACAAGTCATATGAGTACTGACAAATGATTACAGGTGCATCTAATTTTACTGCAGTGGGAATGTGGTTCTTTTGTTAAAACTGATTTGAATTGTTCATAAGGGTGCCAATAATCATGTCCTGATAATGTCCCAGTTTTTATACAATTTCCTGCCATTTCTTTTTTTAATTGGTCTTTTTTATTTGATTCTTTTATGTATCAAATATGTGTGCATATATAATCCAAAGCCATTTCACTGGCCACTTTTTTAAAGGAGATATTGGACATTAAGGGCTTCATTCTGATTGGGGCATGTCCGGCCTGTCCTGACAGCAGAAATCTGGACAGGCTGAATTTGCACCCAATTCTGCAAACACAGGATCAAAATCGGGTGCAAACAGCCTAGATGGGAAGGACGTGCCCTAATTCTGTGCCACAGGATGGACAGCTCCCACCCCATCTAACCCAGCCGAAGCGCCTGCATGGAGCCCCGGTGCCATGGTGTCCCTTCGTCATGGCACTGGGACGCCATGCAGGAGCCCTGATCTGCTGCACAGCCCCAAATGTGCTGTTCCCCACCGTCTGATCCCTGGAGGGGCCTGTCAAGACTGGGATCGGGCGGCTGGGAACCCTCTGCTGCCTCTCACCTTCAGGTTGAGGTCCACCGGTGCTGTGCGCCACAGTCGGGGGGGCCTTATTCCACCTCCAAGGCACGGAATCGGCCCCAATCGAATAGCGGGGGCTGTACATCTGAACCGAACATACATCCCCCCTATTCCAACATTGCAATGACCCCCTAAGGAGTTGAACTGCAAGGATGCCAATAATGTTGACCACAACTGTATACACACTTACATTTTAATTTTTTTTCATGTATATCTATTCTGTTTAAAAGAGGCATTAAAAATGGCATATAAGTGGGAGATCAAAAGCCTAGTCACATTTACCACTCGTTTTCATCATTTGCCTCATTAAATTCCATTCAAACACCACATATGAATGAACTTTAAAATCCTTGTAGACACAGCATGATCTTTTTCAAGAATATCGCTGCCATACACCACTCGATGTTAAGGATTGTGGGTTTTTTCTTAATTTATTTGTATACTTACATCTTACAGTCCTACAGAGGGAGGAGTGGCCTAGTGGTTGGGGCAAGATACCTCAGGCCAGAAGGTTGGGGTTCAAATCCCACTAGAGGACAGCAACCTTGGGCTGGAAGGACTGGGGTTTCTAGTCCCACAGATGCTCCTTGTGGTCTTGGGTAAGCCACTTAACCCTCCATTGCCCATGTTCCCTGTAAGTATTAGTGTATATGTCTCATATCCCCTCGTGTTAAATGTATCCCCCAATTGTGTTGTGACCACTTTGATTGAAGGATAAGGTGGTATACAAAACTGTCTGTCTAAATAAATACTCACATCTGCCTGACAGCAATGTTTCAGCTATTGCCTACATCCAGAGCTTGTGAGATCATGCTTACATTTTAATACAGCTCAGTTCTTATGCAACATCCCCAAAGCTTGGTTCTCCTGTTGGTGTTCTTTCATTCTCTAGCAGCCATCATTTTTAAAGGGAAGTGATCTGGTATCCTAATCACCCTACTTGTGAACAAACAAGACATACTTCAATAACAAGCAGTCCATTCAATTTCTGTGCTAAGACCAATTAGAGAAATGGTATTTAAATTGAAGGTTCACTGCTGTTTGAGGCACCACAATTTTAAATTAAACCCCCCCCCCCCCCCACCGCCATGAATTTGGCAGGACTCAATCTATAATAACAAACCACAAAAGAGTGCTGTTACTCTATACAGTGCACCATCACTGATGGGCTCTTATCCTAGTTGATAATTCGACTCTTATATTCGTTAATATGCAACTGAAACATGCAGATGGTCTTTCCCACTTAAGACAGTTGACATGGGCATACAAGCATATATTGGACCCTCACTGTGTGGCCTTACATTTATAAAAAGGTGTCTATTATATATGTTTTTGTTGTTGTTGTTAAGTGCCGTCAAGTCAGTGTCGACTCATGGCGACCCGCTGGATAGTTGTCCTAAATTGCATTCGGTCTTCAGTCAGGTGGCTCATTGTTGACAGACTGGCACCCATAGCTGCTGTTATTCTATCAGTCCATCTCATTGCTGGCCTTCCTCTTTTGCGTTGACCTTCTACCTTGCCAAGCATGATGTCTTTCTCTAATGATCTCTCTCTTCGCATGATGTGTCCAAAGAATGAAAGTCAAAGTCTTGTCATCTGAGCTTCTAAAGAAAGCTTAGGTTTGATCTCCTCTAGTACTGATTGGTTTGTTCTTCAGGCAGTCCATGGTATACACAGTATTTGTTGCCAGCACCATAATTCAAAGGCATCAATTTTCTTCTGTCTTTCTTTTTCACTGTCCAACTTTTGCATCCATATGACGTTATTGAAAATGCAATGTCTTGAACAAGTTGAATCTTTGTATGGAGAGAGACATCCCTACTCTTGAGAATCTTGTCTAGGTCTTTCATAGCTATTCTGCCAAGAGCAATGCATTGTCGGATTTTTTGACTGCTTATTGCTTCTTTATTGATAGTTGATCCAAGTAGGTTAAAGTTGTCCACTACTTCAATTTCTTCTCCATCAATGATGAACTTATTCATTTTGCTAGTTGTCAGGATCTTTGTCTTCTTAACGTTAAGGTGCAGACCCATTTTAAGACTATATTCCTTGATCTTGAGAAGCAAATGTTTCAAATCGTCTTCACTTTCAGCCAGTAATGTGGTATTATCAGCATAGCAAAGGTTGTTGATGAGTCTTCTACCAATCTTCAATCGGTTGTCTTCATATAGTCCTGCTTCTCTGATGATTTGTTCTGCATATAAATTAGAGGTAGGAGAAAGTATGCAGCCTTGTTATACACCTTTGCTGATTTTAAACCATTCTGTTTCTCCTAGTTCCATTCAAACTGTTGCTTCTTGATCAATGTAAAGGTTGTGCAAGAGAACGATCAGGTGTTCTGGTATGCCCATGCTTCTTAATATGGTCCAGAGTTTCTCATGGTTTACACAGTCAAAAGCCTTGCTGTAGTCAATAAAACACATATGGATATCCTTTTTTCTTTTCAAGGATTCATCTCACATCTGCAGTAATTTTTTTTTTTAGACAGTTTTTTGTATACCGCCTTATCCTTCAATCAAAGCGGTCACAACACAATTGGGGGATACATTTAACACGCGGGGATATGAGACACATACACTAATACTTACAGGGAACATGGGCAATGGAGGGTTAAGTGGCTTGCCCAAGACCACAAGGAGCATCTGTGGGACTAGAAACCCCAGTCCTTCCAGCCCAAGGTTGCTGTCCTCTAGTGGGATTTGAACCCCTGACCTTCCGGCCTGAAGTACCTTGCCCCAACCACTAGGCTACAACCACTAGGCTACACAGTAATGTGTCTTGTTCTTCGCCCTTTCCTGAACCCTGCTTGCATTTCAGGCAGTTCTTGTTCCACGTATGGTTGTAGTCTCTGCTGAATGATATTGAGTAGAATCTTGCTGGAATGTGGGATCAGAGTGATTGTGCGATAATTTCCACAGTCTGTCAGGTCACCTTTCTTCAGTATTGATATAAACACAGATCTTTTCCAGTTGGCCATGAATTTGTCTTCCAAATTTCCTGGCAGAGCCTTGTAAGTATGGAAACAACTTCATCTGATTACTGTAATACTTCAATGGGAATGCCATCAAGGCCTGGTGCTTTGTACTTTGATAAGGCTTTCAATGCTGCTTTGACTTCTTCTTTCATCACCAATGGTTCCTGATCATAAGGTATAGGTTGAAACGGCTGCTGGTCCACTTGATCTTTATTATATAAAAACTCTGTATATTCTTTCCACCTTTTCTTGATTTTTTCAGCATCATTCAACATAGATCCTTGAGCATCTTGTAGCATTCCAATTTGAGGATGGAATTTTTTTCTTTAACTCTCGTAGCTTTAGAAAAGTCGATCTTTTTCTTCCTCCAATAACTTCTGATTCTATTTCCTTGCATGTGTCATTGTAGTACTTTTTCTTATCTTATCTTGCTGCACGTTGGAAATCTCTGTTGAGTTACCCGATTGCCTCTCTCGCTCCTCTGGCTTTAGCTTCTCTGCATTTCTGGACAATTTTCAGAGTTTCTTCAGTCATCCATTTTGGCTGTTTTTGCTTTTTCACCTTATGTAGAGACTTATTGCTTTCTTCCAACACAACCTTCTTGATGTCATCCCATAATTCTTCTGGAACTCTGCCTTTGTATCTAAAGCAGCAAATCAGTTTTTCAGGCAGTCTTTAAATTCCAGTGGTATATTTTCAAGGTCATATTTTGCTACATTCATGAATGGCTTGCTCTTTTTCAACTTTAGCTTGAGTTTGCATACTAGTAGTTGGTGATCTGTACCACAGTCAGCTCCAGGTTTTGCCTTTGTTGATGTTATCAAGCTTTTCCATCATTGTCTTCCACAGATGTAGTCAATTTGGTTTCTGTACAATCCATTGGGTGAAGTCCACATGTACAGTCGGCACTTGTGTTACTGGAAGAAGGTGTTTGAGATGAATAGATCATTGGTCTTGCAGAATTCCATCAGTTTTTCTCCAGCTTCGTTTCTGTTGCCAAGTCCATATTTTCCAACCACTTTGCCTTCTTCTTTGTTGCCAACTTTTGCGTTCCAATCACCCATGACTATCAGAATATCCTGTTTGCATGTTCTGTCAATTTCAGCTTGTACTTGTTCGTAGAACTCATCAACGTCTTCCTCTTCTGCAGCTGTTGTTGGAGCATATACCTGAATTATAGTTGTGTCAATGGGCTTTCATCATAGACAAATAGAAATTAAGCATTCACAGACTGCATTGTATTTTATTACAGTTCTTGCAAGTATCTTCTTAACTATAAATGCAACATTATTTCTTCTTTGTCTTTCATTTCCAGCATAGTAAACCATATGATCATCAGATGCAAAGTGCCCAAAGCTAGTCCATTTCAGTTCTCTGACACCCAATAGATCAAGTTGTACACATTCCATTTCATTCTTGACCACCTCCAACTTCCCTTGGTTCATGCTTTGTATGTTCCATGTCACAATATGTATGATATCTTTGCAACTTTTGACTCTCTTTTCATGCGCAGCTACATCAGCAGATCCAACCACATCATAAATGCTGGCTTTACTCTGAGAAGTCTTCAGCTCATCCCCAATAGCTATTTGAGTGCCTTCCAACCTGGGGGTCTCATCTTCCAGCACTATATCTTCCAGGCAACGGGGGATTACTATAGGAGTACCTGTAGAGTCCAATGAAACTTCACAGAATAATGGGATCAAACTAACAAATCTTTTACATTTGTTCTGTGTTGGAAGGCAAATAAAGACGTTTCCTACAAAATGCTTGGTATCTGTCGCAGTTGTAATAGCAAATGTCAATTTAAATATGTAGCTTGTTGAAAAGCCCATTTTACGCTTCTGTAAGGATATCCTTGCTTAAAAAAATCTAAATGACATCCATTGTGCTTGTGCTTAAAAAATGTCCTCTGTGGAACAAAGACGTCATAGATATAAAAACTGTCTTACTGGCAATCTCTCTCAGAGTTTTTGGGTGAGCACTAGAACAGTACGAAAGTGTGTTCTGATCAGTAACTTTCCTATGCAGAGAAAAATTATCTTTTGATCATCGCAACAGGTTTTCAGATCCAAATAATGAATTACTTTGACATTTTGAACATATCTGAATGGTAATTTAATATCAGATGAATTCAGTCAGATAAAGAACTCCTTTAATTGCCCTTGAGTGCAAGACCACAGTAATGAAATATCACCTATAAATCTCTTCCATAAGATAATGTTGGAAAACCATGGTGACAGAAGTAACCATAATTTTTCAAAATGGGAAACATACAAATTAGCCACACCCAGTGCCATGTGGCACCCATAGCTATCGCTTTAATTATAAGAAAAAATTAGTACAAAATTAAAAATAATTTTTGGTCAAAGTAATTTAGTCAAACGTTCAGTAGGGATGGGGCTGGTCTATGTGACCATCCAAGGTGGACTTAATAATTCTCAAAGCATCATCTTGAGGTACATTTGTAAAAGAGATGTAATATGTGCCATGACTAACAGAATGAACTCTTCTGTGATCACCAAATTCTGTAAAAGTTGAATAATATGTGTAGAGTCCCTTACAAATGTATCACCAGACATGACAAAGATTACAGAAAATATCCACACATAATAATAGATCAAGAAGGGAGCCCTTAGATGAAATTATGAGATGTCCCAGAGACTGTTGTAGATTTTTCTGAAATTTTGCACCACATAAATTACAGGGAATACAGGATGCACAACTGTTAAAAAGTTTTCATTTTTGTAACAATCTTTTCCAATGCAAATGTGAGATAGTCAACTATTTCCTTCTTCAATGCCCAGGTAGCTGGTTATTTATTGTTCTTTCCTTGTTTCTGTTTTATCCGTGTGTGTCCTATCTTCTGGCTGTCCTTTACCCAGCTCCTGCCCTCTGCAGTGCTGTGACTCTCTTATCAACACTTTGTTACCCACCCACCCACCTCTGGCCTAACACTCTTTCATAGCCTTCCTCTGCTCATTGACACAATTACCTGGTGCACCTGATGCCACCAGGACTTTCTCTTCCCTTTCCACCTGTATCTCCTTTGATTTGCATTCTCTCCTCTTCCGCCTCTTCTATGGCTCTGCATCACTTTGTGTTCTTTATGTTAAATCTCCCTAATCTTTTCCACTCATTCCCACAGTTCCATGGCTCTACTTCTCATTACTCGCTCCTTACTGTCCCCATCTCCCCTACCATTTTGTCTTCTACCTTATCTGCCCTAGAGCTTCACCTTTTTTCTTCCTCTCATTCAGCCATCTCCACTCTCATTGAGGGAATCTCACCCTTGCTTCTGTTGTGCCACCTCCTCTCTCCCTAGTTCTCTCCTACTCCTTCTTCTTCTCCTTCTCTCATCCAGAGATGTCAACCCCCAACCCTGGCCCCCTAAACGTTTATCCCATTTCCAGGGCAGGTCAATGCGTAACCTTTCTAATCTTGTTCATATGCCTCTCCTCTCCCCATCCTCTCTCCCTTTTTCATGCGCATTGTGGAATGCACATTTTGTCTCCAATAAACTTGCCTTCATTCATGACCTCTTTATCTCTAATATTCTGCATCTCCTGGCTCTTACTGAAACTTAACTTCTCCCTGAAGATTCAGCTTCAGTCACTGCCCTCTGTCACACAGACTACCTATTTTCCCACACATTTCAGCCCATTGGCCATGGTGGCAGTATTGGGTTTCTACTCTCTCATTCCTACCAATTAAAGCTGCTCCTTCTGCCTCCATCTAATCCTTTGCTTCCTTTGAAGTCCATGCCATCCGCCTATTTTCTCCACTACCTCTCTGGGTAGCTGTCATTTATCAACCCCCCAACAAACCTACCTCTGCTTTTCTCACTCACTTTGACTCCTGGCTCTCCTCCTTTCTGGATGCATCTTCCCCTTCCCTTGTTCTTGGGGATTTTAACATTCATGGCAGAAGAAGGCAAAGTGGTTGGAAAATATGGCAACAGAAACGAAGCTGGAGAAAAACTGATGGAATTCTGCAAGACCCTTGTTCCCTTGTTCTTGGGGATTTTAACATTCATGTTGATGACTCTTCTGACCCTTATGCCTTAAAGTTCCTTTTCCTAACCTCCTCATTCAACCTCCAGTTGTGCTCTACCCAGGGGCGGCCCAAGGGGGGTGCGGGCCATGTGCGGAGACTAATTGGGGGGCTCATTTGCATAAAGAGCCTCATTTGTATAAATATTTGCATAATGTTAACATGCATTTTTAGTAAACATGCCTCTTAATGAGTGTCTAGATAAAGAAAGACTAACAGATTTCTACATTACTATATTCCAGTGCCAACCGCCAGACCCATTAGGAAGTACTATAAACACTGTCCATTTAGAACTCATAGCAAATCCACCATATCATAACAGCACTGCCAGGACTCACAAAGCACCAAACCCTACCTATCAAAAGGCAACACTGCAAATATTAAACCAATACATCTCAGAGAATACCAATGCATCTCCTACTGGGGAAAGAGAACAAGTGACCGGCAACACTGGAGAAATAAAACTATAAATTAATTTCCTCTTGTACTAAACATAATACAAAAGACGTTAATGATGCACATTTCCCAGAGCTGATATATTCCAGTTAATAAATTCAAAATAAAAAAGTATTTTTCTACCTTTTGTTGTTTGTGCATTTTCTTTTTCAGTTGCAATTGCTCCAGTCACTTTCTTCTGGTTTCTTCGTGTCTTCTGCGAGCTATCCATTTGTTCTTTCTTCTCTTTTAGATTTTTTTTCCATTTTCTTTCTCTATATCTGCTTTAACATACTGATCTTTTCCCTTTTGCTCTTTCCCCCATTTCTTTCCTTATTCCTTTATCATCCACTCAAATTTCACCCTTCCATTCTCAATCCCCACTTACTGTCCCAATACCCAATCGTAGACTTTTCTTCCCTCCCACACAAAATATATTTTTCCCTCTCCATTCTCATTCCCCATCCCCATCCCTTTCTAGTCCTCCCCCAAAATCAGCTCCCTTATAGTTCTAGACCCACCCAGCATCCGCCCCCTTTTAGTCCCATTCTCCCAAGCTTCCACATCAGCCCATTTCCAGTCCTAGCCCCCCCATATGCTCTTTTCCAGTTCCATTCCAGCCCCCCGTCAGCCCATTTCCACTCCAAACTCCCCTATCAGCACATTTCCAGCCCTATTCCAACTACCATTAGCCCGCTTCCAGTCCTATTCCAGCCCCCATCAGCCCAATTCCAGTCCTATTCCAGCCCATCACCCATTTCCAGTCCTAGCCCCCATATCCTCTTTTCCAGTTCCATTCCAGTCTCCCATCAGCCCATTTCCACTCCAAGCTTCCCCATCAGCCAATTTCCAATCCTATCCCCCTCTCATCCCATTTCCAGCCCTATTCCAGCTCCCAACAGTCCACCTCCAGTCCTATTCTAGCCCCCATCAGCCCATTTCCAGTCCTAATCCTGCTCTTCATCAGCCCATTTCCAATTTTAGCTCTCCCATCACAGCCCATTGCAGTCCTAGCCCCCTCACCATCACAGCCCATTGCAGTCCTAGCCCCCCCACCATCACAGTCCATTTGCAGTCCAATCACCCCCCACCATCACAGCCTATTTGCAGTCCTAGACCCCCATCACAGCTCATTTGCAGTCCAATCACCCCCCACCATCACAGCCCATTTCCAGTACGTTTCCCCCTCAACCATCACAGCCCATTTCCAGTCCATTCCCCCCCATCATAGCGCATTTCCAGTCCATTCCCCCCCCCAACATCACAGCCCATTTCCAGTCCAAGTTCCCCCCTGATCACAGCCCATCCAGTCCTAGCCCCCCCACCCCCCTCTGAACAGCCCCGCGGACATCTAAGGGGCTTCAGAGGGAGCCAGGGAAGCCCGCGCAAGGCCCCGGCTCCAGCTCCCTCTGCACAGCCGCCAGCATGAAGAGCCTTTTCCTTCACACTGGCGGCTATTTCAGTGAAGCGGCGAATGCTGGGAAAGGTTAAAGGCAATGAGGGTCTGGCTTTCGTTCTCTATATCTGGCTTTCATTCTCTGTATTCCACAGAACAGCTCTTGTCAAAGCCTCCAGTGACTTGTTCCTCACCAAATCCTAAGGTCTCTACTCGATTCTCATCCTTCTTGACCTTTCTGCTGCCTTTGACAATGCTGGTTACCAGCTTCTCCTTGATACCCTGTCCTCGCTTGGATTTAGGGGCCCTGTACTATCCTGGTTTTCTTCTTATCTCTCCCATCGCACTTTTAGTGTATTTTCTAGTCGTTCCTCCTCTACCACTATCCTGCTTTCAATTGGTGTATCCCAGGGCTCTGTCTTCAGACCTCTCCTTTCCTCTCTCTACATGAAGTCCATTGGTGCACTTATTTCTTCCCATGGTTTTCAGTACCATCTTTATGCTCATGACTCTCAAATCTACCTTTCTGTGCCAGAAATCTCTCCAGGAATCCAGGCCTAGATCTCTGCCTGCTTATCTGGCATTGCTGCTTGGAAGTCTTACCGCTGTCTGAAACTGAACATGGCCAAAACTGAGCTCCTAATCTTTCCCCCTAAACCTACCACCCCCTTCCTCCCTCTCTATGTCTGTGGATAACACTCCACTCCTCCCTGTTTCCTCAGCTCACAACCTTGGGGTCATCTTTGACTCTACTTCTCTTTCTCAGAAAACATCAAACAGATAGCTAAAACCTGTAGCTTCTTTTTCTATAACACTGGCAACATTCGTCCCTTCCTTTCTACAAACACTACTAAGACACTTATCCACTCTTTAGTCCCTTCCTGTCTAGGCTATTGCTGGTCTCCCTCTGAATCATCTCTCTCCCCTTCAATCTGTTCAAAACTCAGCTGCATGGCTAATCTTCCACCAACCTCGATATGCTCATATAACCCCTCTTCTCAAGTCGTTTCATTGGTTCCCAATCCATTTCCATTCAAACTTCTTCTACTGGCCTATAATCACACTCATTCTTCTGCTCCTTACTACCTTTCCTCTTTTATCTCTCTCTACACCCCTCCTCGAGAACTCCACTGTTCTGGCAGATCCCTTCTATCTGTGCCCTTCTCTTCTACTGCCAACTCCAGACTTATTTATTTATTTAAGTTTTCTATACCGCCTTTCACATAATCAAAGCAGTTTATGATGAACCATTACAGTATAGCATAGTAAGTAGACAGTGAAAAAATGATAATCAAAATAATTACATATTATTGCTTAGTTCAAAATGTGAACTTTTACACAGTGTAATAATTGACAGTATATGAACTTAGCTACAATCTAACTATGGTAGTCAGTTTTTGTTGTTAAGTGCCGTCGAGTAGTCAGTATGTAAACTTATTTACAGCATAGTGGTGATGCCTATGTGGTGAGGTGTTAATATGGGTGCTTCAATTGTCGTGATTTGGAACTTTTTATTGTACTGCTGTTAGTGTTCTGAGAAGGACAGGATAAATAAAAGAATGAAGACTACATGGGGTAGAGTCCTTCAGCTACATTTAGGTCACTAAAATGTTCAATGAATAAGTGTGTTTTGAAGTTTTTCCTGAACATAGTCAGATCAATGGTAGATCTTAATTTTTCTGGGAGAGCGTTCCATATGGTGGGCGCACAAAGAGTAAAGGCTCTGTTAGTAGTGTTTCTGTTCGTTTTACTAAACTCTGAGGGAATACTTACAGAGTCATTCTAAGCAACGAAAAGCAGGGATGGATGTCCTGTTGGGATGTCCATCCCTGCTATTTGTGGCCTTTCCCGGCCCCGTCCTCCTTCCCTGCACGTTCTACAGGGAAGTTAGACGGGGCAGGTAAGGAGAGGATCGGGGGTGGGCATTAGGGCGGGCAGTGGGCAGTTGCCGGTCCCAGACGTACAGGGCTGATTCTAATTTCGGCCCTGTACATCCGGGGCCAGTGACTTGAAAGGAGAATTTATTCCACCTCCGAAGTGGAATAACTTCCCCGATGTGGTGGGATCAGCAGGCCTGGGGTTGGGAAGGGGCGGCAGGGGGCAGAGTGTATTCCCACAGCCCGAACATGGCCTTGGAAGGCCAGATCAGAGGTCGGGCTGTGGGGAAAACAATTTGGAGGCTGGCAGCCAGGGATTGTGACTTTTAAATAGAGCTGCGGTGCCATGGCAACCAGACACCATGGCGCCGAGGATCCATTTAAAAGCCCTGACTGAGTTAGTCGGGCAAGGCCTGTACGTGTAGGCCGGGCTGAATCGCAGTCCCAGAATGCACATTTAGGCTTGATCGTGATTCTGATCCCATGGGGCTAGATATGCCCCGCAGGATCAGAATCGCGATGCCCTCTGTACATCCGGTTCAGACCGGGCGTACAGAGGACTTGTACATCTGGGACGGAATTGGGCCTTTAGTGTATTTTGAGTACATGCTCTTCTAAGTCTATCATTTGGGGTTATATTTATGAGTTTGGATAAGTATAAGGGTGATATGTTTCTTAATAGTTTGAATATGATTAATAGTAATTTATATTTAATTCTGCTCTGGAGTGGCAGCCAATGGCGGTTGTAGAGTATGGGGGTTATGTAGTCAGATAGTTGTGCTTTCTGGGTTATGTGTGCTGCCATATGTTGAGCCATCTGAAGGCTATGTAATGCTTGTTTAGGGAGTCACTGGAATATGCTATTGAAATAATCTGAGGGAAGATCTTCGCTTGAAGCACAATTCTGAAGTTAGATTGTGAAAGTAGAGGTCTCAACTGTTGCATCATTTTTAGTTTATTGTAAATTGTTCTAGCAGTTAATTTTATGTGAGCTGTGAAGCTAAGTGTCTGATCAATGGTAATACCTAGATATTTAACTTTGCTCACTTCTAGGATGGCCTCTTTAACATCAAGGTTAGGTGGTGGATTGATACCCTGATGTTAGTTAACAAATAGGACATCTATCCTCAGACTATGTGATTTCAAACATTGTGAGATATCATTGAAGCAATAGTGGACGATGGACGGTTGTACGGAGAAGTTAGTTGGGGTGGAAAAGAGGGCGGAGAGTGGGCGGTCACCGGCCCTGTACGTCCAGGGCAGGTGAAATGTCCAGGGAAGTTATTCCACTCCCGGGGTGGAATAATTTCCCTGGACATTTTTTTAATGTGGCATTGGGGTGCGGAAGGGGCTGGGGGGGGGGACAAAGTTAATCCCCCGCAACCTGACCCTGGCCTTAGGAGGCCGGATCAGGGGTCGGGCTGCGGGGAATTAACTTTGTGGGAAGCGGCCGGCATCGCGGCTTTTAAATGGAGCCGCGGTGCCATGGCAACAGGACGCCATGGTGCCGCGGCTCCATTTAAAAGCCCTGGCTAAGTTATCTGGGCTAGTGCTGTACATGCAGAGCGGAACTGAATCGCAGTCCCGGCCTGAACGTACAGTTCTGTTCGCGATTCTGATCCTGTGGGGTTAAACGTGCCCCGCAGGATCAGAATCGCGATCTCCTTTGTACGTCCAGAGATCTACCTGGATTAAACTTCCCGAGTCTGTACACCAGGCGTCCTCTCTCCCCCTCTTCAAATCCATGTTAAAGGCTCACCTCTTTCGGGCTGCCTTTGGTTCCTGATCCCTTGCTTTCCTTGTGTCTCCTTACCCTTTCTTTTTGTATCCTTTTTCTTATTTTATTCTTTTCTTTGTCTTGTCTGTCTTTTAGATTGTAAGCTCTTAGAGCAGAGTCCGTCTTTTTTTCTGTGTTTGTATGCCTTAACATAAGAACATAAGATATGCCATACTGGGTCAGACCAAGGTCCATCAAGCCCAGTATTCTGTTTCCAACAGTGGACAATCTAGGTCATATGTACCTAGCAGTTTCCCCAAGGGACACAGGTTCCACAATGCTTGTATTGGTTCAAGCATTGATATCCTGGGTCCCTTCTTAATAATGGTTTATGGACCTTTCCTCCAGGAACTTGTCCAAACCCTTTTTAAACCCAGCTACACTAACAGCCTTTACTACATCCTCCGGTAACAAATTCCAGAGTTTGATTACACGTTGAGTGAAAAAATATTTTCTTTTATTAGTCTTAAATAGTTTACCCTGTAGCTTCATTGCATGTCCCCTAGTCTTTCTATATTCTGATAAGGTAAACAATCGATCTACGTTTACCCGTTCCACTCCGTTCATTAATTTATAGACTTCTATCATATCTCCCCTCAGCTGTCTCTTTTCCAGGTTAAAGAGCCCTAACCTTTTTAGCCTTTCTTCATAGGAGTATCCTTCCATCCCCTTTACCATTTTGGTGGCTCTTCTCTGAACCTTTTCTAAAATCGCTATATCCTTTTTAAGATACGGCGACCAGAAATGCACACAATATTCAAGGTGCGGTCTCACCATGGAACGATATAGAGGCATTATAATATCTTTTGTTTTATTTTCCATTCCTTTCCTTATCATACCTAGCATTCTATTTGCTCTCTTGGCCGCTGCTGCACACTGGGCCAAGGGTTTTAACATGGTATCCACAATGACGCCTAAATCTTTTTCCTGGGTGGTGGTTCCTAATGTGGAGCCTTGCATCATGTAACCATAGTTTGGGTTGTTCTTCCCTAGGTGCATAACCTTGCACTTGTCCACATTAAATTTCATCTGACATTTTGATGGCCAGTCTTCCAATTTATCAAGATCCTCTTGCAATTTTCCACAATCCTCTTGGGTTTTAACAACTTTATATAGTTTTGTGTCATCTGCAAATTTGATAACCTCACTCGTTCTTCCACTTTCCAGGTCATATATGAATATGTCAAAAAGCAGCGGACCCACCACAGACCCCTGGGGTACACCATTATTCACCTTTCTCCATTGGAAAAATTGGCCATTTAGCCCTACCCTCTGCTTTCTATCTTTTAACCAGTTCCTGATCCACAATAGTACACTGCCTCCTATCCCATGACTCTTTAGTTTTGCCAAAAGTCTCTGATGAGGAACCTTGTCAAAGGCTTTCTGAAAGTCCAGATACACAATATCAACCGACTCACCTTTGACCACCTGATTATTCACTCCTTCAAAAAAACATAACAGATTAGTAAGACAAGATCTTCCTTGTCTAAAGCCATGTTGGCTGTCTCCCATTAGGTCATGACTATGTACATGCTGAGTAATTTTATTCTTTATGATGGTTTCTACCATTTTTCCCAGTACTGATGTCAGGCTCACCGGTCTGTAGTTTCCCGGATCACCCCGGAACCCTTTTTAAAAATTGGTGTTACATTGGCGATCCTCCAATCTTCAGGTATTAGAGATGATTTTAATGATAGTTCACAGATTACTAATAGCAGGTCTGCAATCTCATATTTCAGTTCTTTCAACACCCTTGGATGTATACGATCCGGCCCAGGTGATTTGCTACTCTTCAGTTTATCTAATAGTTGTAATACATCTTCCCGATGTATCGATATTTCCTTCAATTCTTCCGCACCTTTAAGTACCACTTCAGTCATGGTTAACATCCCTACATCTTCCTCAGTAAAGACTGAAGCAAAGAATTCATTCAGTCTCTCTGCTATCGCCTTGTCGCCTCTTAGTGCTCCTTTAACCCCTTTATCATCTAATGGACCAACTGACTCTCTCACAGGGTTTTTGCTACGAATGTACTTGAAAAGGTCTTTACTTCGCGTTTTTCCTTCCGCAGCAAGCTTCTTCTCAAATTCTCCCTTTGCCTGCCTTATCAATGCCTTGCATTTGACTTGCCAGTGCTTGTGCTGTTTCCAGGTTTCGTCTTTTGGCTCTTTTTTCCATTTCCTTAAAGATGCTTTTTTGGCATCAACAGCATCTCTGACCTCACCTTTAAACCATGCTGGCAGTTTTTTGGACTTCCTTCCACTTTTCTTAAAGCGTGGAATACAGCTGGTCTGGGCTTCCAAGATAGTATTTTTCAACAACAGCCAAGTTTGATGTACGTCTTTAACCTTTGCAACTGCTCCTTTTAGTTTTTTCTTAACTGTTTTCCTCATTTTATCATAGTCTTCCTTTCGAAAGTTAAAAGGTAGTACTGTGGATTTCCTTACTATCCCTCCTCCACTAATTAAATCAAAGGAAATCATGCTATGATCACTATTGCCAAGTGGCCCCAACAACCTTATCTCTTGCACTAGATCTGGTGTTCCACTAAGGACTATGTCTAATATGGCTTCCCCTCTGGTCGGTTCATGAACCAGCTGCTCCAAGAAGCAGTCATTTATTTCATCTAGGAACTTTATCTCCCTAGCATGTCCTGACGTGACACTGACCCAGTCGATACCGGGGTAGTTGAAATCACCCATTATTATTACTGCGCTGTAACTTTTGTTAGCTTCCTTGATTTCTTTGAGCATTTCATCATCCATTTGGTCATTCTGGCCAGGCGCTCGATAGTACACCCCCACTGCCATTGCCTTCCCCCTCTTACATGGAATTTCAATCCATATAGATTCTACAGCAGATTTTGTTTCCTGTAAAAATTTAATCCTTTCTGACTCAATGCCCTCTCTAACATAGAGAGCAACCCCTCCACCAATTTGATCAGCTCTGTCATTTTAATATAGTTTGTACCCAGGTATCACAGTGTCCCACTGGTTGTCCTCCTTCCACCATGTCTCTGATATTCCAATCATATCTAACCTTTCATTTAGTGCTATATATTCTAACTCTCCCATCTTATTTTTTAGACTTCTAGCATTTGCATACAAGCATTTTAGAGAATGTATTTTATTCATATTAATTTGGCTATTTTTAGACATGGGTAATTTGGGATCTTTAAGCTCTGTCTGCTCCATACTTGAGGGCATTTGGGCTACTTTACTCTTTTCTGGAACTTCTCTGCTTTTGGTAGTATCCTTCAAAGATACATTCTTCCGAACCATCCGCTCTTGGGCGACTGTCGGCTTTCCCCTAATATCTAGTTTAAAAGCTGCTCTATCTCCTTTTTAAAGGTTAATTTTTTTATTTTTTATTTAGACAGTTTTGTATACCGCCTTATCCTTCAATCAAAGCGGTCACAACACAATTGGGGGATACATTTAACACGCGGGGATATGAGACACATACACTAATACTTACAGGGAACATGGGCTATGGAGGGTTAAGTGGCTTGCCCAAGACCACAAGGAGCATCTGTGGGACTAGAAACCCCAGTCCTTCCGGCCCAAGGTTGCTGTCCTCTAGTGGGATTTGAACCCCCGACCTTCCGGCCTGAAGTACCTTGCCCCAACCACTAGGCTACTCCTCCCTTAATGTCAGCAGCCTGGTTCCATCCCGGTTAAGGTGAAGCCCATCCCTTCAGAAGAGCCCCTCCTTTCCCCAGAATGTTCCCCAGTTCCTAACAAATTCAAAACCCTCATCTCTGCACCATTGTGTCATCCACGCATTGAGACTCCGGAGCTCTGCCTGCCTTTTGGGTCCTGCACGTGGAACAGGAAGCATTTCGGAGAATGCTACCCTGGAAGTTCTGGATTTCAACTTCTTACCTAAAAGCCTAAATTTAGCCTCCAGAACCTCCCTACCACATTTTCCTATGTCATTGGTACCGACATGTACCAAGACAGCAGACTCCTCCCCAGCACTATCTAAGACCTTATCTAGGTGGCGCGTGAGGTCCGCTACCTTCGCACCAGGCAGGCATGTTACCAGGCGATCCTCACGTCCACCAGGCACCCAGCTATCTACATACCTAATGATCGAATCACCAACTATAACGGCTGTCCTAACCCTTCCCTCATGGGCACATGGCCCTGGAGAAACTTCCTCGGTGCGAGAGGGTTTTACATCACCTGGAGGACAGGTCCTAGTTACAGGATCACTTCCTGCCACACCAGGGTGATGCTCTCCTGTTACTTGACCTCTCTCCTCCATGGCAACAGGGATGCTGCCAGACTGGAGGTGGGACTTCAGGACTATATCCCTGTAGGTCTCGTCTATGTACCTCTCTGTCTGTCTTATGCTTTCCTAGTCTGTTACTTTAGCCTCTAGAGAACGGACTCGTTCCCTGAGAGCAAAGAGCTCCTTGCACCTAGTGCACACGTAAGACCTCTCACCAACTGGGAGAAAATCATACATGTGACACTCAATGCAAAAGACTGGAAAGCCCCCATCCCGCTGCTGGTCTGCATCTTAGTTTTAAGTTTGTGTTTAGATCTAAGTTCTTTACTTACTAAGCACTTTACTTACTTGTAGCACTATATAAATGATAAATAGTAATAGTGGTAGAAAAAGTACTCCTCCACTTAAAATTATAATTGGAAGCTTACAGAAAATGTCATATTGTTCAGGACTTACATGCCTCCTGCTCAACAGGTGCATGCAAAATCAGCAGTCTGGCCACAATGAGCTGAACGTGTACTTTTTGTTGTGCGGAATGCAGGTGCCTAGAACGAGACTTAGCCAATAGCAGTTTAGTTCACTTTTAGAAAAGATGGGTGGGGTCAGCAAAGCAATTTCACAACAGGTAGAAAGGAGAAAAATATTTGCCTTGTTTGTGTGTCCCAACTACTACCTACTGTACCTGATTTTAACTTGCCTTTTGTTTAGATTTAGAAAAGGGAAGAAATGAAATTAATCTAAAGGGGCAAGATCCATGGAGTCTTTTAGGTATTGTGCAGAGCTGCATACGCTAAGAGGGAGCATCATTGTGGCTGATTCAGTTCATTTGGATGCCTAGGAAATGAAAGTGCACTTAAATCACTTGTATACATATATAACTACTAATTAACGTGCATACAATCAATCCACACACGTAAAAAGTTCTAGCACATGTACAGTGCACTTGCAAAAAACAAATAGGTGAAACGAACATGAAAAAATGCTTAAAATTGGAAATATTTGTTTGAAATGAGCACAAACCAAACTTTTTTTGGCCATGCACAACCCTAGCATTTGACTAGTAATGTACAAAAATGCAGAGTAGCAATAGTAGTAGTTAGTAGAAGAACAATATAATACATGGTAGTATAGCAAATAAACAAGTCAATAACTCTGAAACATTCAGGTAGAATTCACACAGCAAAAGAAAACAAATATAAAATCAGTGTGGATTTTAAAAAGATTTTAAAAAGCACATATAGAAGTAACTAAAGCTACAGGGGAGAGGCAGCGGTTTCATCAGCGTTTATTCTGCCTGAAGCAGGACTATGTACATTCAGTTGAGAGAGCTGCAGAAGCAGCAGTGACTACATAAATTCATGCCAAAGGAGACAGGCTGAGCCAGTTCTGGTTTTGCTCCATTGCGGGCATAGAGATGATGTTCTGATATCCCAATTAATTTCTCTTAAGGAAAAACAGGGCTATATGTTTATGCATGCCACAGTGAGGGGTCACTGCATACATTTAAATAGGATTAAAGCTTTGACTTCTATGGAAAACCTTGGGAGATGGCTAAATAATTTCAGGTGTGCTGATGTCACCAGTGGGTACTTCTTTGTTGGCATTTCCTTGTGTGTCACCACCATTCCTTTCTGCAAATGTTTTAGGGATTATTGTTGTGTTATACTCCCACATCTCCTGTGTCCTGGTTTTTATTGTCTTTGTCTGCTCTTGATTTTATCATTTCGTTTTATAAATCGCTGTAATGGTCCTGTTGACCGAATAGCGGTATATTAAAATTTGTAGATAAATAAAAAAAAACTTAACAAGGACTATCATAGCCTCTCCCACTTGACAGAGAGTAATACATTTACCTACACATCTGTATTTTGGTGAACCAGTCCTGGGAGCCTGTCTGTAGGCTATAGAAATGTGCATTCGGTTCAAAGTGCCTTAAGAAAAGTGCATACAAAATCAATTTTAATGCAGTCAATTCCCACACAGTAAAAAGTTATAAAGCAAGTGAGAAATTTTATTAACATGAATGTGTGAAATCAGTTGAATAAAACAAACAAAAATGAGGAAATATTTTCCCCAAACAGAATTTATTTTTCTTCATGCACATCCCTAATAGGCAGAGGTGAGGATGTTAGTGGAGTGTCCAGGAGAAATCTGTCTCAAGCACATCCCAAATAGCTGTTTATGACTTGCGTATAGGGTTGACAGCTCACCCTGGATTATGACTTGCGTATAGGGTTGACAGCTCACCCTGGATTGACCAGCCTGGTTGATCCACTCTTGGTTTTCTGCCCTACTGCATGCATGGATTTGCAGTTCTGATTATCTTAGACTTAGGGACATCAAGAGACAATCTGATCTACAACTCCATGCATGTGATGGGGCAAAACCAGGACTGGGTCAGCATGTTCAGTGAACCTGGGGTGAGTTTGCAACCCTACCTGTATACCCCTTATGATCATGGGTGATATATGTCAAGAGCCAAACATCTCCAATTTTTGAATTTCTGAAGAGCAAAATTAATTTGGGTGAATCAAGCTTGAGTGTTTCAGCACAAGTGACTAATAAATATGATATGATATTTAAGGACATAAAGGCCACTAGCCATTTGCCTGATTATCGCTCCATTAAATAATGCTGGAGAATTAGTTACAGCTCCTATGGAACCACTGAGTTAAGATTTATGGTGATAACAGGAGACTAATTGTGGATTTGATATTTCTATACTCCTGTTTTGAGAGATTAGTTTTGATTTATAAAATAAATTTATGACATATGAAACATGTGTAGAGCTGCCCATTCAATATCATACACTACCAGTTTCTAGCAGTTATGAAGAACCATTTTAGGTAGGTTGTTTAGATGGGAACTGGGACAGATAGATTAGGATATGCCCAATTCCTCCCAAAACCCTCTTCTAAATGCATAACCTTCTGTAAAATACCTAGAAGGATGGTGGCAAATACATAGGTGTTTCCCAGAATGTCTAGCAGGAACAGTGATTTTAAAAAGCTGAACATCGGAAAAGAATATCCCGCTTTCCTCAAATGTGCAAGGCTGCAGCTTTTTAAATTTGCTTTTCCCAACAGACAAGACTCCCTTGATCCCCCAATTCCACCTCAATAGGAAAGACCCCCTAACAGGCAAAACCCTTCAATCCCCCATCCCTCATCCTGGCTCTTACTAGGGGCCTCCTTGGTGTCTATCGGGGGTCAGGACACCCTTATTTAGCAGCTTGACTCCCAGCAATAGTATTGTGAGACTATTGCCAGGATGTCAGAGACACTATTTTTGAACCTGGGTGCCCAAGGGGATCTCTCTTGCTCAACAGTTGATACCAGGGATCCCCCAGTAAGAACCAGGAATGGGCAAGGGGGGTTTGTCTACCAGGAAGTAGGATCAGGGAGATCTTGCCTGTAGGGGGAAGGAAGATATAAGGGTTGGTGGGGGATTCTGGGAGGTTGGTAACTTTTGCACCTGCCCCTTTATTGGCACTTATGCATGCCTCTAGGCAGCTGCAAAAGCCAACATGGAAAATGTTTGGTATACACCCATCATATTCCCCTTTTAAAATGGAGAATACCTGTTTGTATTTCAGGAGTTCCCAAACCTCGCTTCCCTGGAATATGTACATCCTGGCTAGCTCCAAGTGTAAAGAGCAGCTTTATGAAACCACTATGTGCATGTGTAAAATGCTCCTAAAATAAGGCCCATAGTGTTGGAAATTATGGAAGCCAGGGTGACAATCCTAGCTGGCATGTTATAATAGCCTGTGATTGCCACTGCAGCAAAATATGGAACATGTATCAGCATGCAATTCCACCTCCATTGTAATAATCACCACTATGCTGTCACGCAAGGCAAATATTGCAGTACAATAGTTCTTGTTTTGCTTGCATTCTTATTTCAGTTGAGCTGATGTAGCATATCTTGCCTGCTAACAATGTGTCTCTTTGAAGAATCTGTTGCATCCAGTACGCTAATTTTATATAACTATTGCATAATTGCATCTATCTTTTTTAAATATAATAGACATAAACAAATTACACTAGTGTTTTGTTTGTATATTTGAATACACGATGTGCACTTTAATTGTTAGTCTTCTTTAAATGGGTGACTGATTTGGAATCAATAGATGTGATTGTTTTCATTATCTTCTATCATCATCTGAACCATTAGAAAGAAATCATCATAATCAAACTGATATACTTTGGCTACCTCTAGTTCCTTTCTTATCAAACTTCATAGAGAGGTGCCAATGATAATTAGCAATGTACCTGGTCAAGAAAGAGACCCGATTCATTCTCATTTTGTTAGGCCCTTCTAGATCCTAAGTGGGTTTTGGAGTCGTCTCAAAAACTGCGAAGTAGTAGTTGTCTTAAGTACCACAAATATTTTGACAATTTTCTGATGTATTGTATTAAACAACTTTATTTGAAAGAAGCAAGAATTTGAAAGAGGAGAGCAGTCAACTCAGTTTCTGAGAGCTTCAAACCCCAGTAATGCACTGTTGCTGGTGAGCTACGAATGTCAGGTAACTTTTATTATCTTACATTTATATGCCGCCTTCCTTGAAGAAAGTTCAACTCAAAGCAGTTTATAACAGAAATACCACAAAGAACTAATACATCATAAAAAAAAAATACTTTAATAATATATAAATCTAGAGACTAGAGCAGGGGTTCTCAAACCAGGCCTCGGGACATACCTAGCCACGTTTTCAGGATAATCACAATGAATATGCATGAGAGAGATTTGCATGCAATGTAGTACTCCTTAAAACACATCTTTTCTGTCTTACCCATGACCTCCCACCCAGTTTTCCCAGCTAGTTCCTTCTCTCCTCTCGCTTGCCCTCTCTCTCTTTCGCTTCTCATTTTTGTCTAGTGTGCTTGCTGCTTTCCTATCAAGAATTGTAGTTCTTTTCTGCTTCCTAGCCAGGCCTGGCCTTTCTGTGTTTTGAACGTATTGTAAACCGCCCTGCTGGTTTCCGAAGGTACGGTATATTAAGAAGGTCAATAAAGATAGACACAACTCTGGACGTTTCTGAGATTAGGCAGTGATGTCCAGATTCCTGGGAATGCCTCCACCATGCCCCTGTTCAGATTTGGACATCCAAAGACCCGGCTTCAAAAATGGCTCTGGATATCTCTCTGTGCTTTGGACATCTCTGTGCCCATTTTTAGACGTCAAAAGCACAAATAGGACTTCCAAAATAACCTCTACAATACCTGATTATGTCTGATACATCATAATGCCTGATTTCCTCTCAAGTATTTTATAATTGTTGAAGTAGATCTGTCTTCTCTTTTGTAGCTCTTCTGAAGAGAGCAGCTTCGATGCTTTAGCTTCTAGTGTTCTGTGATGCAGTTTCTGGAAGCTCCCTTCTGGGAAATTCATTCATTCAACTTATTTCTGCCCCATCTATTATAAATATCTAGGTGGGTTACTTAGTTAACATGCATAAAGCATAGTTACTCACCTGTAAGAGGTGCTCTCCAGGGACAGTAGGAATCAGTTCTCACATATGGGTGATGTCTGTGCCGATGAAGCCCATGCAGAAGCTTCTCCCCAGCTGTAAGAAAGCCTTTGGGAGATGCACTACACATGCGTGGTCCCCTTCCCGCCCAAGGGTGCCATCTTGCCTCAGTCTTATGAAATAGTTCTAAGGCAAAAATGTCAAATATAACAAAAAAGCAACTCCACAGGGAAGAGGGAGGATTGTGAGGATTGATTCCTACTGTCCCCGGAGAACACCTCTTACAAGTTAGTTACTATGCTTTCTCCAAGAGCAAGCAAAGGTCAGTCCTCAGATATGGGATTCTCTAGCTACTGAAAACCTGTAGAAAGTTACAGAGGACCAGAAAGGTGAGCCGTGAGCAGCAGCAATTGAGTCCTAAGGTAACAGACTCTCAAGAGACCCAAGTGTCCAGTGAAAACCAGCACTCCGGTAGCCTGAACACAGAAGGTCAGAGGGCAGGAGTTGCCTACACCCTGAACAGATGACAGAGTACGGCCTGGCCGAAGGTGCTGTCCCATTGGGACTTCCTCTCCAGTCAGTAATGAGCTGCGAAGGTGTGGACTGAAGACCAGGTGGCGGCCCGGCAGATTTCCATCACTGGGTCGGAATGCAGGTTTGCCACAAATGCTGCCATGACCCGGACACTGTACACCATGACCTTGTGATCCAGCAAGAGCCTAACCTGCTGAGGGCAATGCAGTCTGCCACCCAAGTGGACAGGGTTCGCTTGGTTACGGCCTCCCCCAGCTGACAAGGGTCATAGGAGATCAAAAGCTGCAAAGTTTGCGGTGGCCCTGGGTACATTGAAGGTAGAAGGACAGGGCTCACTTACAGTCCAGGGTATGAAGGACAGTCTCTGCCCTGCTGGTGTGAGGATTTGAAAAGAAGGTGGGGAGCACCACCTCCAGAATGAGGTGGAAGGGGGACACCACCTTGGAAAGAAACGTAGGGTGCACAACTCTGTTCTTATAGAACCTGGTGTAAGGTGGCTCCGCCACCAAGGCCTGAAGCTCGCTGACGCTGTGAGTGGATGTGAGCATTACCAAGAAGATGACTTTCCATGAGAGGTACCACAGATGGCAGGTAGCCAAAGGCTCCAATGGCAGCCCAGTGAGCCATGATAATACCACATTGAAGTCCCACTCTGCCACTGGTGGGCGGATGGGGGGCAAGGACAACAAAAGGCTCCACAGGAAGTGGGTTATGAGGGGCTGTACAGAGAGGGGCTTGTCCTCTAAGGGGTGGTGGTGTGCCGCAAGAGCGCTCAGGAAACCCTGATGGAGTTGGACTTGAGTCTGACCTGTGACAGGTGAAGCAAATATTGCAGCATGAGTTGCACCAGGCACGAGAACGGGTTGTCCCATCGTTCCACGTATCAAACTGAAAATCTGCACCACTGGAAGGCATAGGCACACCTTCTTGAGGTCTTACGGGAGGCCATGAGGACCTCCTCCACCTCCCCTGAGAAACTGAAAGGGGCCAAGGCTACCCTTATCTATTTATTTAACAAATTGTAATATAACATTTTTCTACAAGTCAAAGCGGTTTACAAAGAACTAAGTTTTTACAATGAGCAAGTTATGAACAGCATTAGAATTTTTACAATTAATATGGAGAATAATTCAGTGAACTCATAACAATGAACATTTTGTGAAATTAAGAACAAACGAAACTATATACCAAGGGATGAAGGGTTGGTGGGTGTAGGGGCATGGGGTCATAGGGATTTCATCAGAGTGGGGGGAGTGTGGTCATAGGGGTTTCATGAGCGTGGGACAAGGGGTGGATGTGCTTGTGAGCATGAGTTCCTGCAGATTCTACGTTGTTGGCTATTCATTGCCGAAATGCTTCTGGAAGAGGTGCCTCTTGAGTTGTTTAAGAAAGTCCGTGGAAGACTTGATGGTTCGAATTGCTGGGTGTAGTGCATTTCAGAGAGTGGGGGCTTATAGTGAGAATGCTCTTATTCTTGTTGCCTGCTTGCAATTGCAAATATGTGGTGGGATACTGAGGAGGTTCTATGTGCTCTCTTTCTCCTTGGTGTCTATTAGAGTTCGAGTTGTGAATTAAAGCATGTACTTGCTCTGCTGATTTCCTGTCCAGAGTTTTGTGAATGAGGGTTAGAACCTTGTACAGTATTCTTGAGTTGTTGGAGATCCAATGGAGGTGTCTGAGGATGGGAGTGATGTGGTTTTTCCATGAAACTTGGAAGATAGTTCTAGCAATGGTGTTTTGGGCGAGCTGCAATGGATGGATTGTGTATTTGGGTAGTCCTTGATAAATGGAATTACAGTAATCGAATAGAGGAGTGATAATAGCCTGGCAGACTGTACAGAAAGTATTGGTGGATAGGAGGGGGTGCAGGTTTCGGATGGTTTTAGCTTATAGTATACCACTTTGGTGAGGCTGTGAATTTGTTCCTTGAAGGCCAGTTGTTGATTGAGTATGACTCCAAGGTACTTTATGTGGGAGCTCAGTCATATCTCAGTGTTGCCAAACTTGTCAGCAGCCAGGCTGTGAGAGTCAGACCCCAGTTGGGGTGCAGGATGGGGCTCTCCTTCTATGACAGCAGCCCCAGGACATTTCCCAAAGGGACTGGAGGTTTCGCAGACAAGTGAAGGAGCAGTGGGAACCATGGCTGCCTGGGTCACTGGGGCACCACCAGTATCAGCGATGCCCTATCACATAAATGCCTGAACGGGGTCTTGGCAATCAGTGGTGAGGGCAGGAAGGCATAAAGACAGCCCTCCTACCACAAAATGAGAAACATATCTGCTGCCACCTGGGATGGGTGAGGCTGATGAGAGCAGAAGTGGGGCAGCTGAGCATTGGATGAGCTGGCAAAGAGGTCCAGCCATGGCATCCCCCAGAGCTGGAAGAGCCGATGGGCCACTATGGGATCTAGCCGCCACTCGTGCGGCTGGAGGACCCTGCTCAGCCTGTCAGGGCACTGTCCTGTCCCAGCAGATACATTGCCTGCAGAAGCATCCCTTGGTGGGTCACATATGAACAGAATGCCGCTGCCTCATGGCAGAGGGTGTAGGACTCCATGCCCCCATGCTTGTTGACGTAAAACATTGTGATCTGATTGTCCGTTCGGACCACTGGCTGGTGCTGCAGATGGTGGCGAAACACCTGGAGAGCCAGGCCCAAAGCTCCAGGAGGTTTATCTGCTGCTGTCTTTCCGTCTGTGACCAACTTCCCTGAGTGCAGAGGTCATCACAATCAGCTCCCTAGCCCAGCAAGGAGGTGTCCATGTTGAGGACCTTCTGGGGGGTGGGGTTCTGAAAGAGCATCCCTGCCTAGAGATGCTGTGTGGCTTGCCACCAGCTGAGGGTGTCCACCAGCTGGCGGGTCACTGTCACCTTCTCTCACAGCCAGCCTATGGCCTGGGTCCACTGGGAGCGGAGGCACCACTGGGCTGCCCTCATATGAAGATGGGAATCCAGGGTAACATGTGGCCGAGTAGGTGGAGTAGGTGGCGAACAGACATCAAGCATCGGTGCTGCACCTCTGCAGCTAGCATCCTGAAGTAGTCGGCCCTGTCCAGAGGGAGGAAGGCTCTGGTCTGAACGGTGTCTAGCCATGCTCCTATGAACTCCAGACACTGCCTTGGGAGGAGATGGGAGTTGGGGTGGTTTATCATGAACCCAAGGTGTTGCAGGACATGGATGGTGCAGGCTGTGGCTTGTCACACATCGGCAACCGTGTCCCCTTTTATGAGCCAGTCATCTAGGTAGGGGAAGATGAAGGCTCTTGGAGATGGAGATAGGCCGTGACAACCGCCAAGCATTTGGTGAAGACTCTGAGGGTGGAGACTAGGCTGAACGGTAGTACCCTGTACTGGTAGTGACCACCCCATCATGAATTTGAGATACTGCCTGTGGCTGGGATGGATGAGGATATGTGTACTCATCCTTTAGGTCAAAGGAGCAGAGCCAGGCTCCCTGCTGGAGGTATGGCAGCAATGTTCCAAGTGAGAGCATCTTGAACTTTTCCATCACCAGAAACCAGTTCATCTCCTGTATGCAGGGCCGGATTTACCTTGAGTGAGGCCCTACGCCAACAAAAATTGTGGGCCCCCAGCAGGGGCGGCCCAAGGGGGGTGCGGGGCCTCATTTACATAAGAGGCCTCATTTGCATAAATATTTGCATAATGTTACCATATACTAACTTTTAGTAAACGTGCCTCTTAATGAGTGTATGGATAAAGAAAGACTAAAAGATTTCTACATTACTATAATCTAGTGCCAACTGCCAGACACATTAGGAACTACTACAAACACTGCCCATTTAGAACCCATAAAAAATGCAATAGGACAAACCTAAGCTCAAACTACAACCTCTGGAATAGTACTATGAAACATAGTGTCAGGCACCAAGGTCTCAGTTTAAAACATCGCAGCAATCCATAGGATTTTGTTAAAGCTCATAATGAAACTTTTAGCTGCTGTTCACATCAATGACCTTTAATCAGTACCTTCTTCCCTGTTTCACAATCCAATTTTTCTGAAACAAACTAATCACTTGTTTTCTGCTTTTTCTGCTTTTTCTTATAAAAATTTCTTAAAAAAGCCTATTTTTCAAAGATCAGTTCCACTCAATTCCACTATGTTTTCACTTCTCATTCACATCATTTCTTCAAAACTGCAAAACATGTATGTAGAATCATGCTGATGATACTCCAAGAATATTACTGTCCATTGAAAGGGGCTATCACATGCTTAACATAGTTGGCACTTATCTTTTAAAATTTCATTCATGCTCCAACCGTTCTTGATAAGCACTATCGATAGTGTGCCTTTGCTTTTTGATGCGGCAAAGCCCTACAAATGGTTTCTTAATGCAGCAATGCCAGAAGTATCACACTACTTTGAATGAATCCCAACGCCGTTATTCTAAGGCGCCCAAGCGTTTCGTTTTGACAAGTTCTTCAGGGGAATGTATTTCTCCCAAACTGACCTGTAGAATCCGTCTTTGCTCAAAAATCAACTCGGAGGAAACCTTTCTCACATCTCTCCGTCAGTTGTCCAAAGACGCCAAGAACCCATAGCAAACCCGCCGTATCCTAACAGCACTACCAGGACTCACAAAGCACCATACTCTACCAATCAAAAAGCAACACTGCAAATATTAAACCAATACATTTCAGAGAACAACAATACATGACCTACTGGGGAAAGAGAACAAGTGGCAATGTCAAATAGGAATTATATAAACAGAACACCTCAGCTCAGTTACACATGCAGAACATAGACCATCACCAAACAAGTAATCACAATTTAGAAACAGGAAGACAATAATTAAACTGGGAATCCCAAAAGCCAAACTTGGAATGTACAACACTGTAGAAATAAAACTATACATTAATTTGCTCTTGTACTAAACAAAGCGCAGACGTTAATGATGCACATTTACCAGAGCTGACATATTCCAATTAATAAATTCAAAATAAAGAGATTTTTCTACCTTTTGTGCATTTTTTTCAGCTGCAATTGCTCCAGCCACTTTCTTCTGGTTTCTTCGTGTCTTCTGCTAACTCTCCATCGTCTGCTGTCCATTTGTCCTTTCTTCTCTCTTCTAGTTTTTTTCCATTCTCTCTCTACATCTGCTTTAACATACTAATCTTTCTCCTTTTGCTCTTTCCTCATTCCTATTTCATCCACTCAAATTTTACCCCTCCATCCTCAATCCCCACTTACTCTCCCAATACCCGGCCAATTGTAGATTTTTTATCCCTCCCACACAAAATATTTTTCGCTTCTCCATTTTACTCTTCCAGCCCCATCCCATTCTAATCCTCCCCCAACATCAGCTCCCTTCTAGTTTCAGCCTCACCCAGCATCCATTCCCTTCTAGTCCCTGCATCAGCCCATTTCCAGTCCTAGCCACCCATCAGCCCATTTCCAATCCTAGCAACCCCCCAACCCAATACCAGTCCTAGCCCCCCCATCAACCCACTTACAGTCCTAATCCCCCATCACCCCATTTTCAGTTTAAGCCCCCCCTATAACCCATTACCAGTCCTAACTCCCCCATCAGCCCACTTCCAGTCCTAACCACATCAACCCATTTCCAGTCAGCCCCCCATAGCCCATTGCCAGTCCTAACCCCCCCCATCAGCCCACAGCCCATTACCAGTCCTAACCCCATAAGCCCACCTCAAGTCCTAACCCCTCCCCATCAGCCCATTTCCTGTCCTAGCCCCCCATAGCCCATTATCAGTCCTAACCCCCCCCCATAGCCCATTACCAGTTCTAACCCCCCCCCCAACAGCCCACAGCCCATTACCAGTCCTAACCCCATCAGCCCACCTCCAGTCTTAACCCCCCCAGCCCATTTCCAGTCCTAACCCCCCATAGCCCATTACCAGACAGCACCCATCAGCCCACAGCCCATAGCCCCTTACCAGTTCTAAACCCCCCCCCAACAGCCCACAGCATATTACCATTCCTAACCCCATCAGCCCACCTCCAGTCTTAACCCCCCAGCCCATTTCCAGTCCTACCCCCCCCCCCATCGGCCTAAAGTAACATTTAATTTAAAAAAAACGCTGGCTGCTACCGCTGCCGCCGCGGCAGCATGGACTGACCCGCGGGGCCCCCTCTGCCCGACTGAATCGTCCGTCCGTCTGTCCCTCCCTCCGTGCCGGCTTTGAGAGGCGCGAAGGGAGAGTGTCTCCCTCGCGTCTCTGTTAAGCCCGCAGGGGCTGATGGGAAATTTCCCATCAGCCCCTGCGGGCTTAACAGAGACGCGAGGGAGACACTCTCCCTTCGCGCCTCTCAAAGCCGGCACGGAGGGAGGGAGGGACGGACGGACGATTCAGCCGGGCAGAGGGGGCCCCGCGGGTTGGTCCATGCTGCCGCGGCAGCAGAGGGGGCCCCGCAGGAACAGACCATGCTGCCGCGGCGGCAGCCAGCGTTTTTTTTTTTTTTAAATTTAATTTTAAGGCGGCTATTTTTGTGGGCCCTTGTCAGCTGTGGGCCCTACGCCACGGCGTAGGTGGCGTATAGGTAAATCCGGCCCTGCCTGTACGTCTATGATGAGCCATAGGCCCCCTGTTTTTTTGGGTGCAAAGAAGTACCGGGAGTAGAACCCTTTGCCCCTGAGATGTTAGGGTACCGGTTCCACCACTTTGTTTTCGAGAACATAGTAACATAGTAACATAGTAAATGATGACAGATAAAAAGACCAGTATGGTCCATTTAGTCTGCCCAGTATGATGGCAAGAGTAGGTGCACCTGCCGCTCCGTGCAGGCCACCCCTGCCCATGTCTTTGTTTAAGGGTGAACCCACCACTCCATGTAGGACACCCCTATTTGTTGAGAAATTAGATGGTTCCGTTTATTTTGATTTTATCCTGTTGCTGTAAAGGGATCCACTGTGTCTGTCCCATGCCATTTTGAATTCCGTCACCGTGTTTACCCCCACCACTTCCATCGGGAGGGCATTCCAAGCATCCACCACCCTTTCTGTGAAAAATAATTTCCTGACATTGCCTTTCAATTTACCACCTTGCA
The DNA here is from genome assembly GCA_033557465.1 of Ichthyophis bannanicus. Lineage (NCBI taxonomy): Eukaryota > Metazoa > Chordata > Amphibia > Gymnophiona > Ichthyophiidae > Ichthyophis > Ichthyophis bannanicus. Next base: position 349,406,000 of record CM066032.1, read on the forward strand.
GCTTCCTGTTATGCCCTCTAGTTTTACAGCTTCCCTTCTTTGGAAGAGGTTTGTTTGTTCATTATTTCTCTTTAAGTATTTAAAGGTCTGAATCATATCTCCCCTATCCCTCCTCTACTCCAAAGTGTACATGTTTAGGTCTTCAAGTCTCTTCTCATAAGGCTTCTGACGCAGGCTCCAAATCATTTTGGTATCCTTCCTCTGACAGTTTCAAGTCTCTTTACATCCTTTGCAAGATATGGTCTCCAAAACTGAACACAGTATTCCAAGTGAGGCCTCACCAGCAACTTGTACAGTAGCATAAGTACCTCTTCCTTTCTGCTGGTGATTCCTCTTTGTATGCAGCCCAACATCCTCCTGGCTTTTGCCACCACCTTGTCACACTGTTTTGCCACCTTGAGATCTTCAGAAATAATCACACCAAGGTCTTTCTCCTGATCCATGCACACCAAACTCTCACCCCCTATCGCATACATTTCCCTTGGATTTCTGCTATCCAAATGCATGACTCTGTACTTCTTTGCATTAAATATTAATTGCTAAGCATTAGACCATTCTTCCAGCTATTGTAGATCTTTCCTCATGTTAACCACTTCCTCGGGGGAGTCCACGCTGTTGCAAAATTTTGTGTCATCTGCAAAAAGACAGACTTTTCCATTCAGTCCTTCAGCAATATCATTCACAAATACATTGAACAGTGCTGGGCCCAGGACCGACCCCTGGGGCACCCCGCTAATCACCTTCCCTTCATCCGAGTGAGCTCCATATTTATTTATTTATTTATTTAACAAGTTTTCTATACCGCCTTTTCCTTCAATCAAAGCGGTCACAAGAAATACAAAGGTTATAGGCAAGGGAAACAAACACAGTATAAACATAACAGTACAATGGTAATATAGGAAAAATAACAAGGGTTAACAATAAGGCAAATTAGTTAAAATAATTAAAATAAATATAATATATTTAGTCAATTGTTGATCCATATTGTTCAATGAAAAGTGTAGTTTTCAATTGTTTACGAAAGTCTTTTAAATCATCCAGTGAGCGTAAATCAGGAGGGAGAGAGTTCCAAATTAAAGGGGCGGCCAAAGCAATTGCTCTTTGTGAGGTACATTTGCATGATTTAGAGTAGTTTTTTGGGGTGCTGAGGGTGTTAGAAGTGGATAACCTTCTTGGTCTTTTGTTGATATCATGGAGTAAGAGGGCATGAAGGCTGATTGCAGAACTGTTGTGTTTCATTTTGAATATATTTATGATTAATTTATACTTTGTGCGAAGGATTATTGGGAGCCAGTGGAGTTCTTTAAGGATGGGGGTAATGTGTTCATAATTTGAGGATCCATTGATGATTCTAGCTGCTGTATTTTGTGCCATTTGAAGTGGCTTGAGAGCATGCTTAGGCAGTCCATTGTAAATAGGGTTGCAGAAATCCAGAATGGGAGTAATGAGTGCCTGACAGACTGTTCGAAAGTGATCATAAGAGATAAGAGGCTTAAGTCGTCTAATTATCTTCATTTTGTAATACGCGTTTTTAACAGTTTTTCTTATATGAGAACGCAGGTTTAGCTTCTTATCGAGGGTTATTCCGAGGTATCTTACTTCGTCCTTAACTGGAATCTTTGTGTTGTTGCATGTAATGTAAGGTGGAGGGATAAAGCTGGTGTTTCTAGTTACAATAAGTGCTTCCGTTTTGTTCAGGTTTATTGCAAGGTTATTATTTGTTAGCCAATTTGAAATGCTGGTAATACAGTTTGAAATTTTGCTGTAATCTGGGCAGTTGATATCAATTGGAGTGTAAATCATGATATCATCCGCATAAATCGTGTAATCTATTTGATGATCTGCTATTATGTGACAGATTGGTTGGATAAACAAATTAAAAAGAAGTGAAGAGAGTGCAGATCCTTGCGGCACGCCTTGTTTGATTACTATGTGACGTGAAGTGTTTAGGCCAATTTTAACTTGGAACTGTCTATCAACTAGGTAGGATTCAAACCATTTTAGGACGGTGCCAGTTAATCCGATGCTCTTTAGTCTTGTTAAGAGGATTGCATGGTCCACTGTATCGAAGGCAGCTGAAATATCTAAGAAGATCATTAAGGTACCTTTGTTGAAATTATCTATTGTTTGAGTGATGTCATTAAATAAGTATAGTAGGAGCGTTTCAACACCATGGTTGGGGCGGAAGCCATGCTGATGTATATCAAGTGGCGCATGTTCATCAATATGGTCTTGAAGTTGTAGCTGTACTGCCTTCTCAATAATTTTTGCTAAGAGTGGTAAGCTGGAAATTGGTCTATATGCAGCTGGATTGTCTTTTTCAAGGTTGGTTTTTTAATGGTAAGCCTAATTTTTGCTAATTTAAGTTGTTCTGGCATGATTCCATGAGTTAAGGAGTTAGTTACAAGATTGTGAATAAAATCAATAAAGTTTGACTTGGTAGCTTTGATCCAAGGTACAGGGCAAGGATCTGTGGGTGCAGTGCTTGTGTTAAGTGCAGCAATGATGTCTGAAAGTTGTGTAGTCGAGGGAGTGTAAAACTTGTTCCAAATTGTACTTGGTAAAATAAGGCTGTTGTTTTCAGGTTGTTTTAAAGCATCACCTTCTGTCGTCTGTCAGTCAACCAATTTCTGATCCAATTTACCATCTTGGGATCCGTCCCCAAGCTACTGAGTTTATTGATAAGCCTCCTATGAGGAACAGTATCAAAGGCTTTCCTGAAATCCAAGTAGATTACATCCATCGCATGCCCCTGATCTAGCTCCCTGGTCACCCAGTCAAAGAACTCAGATTTGTTTGGTAAAACCATGTTGCCTCGGGTCTTGCAACCTGTTGGTTTTGAGAAAGTTCACTATTCGCTCTTTCAGGAGCGCCTCCATTACTTTTCCCGCCACCGAGGTAAGGTTCACAGGCCTGTAGTTTGACACTTCTTCCCTGTCACCACTTTTGTGTAGAGGTACAACATCAGCCATTCTCCAGTCCTGAGGAAGCTCTCCTGTTTCCAAGGATCTGTTGGAAACATCCTTTAACGGCCTTGCAAGGACCTCTCTGAGCTCTTTCAGTATCCTGGGATGTATCCCATCCGGTCCCATGGCTTTGTCCAGTTTCAGTTTTGCAAGTTGTTCTAACACTTCATCTTCTGTGAATGGTGTGATATTTACTTCATTCCCATTTTTATATTTGGGAGTCACAGGAGGTCCTTCTCCAGGACTTTCTTTAGTAAAAACAGAGCAGAAGTATTCGTTTAGCAATTTCGCTTTTTCAATGTCACTTTCCACGAGTCCGTTCGCAGCACTTCTGAGTCTTGCAATTCCACTTCTGATCTTCTTCCTTTCCTGAATATACCTGAAGAAAGTTTTGCCGCCACACTTAACATCTTTAGCCATCTTTTCCTCTGCCTTTCATTTTGCTATCCTTATTTCTCTCTTTGTCTCTTTGAGTTTGATCCTGTATTCATTTCTGTGTTCCTCTGTTTGTGAGCTTTTGAATTTTGCGAAAGCTGTGTTTTTTGCCTTTATTTGAGCAGCCACTTCTTTGGAAAACTAAACAGGTTTTCTTCTCCTCTTGTTTTTGTTTACTTTCCTTACATATTTATCTGTTGCCCCTTTTATTGCCACCTTTAGTTTAGCCCATTGCAATTCCACTTCCCTTATCTCCTTCCACCCTGTCAGCTCCTCCTGTAGGTACTCGACCATTTTATTGAAGTCGGTGTTTTTGAAGTTTAGGACTTTGAGCTTGCTATGATTGGCCTATACCATGGCTTTTATCTCAAACCACACCGTGTGATGATCGCTTCTGCTCACAGGGGCACTCATGCAAACATTCAACACGCTACCACCGTTGGTGAACACTAAATCCAGCATTGAAATTTCTCTGGTTGGTTTCATCACCATTTGTCTAAGTAACGCATCTTGGAGAGCATCCACAATTTTTTTGCTTCTTTCCAGATTTGCAGAAGGAGTAATCCAATCCACATCCGGTAGATTAAAGTCACCCAATATTATCACTTCCCCCTTTGTGGCTATCTTGGAAGTATCTATAATCAGTTCATTATCTAGCTCTTCAATTTGTGTCAGAGGTCTGTAGACTACAGCAGTATGGATGACAGTGCCATCTCCTCTTTCCAACACAATCCAGAGTGCTTCTTCTTTTCCCCATACCCCCTGCATTTCAGTAGCTTTAATATTGCTTTTGACATGCAAGGCTATTCCTTCTCCTCTTCCATTTTCTCTGTCTCTTCTGAATAGATTATAGCCAGCTATGGCTATATCCCAATCATGTGATTCATTTAGCCATATTTCTGTAATTGCCACAATGTCCAAATCCATTTCCACCATTAGGGCTTCCAGGTCCAGAACTTTGTTGGCTAAGCTTTGAGCATTTGTGCTCATTGCTTTCCAGCATTTAAATGGCTTGTGTGTATTTTGCATTGATTTTGTTCTCCCTACATCTCCGCACTTGTTTTTGATGTGTGGTTTAAAAGTGTGGCTGTTTCTGATTTTAATCTGCTTTTGCAGGCGGTGACGTCCAGAGCTTGACCTTCCACATCCGTCACCCCCTTTTTCTAGTTTAAATGCATATTGTGATGGAGAAGGTCCCTCTGACCCCTTAGAGAGAGATAAAACACAGGATCCAGCTTCAGGCTGGGAAAGAAAACAAATGCACATGGCTCCTGGTTTCCCAGGCAACCATAAACAGAGCAGGTCAGAAGAAGGGAAAACACGCCCCTGCTGTAGTTCAGGGCAGCAGTCACAAGTTAAGCCAGAACACCTGTTGGTGGGAGGAGCCAGGGTAAACCCAGGAAACCAGAGATTTAAGGGAATCTCATTAGGAGGAGAAGGAAGGCAGCTGGAAAGGACGCAGCTGGGAAGGACGCACCTGGGCGGAGCACAGCCGGGAGGAGCACAGTCGGTAGCTCAGAGGAGAGTTCAGCCAAGAGCATGGCTGAGGACACAGCTCTTAGAACCGTCACGAGAAACAGAGGATTGCCTTAGGAATGAAGACTCAGAGGAATCTATGGTAATTGAGGATTCTCTGACCTTTGACTCAGAAGAGGAATTCAGCAGAGGAAACAAGCAGGGAGTTGGTACCAAGGAGCCAGGTACAAGTAACCCGGGTTTGGTGCTGGGAGTAAAAGGCAACCAAAAGGGAAACGTACTGGGAAGGCAGACTTGTATGCACAGAGAAACTCCAAGGCTCACGTTTGCAGCTGATCCTAGAGGACAAAAGGAAACTCTCATAAGGAAGCCAAGAGGTAGGATAAGTGACCGGTATAAACAGAAAGCTGTCTTTAAGTGCTCTGATATTAACCCAGAAGGGTGGGGCTCCACATGCTGGGAATACTGTGGCAATTCACAACCGTGTATATCAAAAGGCTGTGAGGAAAAGTGCAATGCTGAAAAGATAGATGTGTGTTTGGAAACACCCTGTAGCAACTTGCAAACATTTCCAGCTGGGATTCAGGTTGAACCAATGGACACTGAACCACCTTTAGAATGTCAGCCTAGTGAACCAATGGATTGTACGATATCTGTATCTGAGAAGATAAGTCCTGTGAAATAGAATTAAGCTGTGCAGAGAAAGAGAGAGTGCTGCAGATAGCAGCTGACCAGAAAAGCACAAACGGGTTTTGAAAGAGAAAAGTGTTTTTCATTTGGAATTACAGTGATGCTGAGATAAGAAGCTTGAATTTCTTTCTTATATAATTTAGTGCCAGAAGTGTATGGCCAATGTTCCTTTTGTTCTACATGTGAAACCACTTGGGAAGGGGAATTAAAAATCCTGTTTTGCCTGAAACACTCGAGTCCACAACTCTCTTTATTTGGAATAGTGAAAACTTCAACTCCCAGAAGGCAGTGCTTTCCCCAAGCACCAGTAACTTCCTGAATAGAGAATCAGGCCGTCCATCTCCACAAGCTCAGGCTGTGGAGGTAACAGCAACATCACAATATCCACATATTGCTTGAATTTTTCACTTAAGATTCTTTTCCCTGCGACAGAGAGATGTAGTCGATCAGCACAGTATATTCTTTTGTTGTTCCATCTGTTACCCCAGTCGCCAATAAATCTGAATCCTTGTTTGCACCAGGTCTGGAGCCATGTATTAAAGCTGTTAATGCGATGCAGCCTTTTTGCCCCCTTACCAAGAACAGGTAGAACCTCTGAGAATGCAACAGTGTTAACAATGGGCTTGAGTTTCTCTCCCAGAGATTGGAAGTCCTTTTGGACTGTAGAGGCACTGTTTCTAGCCAGGTCATTTGTGCCCAAGTGGATAACAACATCAAGTTTGGAGTGTTCACTTTCTGTGCTAAGTACTTCAACAATGTGGTTTGTATTCCTGCTGGCTGAAGAGCCTGGGAGGCACTTGACTATCTTCTCTCCTTTGAACTGTGTTCCCAAGTTGATGCCACTGATGATGGAATCACCAAGTAGTAGTAGTTTGCTGTTTGGTGAGGTTTTCTTCATATTTGATCCTTTAGCAGGAGATTGGGCATTGTCTGTCTCATTTAAGGGCCCTTCAGTTTCTTTGGATTGGGCATCCTCATTTGCCAAGGCAGCGAAGGCATTATGCATGGATATCTCCTGATGCATAGGATGCCTCTGTGTCACAGGTCGCAGTCTACCAGAACCCACTGTGATCCATCTGTTCCTGGGGTGTTTGATTCTTTGTGGGAGCGGTGGTGGACTTTGTTCAGTTTGTATCCTAGAAGAGGTGTGCTTCATTGCAGCCAGTTCCTCCCTCAGTTCCTTGTCCTCATTGGCCAAGGCAGAGAAGGCATTATGCAAGGATATATCTTGATGCATAGGATGTCTGTGCGTTACAGGTCGCAATCTACCTGCAAGTTCCTGCAGTAGAAAGGTCTGGTGGAGGGGAATCCTGGATGACTCTCCAGGGAAGAATGGAGGGGGTGTCCACTCCAAGTGGAGGAGGTAGCCCTCCCTTACCACCTGCTGGGTCCAGTTGTAAGTGATCATGGATGGCCACTGGTGGGCAAACAGAACCTGATGTCCCCCTGTTGGCTACTGGGTTGGGCCTCCTAGGGGGGTAGAGGCTATGCCCAAGGAGTCAAAAGCTCCCCCCAGACTGGGCTGGGATCAGTGCCTGGGTCTTGGGAGTCTTCAGCTTACGAGGGCCGTGCCCTTGTCCCTTGGCCTGCTGACTCTGTTGGGGAGCTGGGAAGGACTGATACTGTAGATAGTTTCCGTAAGCCTTGCCCTTCCTCGAGTAAGGGGGCTTTTTACCTAAGGGCTTCCATGGGGGAAGGGTAGCGGTCTTCATGGAGAATCTGGTCCTCACCTATCTTTAAGGTGCAGAGGGCTAAGCAAGTAGCATCAAAAACCGCTGCTACCTATATAGCCCTTTCCTCCACCCCTGCTCTACCCCGGAATGCTCTTAACATGACTGATGCTATCCACATATCATCTGGGCGCATTAGGGATTTATTCGGGATTTTCAAAGGGCACTACCCATGTAGGTGCCCTTCAAAAATCCTGGTTAAGGCCTTTACATGGGTAACTAGGGAAGTTACCCATGTAAAGGCCTTTGAAAATCAGGCCCGTCATTTATAACAGCCAAGATTTGCCTTTCCTGTCCCTCTCTGATGCAGATTTCTGGTTTATGCACAGCAAAAGCTGCGTTGGAGGGGGTGGAAATGGCACATAGTAACAGAAAGGAACCGTGACACAGCGGCAGACTGTATTGGTAAGTGCTGTGTTGCAGTTCGGGAGCCATTGTCACCACTGCAGGCCTCAGAGAGGGGCAGCAGTGATGGCAATGGGGCAGATAGCCAGCAGGATGGAGGGCCCCTAGGATGCATCCAATCCTTGCACTGGCCCTGTACGAGGGGGATTTTAGAAAGGATGTCCAATTGCAATCTGGGACGTCTAAGCCAGAATATCTGAAAAAATGTGGCATATCCAAGTACAGACATGATTTTATAAACGTGGATGTGCCTGATATGAATGTCTGAGGGGGTGTCTACATAGATATCCCCAGAATAGTATTTTAGAACCCATTTAAGACTAATAAGAGAAAATATTTTTTCACTCAATGTGTAATCAAACGCTGAAATTCTTTATTGGAGGATGTAGTAAAAGCTGTTAGTGTAGCTGGGTTTAAAAAAGGTTTGGACAAGTTCCTGGAGGAAAGGTCCATAAACCATTATTAAAGAGGACTGAGGAAATCCACTGCTCGCCTCTTGGCCTTTTTGGGAACCTGCCAGGTACTTGTGACCTGAATTGGCCACTATTGGAAACAGGATACTGGTCTTGATGGACTTTGGTCTGACCCGGTATGTCATTTCTTATGTTCTTATAACCTGGATGCCTAGGAATAGTCTAATGGTTAAAGTAATGGACTAGAAACTGGAAAGCCAGGGTTCAAATCCCACTGCTAATATTGCAATTGTGCCAAGTACTGGGGATGGTGGAGCACTTTCTTCTCAACACCCTCTGGATATTTTTCAGCTAAAATGAGCACTGTTCCTGCCTGGAGCAGGTCTAAATGTAGACAGGACTCCGGACAGCCAAGACATTCCTGAGATCAAGCAGGGACATCCAGGTTCTTGAGAACACCTCCATCATGCCCCCAAAGAGACCTGAATGTCCAGAGACCTGGCTTCTAAAATGGCTCTGGAGACATCTTTATGTCCATTTTGGATGTCCAAAGCAGGAATAGGGTTTCCAAAATTACCCCCTATCTTTATACACACACACACACACATATACATCTAAGAAACAAAATCATATTTCACAAGGAACAGAGTGAAGCCAAGCTCGAGATGGGTTTTTGAATAGGGTAGTGAAAAATAAGACAGTAGGTAGCAGTGTATTTTGCAGTCCATAGGAGAGTTGGTGTCCAGTGGTTCTGTTTCATATCATTAAGGGAAATAAACAAACAAATAACAATTTTTGTCGGAATGTACACTTTGAGGACAAATGTAAATTCCCCTCTCGTAGTGCAATATTCCTTTTTTTATATTTTTTATTTAGGGACGCAACCCTATCCTAAAAATACTGAGAGTACTTTTTAAACTCTCAATACCAATCGACTAATAAGGAATTACTTAGCTGCAATAGAATGTTAGTTGACCAGCCAGGAAGCAATGCAGGAAGTTTGAAAGTTGTCCACATAACTGCTAAACAGCCAAAGCCTTTTCTTCATCCGAAGCAGCAAACATCACCCGCAAGCACCAAAACTCCCAACACGCTGGCAACTTAATAAGAGAATAAATTCTCCCAACAGCTTTTCTGGTAAATCCCAAAACTCTCAGAATAATGGCAACTTCATAGAGAGAGCAAATTCTCCCAACAGAACCCAACGTTGTGTTTCAGGTCATAGTAGAAACAGAAACATAGAAATATGATGACAGAAAAAGACCACATGGCCTATCTAGTCTGTCCTTCCATAACAACTACAACAGTCCCCTTTTTACCTTTAGAAATCCTCTGTGTTTGTCCCATGCTTTTTTGAATTCAGTTCTTCAACACAGTTTGAAGAAGGGTCAGGAACTACTATGACCTGAAACACAACGTTGGGTTATGTTGGGAGAATTTGCTCTCTCTATGAAGTTGCCATTATTCTGAGAGTTTTGGGATTTACCAGAAAAGCTGTTGGGAGAATTAATTCTCTTATTAAGTTGCCAGCGTTTTGGGAGTTTTGGTGCTTGCGGGTGATGTTTGCTGCTTCGGATGAAGAAAAGGCTTTGGCTGTTTAGCAGTTATGTGGACAACTTTCAAACTTCCTGCATTGCTTCCTGGCTGGTCAACTAACATTCTATTGCAGCTAAGTAATTCCTTATTAGTCGATTGGTAGTGAGAGTTTAAAAAGTACTCTCAGTATTTTTAGGATAGGGTTGCGCCCCTAAATAAAAAATATTAAAAAAGGAATATTGCACTACGAGAGGGGAATTTACATTTGTCCTCAAAGTGTACATTCTGACAAAAATTGTTATTTGTTTGTTTGTTTCCCTTAATGATATGACATAATTGTGGGAGATAAGCTTGAGGGTTATTTGGTGGACAGTGATTCTGTTCCAGCACCAGTGATGCAAGAGGAGCTACTGCTCCCGTCCACACAGCTCATGGGTTACATTAACAATACTGCCACCCTATTCCAGTTAAATTCCCTCCTAATTGATTTCAGGATACTACTACTACTACTCTTAATCATTTATATAGTGCTACGAGACATACAGGGTGGCCCAAAAAAGTGAGAACATCTCGTAAACTAAAAGCTTAAATAGTTTACTTGTTTACCTTTTTTAGCTATATAACATCTTTATTTCGACAATTTCCGGTCACCATCTTTTTTTTTTAAATTTGTCAATCATTTACATCTGTCTTTTTGAATTTTTAAGTAACTTATATGCTACGAGATGTTTTCACTTTTTTGGGGCCACCCTGTACACAGTGCTGTACAAACTTATAAAGAAAGGAACAACAGAGGAGCAAAACCCACACACACGGCACAAGGAACACAAGGGGCGAAGGTCAGGTTTACTGGTGCAAAAGGATTTTATTTCAGGAACCCTAATGCGTTTCGGTGGGAACGCCTTCTTCAGGGGGAGAATGAAAATGAGAATGAACTAACATAAAATGCAAATATAATAACATGATATTAAAAAGTTAAAAAAGAACATCTAAAAATTATAATAAACATAACTGATTAAAACTCCATAAAGAGTAACCAATAAATAATAACATTTAAAAGAACTAGATCATTAAAAATAATAAATAACCACTATAAAACCAGTACAGAATGCATAAATGAATAAATAAATAAATAAACAAGCAGACATTGAAACATAACAGTAAAATGGAAACTGTAAAAGGTAGTGTATAGTTCAAAAAAGGACATGAAAGAAATACTTACGAAGGCACCATGCAACACGTTTTAGTCTTGAAAAAGACTCCAATGAACCAAATGAGTGAACTAAAGTGTAAAATATAAAATATGTTACATAAAAATGAAATACCCAGAGCCAGGAGAATGTCTATAAGGGGGATCATTTAAATAACCATAAGTGTTTATAAAAACTTTTTGATAACATATTTGCTTTAAATTGTGTACCTATAACATCTTCAAAACAAGTATATACTTGTATACTGAACCCATAGTAATTTCATTTCAGTAAGTTTGTGATGAAACAACACAAACAGTCAATGTTATCAGCATGAGAAATAGAGAAAAAGAACCGATTAAAAAGTAAAGGAAAAATCCTTCTTTAACTGGTGTGAGAATATTAACATCATAAAAACAATATTAGCAGGGAGGAATTAGTGTTCTTAAACTAATACCAAAGGTAATAACAATTTAAATGCACCAAACTTAAAAGTCTGACAGGAAACATAGGGAAACTCAAAATGTTGTTTGAAAACAGATGAGCCACGGAAGGAGAACTTAAAGGGTTACTTGACCGCTAACTGTATTAAAAAATCAAAGGCAGATAAATACGGTCATACCTGTAAGGCCAGTATGGAAGGAGGGTTTAGGGGGAAAAATAAGAGTTCCGTTTTAGCTATATTCAATTTTAGGCAGCAGTGAGACATCCATGCGGCGAGATCAGATAAGCAAGTGGAGATACGAGTTTGGAGCTAAGGAGAGATGTCAGGTGTAGATAGATAAATTTGAGAGTCATCAGTATAAAAATGATACTGAAAGCTATGGGATGAGGGTACCAAGGGACTGGGTATAGAGAGAGAAAAGGAGAGGGCCAGAACAGACCCTTGAGGTACACCAACCGAGAGAGGGATGACAGTAGAGGAGGAACCTACGGAACAAACACTGAAAGAGTGATTGGAGAGATAAGAAGAGAACCAAGACAGTACAGGACCTCTATAACCAAGTGAGGATAAAGTATCAAGGAGGAAGAGGTGGTCAACAGTATCAAAAGCAGCAGAAAGATCAAGAAGAATGAGAACTGAGTGAAGGCCTTAGGACTTAGTGAGGAACAGATCACTGGAGACTTTGGCAAGAGCCATTTCAGTAGAAAGAAATGGATGAAAACCAGATTGAAGTGGATCAAGGAGGGCATGAAAGGAGAGAAAGGAGAGAAATGTGAGGTTACCAAATGAAATTTGTGCTCTCTTTAGTTAGCAGGCAGATCAGTTTTCTTCTTTATAGATAGTAAAGAATCTAGTAATTGACACCTCAGAGGTGATTCAATCCAGACTTGTAGCATGCTGTTCAAAGGTTTGCATTCTAAAGAGAGGGATTGGCAATATTTTTACAGTGCTCATGTGCCTAGTGACCATGTTTTCACAGAAATATCTTGGAGGTGGATTCAAACACTTCTCTTCTGTATTAGGCATAACATATTTCGTAGGAGTTTTAGAGAGCTGTTTGACAACTATGCTTGTGTTTGTGTTAAGGCTTGCCTCCTTCTTACAGTGAAACAGAGCACCCCAGGACACACCTAAACTGTCAATAACGCATCACACCTCCTTTGCTGTTTATGCCCTCACAACAGTGTAACATGAAAACAAAGCTCAGATAATCATGAGGCTTCCCTTCATCCCTGTGTTTCAGAGCCGTAAGGTTTCTGCACAAATTTGTGCAGCGTTTTCCCTGTATCAGTTTCTCAGGCTTGGAGTTTGTTCTGGAGATTGTTCTGCAGAAACACATAAAAAAGAGGGTTATGCAAAATAACCCACTACCTAATAAAAAAGCTAATGAAGTTGAGGGGAAAAGCTAAAAAGAACATGAAGGTAGAGAAAGCAAAGTTGTCCCATCTTTTTCCGCCTCCTTACATTTTTTTCTTTGTTTTATTACTCCCAAAGCTTTTTAGCAGTTCATGGAAGATAAATAATCCAAAACTGGTGAGGATTTGTAGGTTTTCTGCAAACCTTTCATCAGGATAGGACAGATTTTTGTTTTAGGATTTGTAGAATTAAATTTGAATAACCATATTGATCCTCCAAGAGAATTCTTTGTAGGATGTGCTATCAGTCACTGACAGATCACAAGATTACTTGTGTTTAATTTATTCAGGAAAAATGGCAGAAATCTGCTACACACATATACAAATTGTGGATACTAAGGAGGACAATAAAGATTAGAAGTCAGAATTTATTCAGCTAAATTACACAATTGTTCTAGTTATTTTCTCAATCATAGATGTTCAAAAAGCCTCCAGAACAAAAACACAAATGTGCTCAGTTGTGTCACATATTTCAGGAGAACTTTTAGCGCAAACTTAAAGAATCTTCAAAGATTCATCAATAGAGAAACCCAATGTAGGCCTGCATTTTGCCAAGTGGCTGCCTCAGGTGTAATTCCTTTTCAAATAATAGAAAACAAAAATCCAGTTAGCTACCATAATTTTACAGATCATTTTCAAACAAATTTTCAATTGCTCACTTCAAACACCCATTTTCAATAGTAGATTACAGCTACTCATAGCATCGTTCATAACATGGCAAAATTGTGCTTGGTTTTAAAAAGATGCCGAGCTATTCATCCAGTCCACTCACCGATCTTAAACATGCAACCTAAAAAGTCAATTAGATGTCATCTTAGTTACATAATTAATTCCTTCACATAAAGGACTTCCACTTAATATTGTTATTAAGTCTGGTTCAACAGAGTTTGTTGTTGTTACGTGTCGCTGAGTCAATGTCCATTTCTGGTGACTCTGAAGAGTGTTAAGCTTAAATATTAATTTTTGTTCAAAATGAAGCAAGGGTACTCCTCGGTCTCTTCCACAATTAGTTTTAGGGACCTGATCAAACGCAAAACATCCTAAATATCCATAATCATGATGGTATTTCATAGAATGGGATACTAATGGGGCCTCTATATTTCTCTTATTAAAACAGCTTTGAAGTTTGTTTGTTCTCAGTCTGAACTGACATATTGTTTTTCCCGCATAACATCTTATTACAAGGACATAATATAACATGCAAACAAATTTAGATGCATGGGTAATCTTGTAATTTAATTCATTAATCTTCTCCATCCTGCGAATTTACAAAGGGGGTCATTACAGGTCATATCGAAATAACAACAGTGTATTTACAGTTGGATACAACAGAGTATTTACAGTTGGGCAGAGGGGGAAACTAATGCCTGATATGATGTTTATGTTTTATAACATGGAGATCTAAGGCATTCGTTGTGGTAGGTCTTGAACAATGAATGCATTATCGGCATATTTAAGAGAGGAAACCAATGTATTGAGTTTTAGGAAGGGGGAACAAACCTTACTATTTCCAGCAGAAGAATAAAACTGAGTGATGAGAAATCTGAGATTAGTCCTTTGCAATGAATTATATTTTCTGTTCCTTAATCTGTCCTAATTTCTTATATTCCAAACTTTGAATGTCTTTTTGAAATGTAAACCATTTCAAATTATATAAATCACAAAGATGGTGGCAAAAAGGTCTTAAATAAATACATAAATGGAGATTGGAATTGATGCATCAGGGTCGCAATATACACAATTTAGGCAACATTTTAGAAAAGGCTGTACCAAACAAGAAGCCTATTCTAAAATAAGGATAAGGCGGCGCAGGGGTACATGTGTATGTGCCGATACATGGGGATTGAGGAGCCAGTTTGCAAATGTACACATGGGAAAAATCGATGCGACAATCTCGGCAACTTTCACATGTAGGTGCTGTCACTTAACACCTATATGGTGGCTATTTTGCAGACCTACACGTGTAACTGTCATCACTTAACCACAGATGCCACCATCTTTTTCTAATGTATATTTATTTTACAGTCGTGCTATACTGCCCTTTGCAGGGCATCAGGATGGTTTACAATAAAAAAAAATATCTAGTTAGAAAATATGACGTAATGGTTAATGGAGAGAAAGGCAGAAAAAAGTGAAAGCAGATAATGACACATTTGTCTGAACCTAGCTATAGAAGAAAGAGTGTAAAGAAAGATGCCGAGGCCACACTGGCGTCCAGTCCCACAGTTCCGGAGACTCAACGTAAAATTTAGCTGCCAGGAAAGACTTGAGAAAAAGGGAGGCTGTCAGCAGTGATTTTAAGTCAGGGTTCAAGGCAAATGGAACAGGGTGATGCATTCCAAAGGTGAGGGGCCAAAAATTAGAAATCTGAATGTCAAGTTGCCTCTAATCATATTTGGTTTGGTGAGAGGAAGACAAGAAGATTGTCATCCTGGGATCTGCTCATGTGCAAGGATAGGGGACAGAAGTAAATCAGAAAGATAGTAGGGTAGACCAGATCAAAGAGTCTTAAAAAACAATTAAACAAATAATCAAAAATGGTAGCTTTTCAGACTTTTAGATGCTGTTTTATTTATTTTGCCCTCATCCCATAGCAGGACCATACTACACTATAAATGTACACTGTGCAGCTTGCAAATCTGGTGCCTCCTTCCCCACCCAACTGCATGCAGGAAGTTTGGTTGGACTTCCTGAAAGTCCAGTGATGACATCAGCAACCCTTCTATACTTGTGCCTTATGCGGCCTTACTGCTCACACAGCCCTTGGTGTGGCCCTGCCCTATGGTATCCTTTACATTATTTGGCTTTTTTCTGTCAAAGCAATGTGGTTATCATGTTAATCCATTTGAATACATTTGTCTTCCTTTTCTAGAATTAAGCTTCATTCATCCAATCAGTGCAGAAACAACCATCCATTGTTTATTACTTCATATTTGCAATAAAGGTCTGCAACTCCTGTGGGTAATCTGCAAGCATCCATAGGCAATTCCATGGTTTTACATGGAAACGCCTGCTGACTTCTGCACGTTTCTCCTGAAACTGACCAAATCTTATCAGTCTGTTATAAGGCACCTGTCATCTTCCTTCTTGCTTAGAGATTTTGAGAGCAATTTTGATATTGCTCACTGCAAGCTCATCTTTCAAAAAGAAATTCCTTCATTGGCATGCACAATACAGGTACATTTGTAACCCACATCCTTTCAGCTGTACAGAGTATACATGGAGATTTCAAAATTAACAGGTTGATTATTTCATGGTGGCAGTCAGCATTTTTTAAAATACTGACTGCTGTGGTTAAATATAATCCAGATATTCAGTGCTACTATCCAGATACTGGCTAGTGCTGACATTCAGCCACTATTGCTGTCCGAATGGGCAATACACATAGCACTAGGGCTGTCCTAAGTTATGCAGGTTTCTATCCAAATAATGTTTCTGAAAATCGCTGCTATCCAGATAAGTGCTAGCTCTGTTAGCAATCCGAGCAGTAAAAAAAAGATCCTGACAGCCACACAAACTCAAAGAGCCATCAGCATATTCTTGCACCTGCAGGGAGACTGGGTACACTCATAAGGAATGTGTACTAAAGCGTGGTAGCCAGGAGCATGTGTTTTGGCCTTGCAGTAACGGAGAATGTGTGGCCAGAAGGCTCGTGTGCTAAAAATGCTGCACTACCAGAGCAGCACATGAATAGGCCGGGTTAGGGTGAAGTTGGGGCGGAGAGTGGGTGGTAACAGTGGTGCATAGCTGGTACACTCTCACTAGTGGTATGTTTGAAGCACAAAGATGCTGCTGCTGTCAGGCATTAGTTGCACCCACCTTGCTAGTGCTTCGGCAACACGTGGCCCTCGTGCGCCCGAATCCTTCGACACATATACCATCTTTGACAGTGCTGCCTGGCAATGTCCACAATTGCTGCTATTACTACTGAACATTTGAATAGCGCTACAAGACGTATGCAGCGCTGCACAGACCCCTGCTCATCAGAGCTTACAATCTAGTCAAGACAGACAACACAGTAGCTCTAGACATGGGATACATCTAGGGGGAATGGTAAGGAAACATAAGGGAGATCAGATGAGTCAAGATCCAAAAGCGGCAGCAAAGAGGTGAGTTTTCAGCCTGGATCTGAAAAGGGCCAGAGAAGGTACCTCACATACAGACTCAGGTAATTTGTTCCAGGCATAATGAGCTGCAAGGTGATAGGAGCAAAGTTTGGAGTTAGCAATAGAATGGAAGGGCACAGATTTGCTGGAAGAGCAGTGTTCCCGAGGAGGGATGTAGGGAGAGATAAGAGAGGAAAGGTAGTGAGGAGATGCAGAGTGAATGCACTTATAGGTCAGGAGAAGCTTGAACTGGATGCAAAAAATGGATAGGGAGCCAATGAAGTGACTTGAGAAGAGGGGTAATATAAGAATGACGAGGCTGGTGGAAGATTAGCCGCACAGCAGAGTGTTGAACAGATTGAAGGGGAGATGATTCAGATGGAGACCAGCAAGGAGTAGGTCACAATAGTCTAGATGGGAGGTGACTAAAGAGTGCATAAGTATCTTAGTAGTGTGTTCAGAAGGAATGGGTGCATTTTGGTGATATTATAGAGAAAGAAATGGCAGGTTTTAGCTATCAGTTGGATGTGTGTGGAGAAGGTCCTGGGACCCGTACTGTTCAATGTATTTGTGAGTTATATTGCTGAAGGACTGAATGGAAAAGTCTGTCTTTTTGCAGATGACATGAAAATTTGCAATAGAGTGGAGTGGATAACATGAGGAAAGATCTATAAAAGCTGGAAGAAAGGTCTAATGCTTGGTAGTTTAGATTTAATGTGAAGAAGTGCAGTGTCATGCACTTGGGAAGCAGAAATCCAAGGGAATTGTGTGCGATAGGGGGCAAGAGGTTGGTGTGCATGGACCAGGACCTCAGAGTGATTGCTTCTAAGGATCTTGTAGCAAAACAATGTGGCAAGGCGGTGGAAAAAGCCAGAAGGATACTGGGTTGCATACACAGAGGAATTGCCAACAGAAAGGAAGAGATACTAATGCCACTGTACAAGTCACTGGTGGGTAAACTGAAAGGCAATGTCAGGAAATACTTTTTCACTGAAAGGGAGGTGGATGTTTCTAATGCTCTCCCAGTGGAAGTGATGGGGGCAAACACAGTGACAGAATTCAAAATGGCATGGGACAGACACAGTGGATTCCTTTAAAGCAACAGGATAAAATCAAAATAAACATAACTCTCTCAAATAGGGGTGACCTACATGGAGTGGTGAATACACCCCTAAACAAAGGCATGGAGAGGGGTGATCTGCACAGAGCGGCAGGTGCACCTACTCTTGCCACCTTGCTGGGCAGACTACATGGACCATGCTGGTCTTTATCTGCTGTCATTTACTATGTTACTATGTTATAAGGAGAGAGAGGAGTCAAAGACAACTTCAAGGATGCGAGCTGAGGAAATAGGGAGGAGTAGAGAGTTTTCCACAGAGACTAAGAAAGGAGGAAGGGGAGAGGAGGGTTTAGGGGGAAAAATAAGCAGATCAATTTGGACATGTTCAATTTCAAGCGGCAGTGAGATATCCAAGCAGCAATGTCAGAAAGGCAGGCAGAGATCCGGAGAGATTTCAGGTGTAGAGAGGTAGATGTGGGAGTTATCAGCATAAAGATGGCACTGAACCCCATGGGAAGAGATGAGTGCACCAAGAGACTGGGTATAGAGAGAGAAAAGGAGTGGATCCAAGACAGATTCTTGGAGTACAATTGAACCAAGTGCTCGCCTAGGGTATTGGTATTGGACAGGCAGCATGGTGTGTCTGCCACAGCAGCAGAGCACTGCAGCCTGACAACCATAAAACAATGGCCTGCAGAACATGGGTGTATCTGCTGGGAGAGTGGGCACACATAAATATAGAAAGCCATGTTATTCTTGAAAATATGTCACTACATAGCAAAAGGATGGATTTTCAACAAATGTAAATAACTTCTAAGATGGTTATGCTGAGTCCCGTTTACCGGGGATGTACGTCCAAACCGGCATACATCCCTGCCAAATAGCAGGGGCCAGTTCCCTATCCTGAGTTCCCCACACATACAGCTGAGATGTGCAAGGAACTCAGGATGGGGGTGGGAGGGGCAGGCTGGAGGAGGAGCGAAGGCGGGCTGGAGGCGTAACCCCTAACCCGGACTTCAAGGGCCTATTCCGATGATGGCCCTGTATGTCCAGGCATGAGGATTTGGATGGGGGACTTATTTCACCTTGGAGGTGGAATAGATCGCCCTGGTCACCGGTGGCTGAGCTCGCAGGAGCTCCCCAAAGAGGTGAGATGGACAGGGGGCCCCCCTGCAGCCCGATCTTGACATCAGAAGGGCCAATCAGGGGTCAGGTGGCAGGGAAGATGACATTTTACAAACTACAGTCGATCAGGGCTCCTGCATGGAGCCATGGTGCCATGGCGATGGGACGCTATGGCATTGTGGATCCATGCAGGAGCCTGGCTGGACTAGTCGGGGAGACATCTGGTAGGCCGGAATCAGAGCACGTCCGAGATGTCCAGCCTTATGCCCTGATTCTGCTCCTGCGGGACTGTCTAGCTCCCACGGGAGCTGAATTGGGTGCATATCTTGGCTGTCCGGATTCTGGACTTCCGGATGGCCTGGATGTACCCCAACCAGAACTGGCCTCTAAATGAAGAGGGGTAACCTGCCTGGAGTGGCATGTACAACTCTACAATTCTGGCACCTTACTGGGCAGACTAGATGGACCATGCTGGTCTTTATTTGCTGTTACTTACCATGTTACTATGTTAAATTTCATTCTGTAAGGGGTAGCCAATGTTTGTTGATAATGGATGAGGTGACGCGACCAAGGTATCTGGCATATGAAATAAATTTCACTGCTGTTTTAAAAATAATTTGAAGATGTTTTATGTTATGTGTAAGTCCATTATAAAGTGAATTGTAATAATCAAGTTTACTTTATTAGTGCATGAACTAAGACAGTCAAATCTCATGGTTTCATCTCGCAAGACTTGATACTGTGAGAACAGCCTGAACCACCTCCACTGCACAGCTCAAGGCTGCAGAGCCGTTTGCGGTGGAGAAGTTGAAAACATGATGTTTTTAAGAAGCAGAGGAATCAATGAGAGAGAGAGAATGGGGAAACACTGAGGCGTAAGTGGTCTTAGATAGTGCTGGGGAGGAGTCTGCTGTCTTGGTACATGTTGGTACCAATGACATAGAAAGTGTGCTAGGGAGGTCCTGGAGGCCAAATTTAGGCTTTTAGATAGGAAGTTGAAATCCAAAACTTCCAGGGTAGCATTCTCTGAAATGCTTCCCATTACACGCACAGGACCCAAAAGGCCAGGGAGTTAAAGTTTCTAGAAGAAATAAATGACTGCTGCTTGGAGCAGCTGGTTCATGAATCAACAAGAGGAAAAGCCATCTTGGACCTAGTCCTTAGTGGAACACAAGATCTGGTTCAAGAGATAAGGGTGTTGAAGCCACTTGGCAATAGTGATCATAGCATGATCACATTTGATTTAATAAATGGAGAAAAGATGGCCAGGAAATCCACAGTGCTACCTTTTAATTTCAAAAAGGAGACTATGATAAAATGAGGAATACAGTTAAAAAAAAACTAAAAGGAGCCGCTGCAAAGGTTAAAGATTGACATCAAGTATGGTGTTGTTTAAAAATACTATCTTGGAAGCCCAGAACAGCTGTATTCCACATTTAAGAAAAGTGGTAGGAAGTCCAAAAAACTGCCAGCCTGGTTTAAAACAGGTCAGAGAGGCCGTTGTAGCCAAAAAAAGTATCTTTCAGGAAATGGAAAAAGGAGCCAAATGACGAAAACTGGAAATAACACTGGCAAGTTAGATGCAAGGCATTGATAAGGCAGGCAAAAAGAGAATTTGAAAAAAAAGCTTGCTGTGGAAGCAAAAACACATAATAAAGACTTTTTCAAGTACATTCGTAGCAAAAAAAAACAAACTGTGAGAGTCAGTTGGACCATTGGGTGATAAAGGGGTAAATGGGGCACTAAGAGGGGACAAGACCATAGCACAGAAACTGAATGAATTTTTTGCTTCAGTCTTTACTAAAGATGATGTAGGGAAGTTACCCATGACTGAAATGGTATTTAAAACTGATGCAGCAGAAGAATTGAAAGAAATATTGATAAACCGGGAAGATGTATTATGACTATTTGATAAACTGAAGAGTAGCTAATCAGCTGGATCAGATGGTACACATCTAAGGGTGTTGAAAGAACTGAAATATGAGATTGCAGACCTACTATTAGTAATCTGTGAACTATCATTAAAATCATCAATATTACCTAAAGATTGGAGGATGGCCAATGTAATGCCAATTTTTAAAGAGTTCTAGGGGTAATCCGGGAAACTACAGACCAGTGAGCCTGACCTCAGTACCGGGAAAAATGGTAGAAACCATTATTAAGAACAAAATTTCCGTACATGTAGATAGTCTTTGTTTACTGGAAGACAGCCAACATGGCTTTAGCTAGGGAAGGAATTGTCTTACTAATCCATTATATTGTTTTGAAGGTGTAAATAAACAGCTAGATAAAGGTGGCTCGGTTGATGTAGTGTATCTGTCTTTCAGAAAGCCTTTGACAAGGTCTCTCATGAGAGACTCTTGGCGAAATTAAAAAGTCATGGGATAGGATGCAGTATACTGTTGTTGATTAGGGACTGGTTAAAGGATAGAAAGCAGGGAGTAGGGCTAAATAGCCAGTTTTCCCAAGGGAGAAAAGTGAATAGTAGAGTACCTCAGAGATCTATGCTGGTTCCCCTGCTTTTTAACATATTCGTAAATGACCTGGAAATGGGAATAACGAGTGAGGAAATCAAATTTGCAGATGACACAAAATTATTCAAAGTTATTAAAACCCGAGAGGTTTGTAAAAAATTGCAAAAGGACCTTAGTAAATTGGAAGACTGGACATTCAAATGGCAGATGAAATTTAATGTGGACAAGTACAAACTTATGCATCTAGGAAAGAACAACCCAAACTATGGTTACACAATGCAAGATTCCACATTAGTAACCACCACCCAGGAGAAAGATTTAACTGTCATTGTGGATAACACGTTGAAACCCTCTGTCCAGTGTGTAGTGGCAGCCAAGAAAGTAAATAGAATGCTAGATATCATAAGAAAAGGAATGGAGAATAAAACAGAGGATATTATAATGCTTCTGTATAGTTCTATGGTGCGACCGCTCCTCGAATATTGTGTGCAATTCTGGTCGCCATATCTTAAAAAGGACATAGAGGTATTAGAAAAGGTACAGAGAAGAGTCACCAAAATGGTAAAGGTGACGGAAGGATATCCCTATGAGGAGAGGCTAAAAAAGGTTAGAGCTCTTCAACCTGGAAAAGAGACGGCTGAGGGAAGATATGATAGAGGTGTATAAATTAATGAATGGAGTGGAACGGGTAAACGTAGATTGATTGTTTATGCCATCAAATTGTAGAAAGACTTGGGGACATGCAATGAAGCTACAGTGTAACCCATATAATACTAATAAGAGAAAATATGTTTTCCCTTATCGCATAATCAAACTCTGGAATTTGTTATGGGAGGATGTAGTAAAAGCTGTTAGTAGAGCTGAGTTTAAAAAAGGTTTGGACGGACTTCCGGTCTGGCAATGAGCTGACCAGACGTGTTCTGATCAGCTCCGGGCAAAATACCCCACAAAACTGCTAAAAATCTGCTCTCGCACCGCCGATTGCCCTCGGAACTGCTGACCCACTAGAATACTTTGCCGGGAGCTTTAAATTCTAGCCCTAGGACTGCAGAAACAGGCTGTCTATGAGCGATAGCCCAATGGCAACGAAATCTGTCCGGAGGGAGAAGCCACGTGCAGTGGAGGCCAAAATGGCTGAAGGAGCCCCTACTAGCCCAAAATCGGGGAATGGCTCTGACCTGGTGGCCGAGGTGAGCGCAGCGGTGGTGAGCGCCCTGGAGACCCGTTTTCAAAACCTTGCGGGGAGCCTACAGACTCTCAACCAAAATTTTTCTGAGTTTGCTGGGCGAATGGAGCAGGCGGAGGCGCGTATTGCTGAGGTCGAGGACTCCCAACACTCTCTCACGGCTAAGGTGGCTGCCCTTGAATCCGTCGTTAAACAGCAAAGTGAGAAGTTGGACGACTTGGAGAACAGGGGGCGCCGAAAAAATTTACGTTTCGTGGGGATCCCTGAATCTGTGGGAGATGGAGCCCTCTTCAATTACCTGCAAGCATGGCTCGACCAACTTCTTGGCGGGGCGGACGGAAGCCGGGTAAAGCTGGACCGCGTGCACAGACTGGGACCCCGCAGAGAGCAAGCGCAGCGACCTCGAGCAGTCATCGCCCGCTTCCAGGAGTACCGCCAGAAGGAGGAGGTGCTGCGCCTTGCTCGCAACCGCAGGTCCTCCGACCACACGACTACAGAACGCCTTCTCATTTTCCAGGACTACTCCGTCCTTGTCAGCCAACAGCGGCGTGCCTTCTCCTCGGCCTGCGCCCAGCTCTTTACGAAAGGACTCCGATTCTCGTTGCTATACCCGGCCCGCTTGAGAGTGGAACACCAGGGCCGTACAAAAGTCCTCGCGACGCCTGCAGAAGCCTCCGCGTTCCTGGAGTCGCTTAACGTACCAAGCCCAGACTGAAACTGCACCGTTGGGCTCCAAAGACTTTGGACAGCCGTGGACTGCTCAGAACCAACTAGCCGGGAGCTTTGGTGGACTCCTACTTTGTTTTTGGGGTCCTATTCTCATTTCATACTCTCTCATTTTTTTTAGTTTGATAGATTAGTGTGGAGGACTCGGGCTCCCGCCTTCCTTTTTTTTTTTCTGTACTTAATTTTTTTTATTTATTTTTCTTTATTTGTTTTTGTTTGTTGGTTGTTTGGTTCTCCCCCCCCTCCTTCTTTCCCTCCCCCTCCCCCCCCATCCCCCCTTTTCTTTTCTTTTTTTTCTCCTTTTTCTTTCTCTATTTTTGACTTTCCCCCCCCCCCTTTTTTTTTTTTTTTTCTTTTTCCCCTCCCTATCTTATACCTTCCCTTTTATTTTACTTTTTCCTCTGCCAAGTCTACAGGGCCTCGGTTTTCTCTCTCACTTTTCTATTTTGTATCCAGTTAGTTGGTTTGGTGGTTTTTTATTTTTTGGGATAGGCCCCACCACGGATGTGATCTCTAAGAACTCCTGTCCCTGAATGTCTCCTTGCAACTGTTCCAGATGCTAGCAACAATATAGCGGTATGTAGCTAGACGGAGTTACTTTGACTCACTGTTGTAAAGGTCTGCAGGGTTACTTTGTTTCAGTTCCTGTACCTATTTCTTACACTCACATTAGTGGAGTTCCCTAGGAAGGCGCCCTGGCCTCCTCCCCCCCCCCCCTTTTTCCTCCAGTGTAGAATCGGATCTCCGAGGGAGGAGGCACACCCATGCGCCTGCTGATAAGGGTGGCGATATTTGGGAGACCTGTGCCTGGCCGGGGGAGACCAACATTCTCGGTTAATGTCAATTTGCATCCACCCCTGACGGGCGGGAGTATAGAGGGGCGGCTAAGAACCCTGCGTGTGCGCCTGGCCAGGGGTGGACTCCCTGGGATCTGGGGCTTGCCCTGCGTCTGGGCGCCGCCGTCCGGTCCCCGGGCTGCGGGGTCGGGGGGGGGGTCCTGTCCGGGGGGGGGGGGACGGGTTCTGTCCGTTCCCCTGCTTGCATGAAGCCTGGGGGCACTGTTGTTGGGCTAGGAGAACCCTTCTGCCCACTATGAGGCTGATTGCGGTGGGGGGGGGAGGGTGGGAAGAGAACTCAGGCGGGGGGGGTGGATTGTCGACCTCCCGTGATTCGCGCTTGGGCGAGCTGCGGAGCGGAGCGAGTTGCGCCCCTGAGAGACTCCCTTCATAAGACTGGGAGCCCTGGCCCCAGGAGACACCAATAGGGGGGCATCGCAAGTGTAGGGGGGGTGTGGAGGATCCTAAGGGGGGGTAGCCCGACTGTCAGTGGAAGCTGTCCAACCAGGTGGGTGGATATTTAGGAGTTGGAGGGGAGGGGGAGGGGGGAAGGGGGGGTGGGGAGGGGAGGAGGAGGGGGGGTGAGTGGGGGAGGATATGGGGTAACTGGGCCTTTACGGGTAACTTTGTGGTGCTGCACCCTCAACATGTTGGAAAGAGGGGGGTCCCAGGCTGGGAGGGCTTCCCTATTATATGAGCGTTTAGCATTTTGGTGGATCTTTGACACTGCCTCATGCCTTTAAAGATTGTTACTTGGAATGTGTGTGGACTGGGGAGCCCGATCAAGCGATATAAGGTGCTACAAGCCCTTGCCCGCCAAAAGTGTGATATCGCCCTCCTGCAGGAGACCCACCAGACAGCTGAGGAACATGATAAACTCTGCCGTTCATGGGTGGGTCAAGTTTGGGGGTCCCCCGCGCAGGGGCGGAAGGGTGGCGTGGCGATTTTGTTCCACAAAAGAGTTCGCTTCTCATTGGCCACCCTTACAGCAGATGACAGGGGCCGCTATTTGCTTCTGCATGGTCATCTTGATGGGAAATTAATCACTATTGGTAACCTCTATGGGCCTAATACGTTTGTCCCCAATTTCTTTTGCGACTTGGCCTCCCGGATTGAACAGCTTCCTGATTGTCCGTTGCTTTTAGGGGGCGATTTCAATGGCATCTTAGATACCGAGTTGGATACTTCGACGGAAGGGGGGAACCGGGACAGGATCCCCACGACCCGCATGCTGCAGAGATTCCGGAGACGGCTGGATCTAGTAGACCCCTGGCGACTGCTCCACCCCCAGGAGAGGGATTACACCCATCAATCCAGGGCACATGGTTCAAGTGCCCGTATTGACTACATTCTGCTTTCGGGGGGAGCCATCGCCAAGGTGGGAGAGACTCAGATTGGTCCTGTGGAGATCTCCGACCACGCCTGGGTGTGGTTGGAGCTATATTGGGGAGGGGCCTCCCCCTCTGGGTCCCGGCTCTGGCGCTTCCCGCTTGACCTTTACCATGATGCTCAGTTTCATGGCTTCCTCCGCCAGCGCTGGCAAGAATTTTTGGATGATCACAGGTGCCATGAGGGGGACCCGGAATTGGTATGGGAGACGGCGAAAGTAGTGTTGCGTGGCGATATTATCGGCTTTGCGGCTCGCAAGCGCAGAATGATCGCTGACCGAATCATCCGGTTGGAAAGGCAGGTGGTGAGTCTACGCCGGCGCTGTGCTCGTGCCCCGCTCGCATCAAATAAGAAACGGCTTTGGGAAGCTCAGGTGGCGTTAAACGAGCTACTACATCAGCGGGCTAAGAAATCACACCTTTACTATCGTTACCAAATGTATTGCCATGGAGACAAAACAGGACGATTGCTTGCCCGATGTTTGCGAGGACAGCGA
The DNA here is from genome assembly GCA_033557465.1 of Ichthyophis bannanicus. Taxonomy (NCBI): domain Eukaryota; kingdom Metazoa; phylum Chordata; class Amphibia; order Gymnophiona; family Ichthyophiidae; genus Ichthyophis; species Ichthyophis bannanicus. The sequence continues at coordinate 349,432,099 of CM066032.1, forward strand.
GGCTCCCGCCTGGTGGCAGCCCTGCGAGATACCGCGGGTAGACTCCACAGAGACAATGAAGAGATTGTGCGAGTTTTCCGGACCTTCTTTCAATCTCTATATGAGACCGAGGGGGTGCCACCGGACGACCTTCAGGATTATCTGCGGGGCCTCGACCTCCCCCAGTTGACTCCAGCTCAACGTGAGTCCCTTGAACGGCCACTGATGGCGCAGGAGGTCCAGGCGGTAATCACCTCGGCCTGTTGTTTCAAGTCGCCTGGCCCAGACGGCCTGGGCGCGGAGTTTTATAAGCTCTTGGGGGACACTGTGGCCCCCACACTGCTGGCGGTTTACGACCAGCGTATTGCGCAGGGGGCCTTCCGCTGGGGGAGCAATCACGCTCACATTGTGTTGCTTCCTAAACCAGGCAAGGATCCTTTAGTGGCTAGCTCCTATAGGCCCATTTCGCTGCTTAACTTTGACCTGAAAATTTTAGCTAAGATTTTGGCTATTCGCCTGGCGGAGGTGTTGAGTCACCTCGTGCATGACTCCCAGGTAGGCTTTGTCAAGAGCCGCTACGCGGTGCGGAATTTGCGAAAAATTTTGGCCTCTCTGGAGTGGGTGCATCATCGCCAACTACCTTCTTTGTTGATTAGCTTCGATGCGGAGAAGGCCTTCGACCGGGTGAACTGGGACTACCTCTGGGCATTTTTGCCTAAATATGGACTTGGTGCCCACTTCTGCCGGATGGTGAGAAGTCTTTATACCCAACCGACGGCGGGAGTGGTTTGCAATGGCGTTGCCTCAGACGCTTTTGCCCTGGGCCGCGGGACGCGGCAGGGGTGCCCCCTTTCCCCCCTGCTCTTTGTCCTTTCTCTTGATCCTTTGATTAGGACTATCGAGGCCTCCGGAGAGATCTCCGGAGTACGCATTGGGCCACAAGAATTCAAGCTCTCCGCCTTCGCCGACGGTCTACTTGTTCACCTGCTCTCCCCGAAGCGTTCCCTGCGCGGTCTGATGTTGGAATTCGAAAGGTTTGGGAGAGTGGCGGGACTACGCATCAATCAGGAGAAATCGGAAGCCCTTGATGTGTTGGGCACCCTTCGGGGTGCGTGGGCTGGAGAGTTCCCGCTTAAATGGGCCGCGGGCGAGTTCCTGTATCTGGGGATTGTTTTGCCCAGCCACCCCGGTAGGTTGTATGGCCGTAACCTTGATCGGATTCTGCGGAGATTGCACACGCAGCTGCGGGCGTGGGGGGCTCTCCCATTATCCCTCTCAGGGAAGATAGCGGCGGTGCAGATGGTGGTCCTTCCCCGCCTCCTTTATTGGCTCCAGACCCTGCCAGTGTGGCTGCTCCGTAAAGACCTGCGCCGCATTGAGGCCTGTTTCCACTCCTTTTTCTGGAAGGGAGGAAGGGCGCGTATCCCGTGGGCCCGGCTGCTGGGCAAGTGGCGTGCGGGGGGGATGGGTTTCCCAGATCTGCGCGCTTATGCCTTAGCCTGCCAAATGCGACATTTGGCCGACTGGTTTGGTGACACTGCTTATTACACGCCCCGGCGCCTGGAGGAATGTTTTGTTGCCCCGCTTACTCTTCTGGGGGTCCTACATGGAGTCAATTCGGCCCTCCCCCGCTATCTGAGACAGAGTGTGCTGATAACCTTGGCGAAACGGACCTGGCAATATCTCAACGTTCGCTGGGGGGAATCATGGCAGATCTCTAGTTGGCTGCCATTGCGAGGGAATCTGTCTTTTTCTTCGGGCTCGGAGTCGGTTCTTTTTCAGGACTGGGATAGCCGCGGAATTAAGCTTCTTGGCCATTTGGTGGAACCTACCGGAGCCTGCAAGTCCTTTGCGGCGCTGAGCCGAGAATGGGGCCTCTCTCCTCGGCACGCCTATGCTTACATCCAGGTGGCCCACTATATATCGTCATTGCCACGAGCGGCATTGTGCGCTGAGCGGGCCCAACGGATTCTGGATTTCCTTGGACTTGGGGGCGATACTCCGGTATCGATATCCGTCTTTAAAGTCCGAGTGGCTGACCTGAATCCTGCCACAGACTATCGGGAGATTGAGCTGGCGTGGGAGGGGGAACTGGCCTGCACGGTGGCTCCTGGTACGGTGCGGGCGGCGCTCTCCCGCATAGTTAGCTTGGCCCAGGGGATGCGTTGGAGGGAAATGCAATTTAAATGTCTCACTAGAGTTCATTTCTCCCCGAGGCGGGCGTTGCGGAGCCGACTTACTACTGATGGCAGCTGTCCCCGCTGTTCGGAGCCTTTGGCGACCCTTCTTCATATGTGGTGGGACTGTCCATCCTTGCAGCCCTATTGGGTTAAAATATCTTCCTTTTTAGAGGGGCTTCTTCAGCAGCGTATCAGGTGGTCGGGCTCCCTTGTGGTGCTAGACTGCATAACCCCCCCATGCCCAGGGAAGAAGGGGGAACGGCTGTTGATCCGTAAGGCATGTCTGGTGGGGAAGGCGCCGATTCTTCGATTATGGAGGGACCCCCAGCCCCCCACTTTCGGGGAGTGGAGGAACAATTTCTACCAATTGATGCAACAGGAACATCGCTGGGCACGAGGCAGTGTCAAACGGTGGCCGGCCTTTATGGCGGTTTGGGAGCCCTACATTCTTCAACTGGGGCCCAGAAGTCGGAATGAGATTTTACAGTACGGGAGCTGAGGCACTACTTAACACCTTGACGAGGATAACCCCTGAGTAGTGCAGTACCACGAGTTGTATCTGGGGGGCGGGGAGGGGGGACGGAACGGGAGGGGCAGGCATGGTGGGAGGGGGGGAGGGGCAGGAGGGTGGAAGGGGGGTGGGGGAGGGGGATGAAAACAAAAATGTGTTAAAATCCACCCTATGTTCCATTTGTATTGCCCGGGCGGGGGGGATCAGAGTACACCCCACCCTCCCGGGCCCCCTGTTTGTTTATCTGTACTGTGTTGCACTGTACTGTTTTTGGTGGATTGTAAATAAACTACTTAAAAAAAAAAAAAAAAAAAAAAAAGGTTTGGACAAGTTCCTGGAGGAAAGGACCCTAAACCATTATTAAAGGGGACCCGGGAAATCCACTGTTTGTCCTAATACAAGCATTGTGGAACCTGTGTCTTCTGGGGAAACTGCTAGGTACTTGTGACCTAGATTGGCCACTGTTGGAAACAGGATACTGATGGACCTTGGTCTGAACCGTTATGGCATATCTTATATTCTTATGTAAATTCCCCTTTATCTTTACAAAAAACTTCAGATGGTATCTTTTCAAAAAAAGTGGAGATTTTCACCCTTAGCATGCAAAGTCTTGACAAAAATGCTGAGAAACTGCAAAAGCACACCAAAATAGGACTTTTAATCTGTTACATCCAGGATTGACTCAATACACTTGAATACATCTAGAACACATTTAAACAAATGAAAAAATGGAGGGGCTCTTTTACTAAAGTGTATTAAGTTTTTGCACTTAACACGCATTTAGCACTAAAACTAACGTGTGTTAAGAGCAAAGCTTTCATGGTAACTGTCAGAGGCGTGGCCAGCATGTTCCTGGTAGCTAACATGCAGATGTGTACCCTAAGGCATTGCGCAATTACCACCGGTGCACCTCTCTCCACTTATTGAGTTGGCGTTAGTTGTAGCTACCCTAATTGCAACATTAACAGCGCATGATATGTCCCCCATGCCAGCTGTAGTATGCTCTCTATGCTCACTCTCCACCCCTAACCCGCCCATTCACCACTCCACCATGCGACTGGCAGTTAGCACACAAATAAGCACAGAGTAACTGTCATGCTCCCATGGTAACAGTTACTGTGGGTCCTTGCAAACAATTACCACAAGGGAAACGCATATTAACTGCTTAGCGTACTTTAGTAAAAGAGCCTCAAAGCCTTTTTTTTTTAAAGTGGAATACTAACCATACATAACAAGAAAATTCAAAAGGAAGGATATCAACAAAATATTAAAAGGGTTATAAATTATGCAAAAAGTCTTCAGGGTATACCATCACATGATACCTAAATAAGACATTAAAAATAGAATGATCTAAAATGGAGAAAAAAATAAAAAAATTCATAAATAAATTTTAAAATGAAAGATTTAAAAACGGGGCAAATTTAAAAAGCAAACATTGGATATCGGAAACATGGAATGCCAATAAAAACTGTGGTTGCAGAGGAAGCTTGAAACTTGGAAAATGCGTACCACGATATAATGATTTGCATTTTACAAATTTTCCTTATTTTAAGATGATTTCTACTTTTGAAATGCATTCTGTTCTCACACTCTTATTAAGGCAGAGGCACTACACCCAAATAGAAAAAGAATGCTCGTCAGATGTCTGGGCTTTTGAAAGATCCCATCAGTATCTTTGTGGTTTGGAATCCCACTGAATAAGTGATCAGTCATAAACCTCATGTTAGCCTTAGCAACAGCAAAGACCTGGACAAAACACCTTTACAATGCAAAAGATTACTCATCTAACTGATGAGGTTCAGCCCTTTGCAAAATACATGTAAATGAAAGATTTGCCAGTAGCAGGCATGTTTCAGCATCCTAGGCAAAATTCTGACCCACAAAAACAGGACCAGGAAGTTTCAGCCAAGAAGCCTATAGACCTATTGAAAGCCCACTAATGGCAGCCCTGATGCTAGCAAAATGGATTGATGGCAAGCTTCAAATTGTTCCAAGTACATAAGGATAGACGTTCCAGAATGTGGTCAAGAGAATATTAAGTATAGAGCAAAAGAATATCATTCAGCCAGAAGGTACCTCAGTCAGACTGGATTTTGACATACAATGACTGCATCATCATCCCCAAGTGCGGAGAATATGTCTTGGTTATTTAGGTCTTACCAAATGGAGGGAGAGGTACAATAAAAGTGTTTGGTGGGCAAACATTGGATGCCAGCACTGCCTCAGTTCATAGGCCTAGCCAATGCAAGGAGTCTCTTCTTTCATCAATGTTGTTTGACCTTTCTTGCAGAAGGTAGCACCTAACCTCTGCGAGCTTAAAAGTAAAGTCTGATGGACTGTTTGGTTGTTGACTATTTCTCCCACTAAATAAAAATCCTGTACTTGGTGTGTCCCCATGCAACAGCAAAATTTATGGATACACATGCCACAAAGTATCACCCTTCTATACCCCCCTCTTCTTTCCTCTTCCCCCCCCCCCACTCCCACCATTATACGCACCCAGTTTGCATATGCCCTGATTTGTAAATATGTTATAAAACATAGACTACAGTTACCAATTGCAATTATACTGTTAAATACTGTTAAGATTTTAAAAGTTTTATGTAAACCTGTTAAGTTTTTGTTCCCTGTAAGCCACCTTGATTCCCAGATAAGGCGGTATAATAAGTAAGTAAGTACCTGTTCTTAACTTTGCAGTAGCAACTGAAAGTCTGAAGATCCTCTTTGCTAGGTTTGGGTCACCAGTGATCCTAATAATTGACAATGGACCACAGTTCAAGGCTCAGTTGTTTTCAGATGTCTTAATTTGATATCCGTCATGGGTCACCAAACTCAAAGCTTCCCTGAATGAATGGACTCATAGAAAAAGTAGTAGACACAGCAGAGAAATTCCTGTGTCAACTGATTCCCTATCTCATCCTTCTGAGCTATCACAGAACCTATTAGTGAGACTCCAGCTAAGCTATTAATGGGCTAGATTTTCCACATGACTCTTCCTTCGTTGCTGATGATACCTGTGTCGCAATAGTCTGATTTCATTGTCAGGCAACAAAACAATGCTAAAGCTGGAACAAACTTATAAGCATTATTATAGAAACATGACAGCAGCAAAAGACCACATGGCCTATCTAGTCTGCCCTTCCATATCAACTACAATAGTCCCCTTTTTACCTTTAAAGATCCTCTGTGTTTGTTCCATGCTTTTTTGAATTCAGATACTGTCCTCATTTCTACCACCTCCACTGGGAGACTATTCCACTCATCTACCACTCTTTCCATAAAGAAATATTTCCACATATTACTCCTGAATCTATCCCCTTTCACTCTCATCCTATGTCCCCTCGTAGCAGAGCTTGCCTTCAATTGAAAAAGACCCTCCTGTGCATTTATGCACAGAGGTATTTAAATTTCTCTATCGTATCGCCCCATCCCACCTTTCCTCTGAAGTATACATATTAAGATCTTTAAATCTGTCCTCATCTGCTTCATAACGAAGACCACTAACCATTTTTAGTAGCTACCCTTTGCACCAACTCCAACCTGCCTATATCCTTCTGAAGCTGTGGTCTCCAGAATCACACACAATACTCCAAATGAGGTCGCACCAGAGACTTATACAGAGGCATTATCACCTTCTTTTTTCTGCTGGCCATTCCTTTCCCTATACACCCAAGCATCCTTATGGCTTTCGCCGTTGCCTTTTCTACCTGTTTAGCTACTTTAAGATTGTCAGACACAAGTATGCCCAGGTCCCACTCTTCTTTTGTGGGCAGAAGTACCCTACCCCCTACGCTGTACAGCTCCTTTGGATTTTTACAGCCCAAATGCATGACTCTGCATTTTTTAGCATTAAATTTCAGCTGCCATATTCTAGATCATTCTTCAAGTTTAGCTAGATCCCTTCTCATGTTGTTGACTCCTTCCTGCATGTCTGCTCTATTGCAGGTTTTGGTATCGCCTGCCAAAAAGGAAACCTTACCCGACAGTCCTTCCGCAATATCACTAACAAAAGTGTCAAACAGAATCAGACCAAGGACAGATCCCTGTGGCACACCACTGGCAACCTCCTTCCCCTCAGAGTGAGCTCCATTTATCTATACCCTTTGTCGCCTCCCACTCAACCAATTTATAACTCAATCAGTAACTTTAGAGTCCATCCCTAGGGTGCTCAGTTTGTTTATAAGTTGCCTGTTCAAAATGGTGTCAAAGGCTTTTCTGAAATCTAAATACACCACATCTAGGGCTCTCCCTCAGACCAACTCCTTGGTCACCCAGTCAAAGAAATCTATCAGATTTGTCTGACAAGACCTGCCTCTGGTGAATCCATGCTGCCTCGCATCCTGCTATCTATTGGATTCCAGAAACCTCACTATTCTTTCCTTTAGTAGAAATCCAATAATTTACTAACCACAGAGATTAGACTAACCGGCCTGTAGTTTTCAATGTCATCCTTACATCCTCTTTTGTGTAAGGGGACCATATGTGCCTCTCTCAAGTCCTCTGGCACACTCCCGACTCCAAAGAGGCTTTGAAAAGGTCAGACAGTGGAGCCGCTAGAACGTCCTCAAGTTCCCTCAGTATTCTTGGACGTATCCCATCTGGACCATAGCTTTGTCTACTTTTAGATTGGCTAGTTCCTCTCAAACACAGTTTTCTGAAAATTGTTTGAGATTCACGTCGCTTCTGTTGCTATTTGTGGGTGTTTTCGGAGGTCCTGCTCCAGGCCCTTCATCTGTGAACACAGAACAGAAATATTTGTTAAGCAATTCTTCTTTATCCTCATCATTCTGCATATTCCTCCCCTCCACCCTTGAGTCTGACAATACCACTTTTGCCCTTACTCTTCTCACTAGCATATCTGAAAAATGTGTTATTGCCGCATTTTATTGCATTGGCTATTTCTTCTTCTTTTTGTACCTTTGCTTTCCTGACTACTTTGCTAGCTTCTCTAAGTTTCTCCAAATATAGATGTCTGTCTTCCTCTCTCTGATATGTCATGAAGGCCTCCCTCTTTTTCTTCACCTTCTCAGCTAATTCTTTTGAAAACCATAGCAGTCTCCTTTTCCTTTTACATGTATTTACCTTTCTAACAAAAAAGGTTTGTTGCCTTTAAAATATTCCCTTTCAGTTTTGCTCACTGTTTTTCTACATCCCCCAGCTGTTCCCAACCCACTAAAGAATGTCTGAGATATTGTCCCATCTTTGCAAAGTTAGTTTTCCTAAAGTCTAAGACCCTTGCTTTTGAATGGATTTTATCAGCCCTAGTACGAAGACTGAACCATACCATCTGGTGATCACTGGATGTGAGTTGATTTTCCACTGTAACATTGGAAACACTTTCCCCCTTGGTAAACATTAAGTCTGGTATGGTTCCATCACATGTGGGTTCTGTTACCAATTGCCTGACTAGCTCTCCCTATAGAGAATCCAGGATCTGCTTACTTCTAGATGACACCTCAGTAGGGGATGTGCCAATCTACGACCGGCATATTGAAATCAGTAGCACTTCTCATTTCATGGCAATACTGTGTATGTCTTGTATTAAATTTTCATCCACCTCTACCTCCTGTGATGGAGATTTGTATATATCTCCAATGCAAATGGATTTCCCTTTCCCTCTTTCTAGTTTAACCCACAGTGCCTTCCTCTCTTCCTTTTAAGCACTGAAAATCTATAGCTTTAATATTATTTTTAACATATAGTGCCAGACCACCTCCCCTTCTTCCTACCCTGTCATTTTTGAATAAAGTATAGCCCAGTATAATTACATCCAGTCATGGTTTCCTGTGAACCATGTCTCCGTAACCACCACTAAATCCAAGTCAGTCTCTTCCATTAAAGCCTCAACATCTGGGATCTTATTTTCCATGCTACGGGCATTTATACACACCACTTTCCAGATGTTGCCCCTATTACCCATTTTTATAGAGGTATTTAATATTTCACTTACCTGAGGGCTTTCACCATTTACCTGGGGGCTCTCTTCACCCATTCCCATCAAATCTAATTTAAAGCCCTCTTCAGTAGGTTAGCCAGTCTGCTACTGAAAATGCTTCGACCCTTCTTGGACAGATGGGCACCATCTCTGCTATGCAGCTCTTGGAACATCATCCCATGGTCCAGGAAACCAAAATGCTCTTGAAGACACCATCCACACAGCCATGCATTCATCTCCAGGATGTGAGCTTCTCTGCCTCAGCCTTTACCCTCAACAGGGAGGATTGAAGAGAACACCATCTGCGCACCTATCTGCTTCACTGTCTGTCCCAGAGCCATGAAGTCACGTTTGATATGCTTGGAGGGATACCCAGCGGTATCATTTGTGCTAACATGGATGAGCAACATAGGATAATAGTCAGTAGGCTTGATGAGTCTCGGCAAACTCTCTATAGCATCTCAGATTGTGGCACCTGGCAGACAGCACACCTCTCTGGACATCAAATCTGGTCGGCAGGAGAGAGTCACCAATTACCACTACCCTTCACTTCATTGTGTTGACTGACCCTTTAACTTTGGGGTTCTTGAGCTGTAGTTCTTTTCATTCCTCGAATGCTTCCACCTCCTCCACTTCCAGGGCTGCATACTGGTTCTTCATTTCAAGGACTGGAGGAGTTGGAGTGCTGATACTGCAGGCTCTGTTGACTCATGCCCAACCTTCTTCCTTCTGTAGTGTCCTTCTCCATCTCTGGATGTTTCAAGAAGCATCTCATCAATGTACTTCTCACCATCTTGAATACTTCTCAGTCTCGCCACTTCTTCCCTGAGCTCCTCCGCTTGTTTCCTGAGAGCCTCAGCATGCAGGCATCCTGCACATGGAACCGGTCCCTCAGCTGGCATTGTGATCTCTATCTGAACAGAGGTAGAAGCTGTAATGGGGGCAACAGCTTTAGCAATGCAATTTTTCCCACCCATTGCTTAGTTGGTGGAGCTTTGGTACCTATTGAAGTAAAAGAGAAACCTACCAAAGTCCCTACCGGTTCCTCAGCTATCCTTTAGGAAAAAAAGCAGATAACCTCTTTTAAGTGTGTTCTAACAGTGCTTGTCTATGTCCCTGTGTGTAGCTAAATGGGGAGTTGCCCTATAAAGCAAGAACGCTCACATGAGGTGGGTGGGTGGGTGTCGGGGTGGGTAGGGAAGGACCTAACACCTGATGAGGTCAGTAGTTTCAGAGTTAGCTGTGAATAAGCTGACAACCCCACAAGCGCGCACACAAAAAAAGTTCCCTTTGTTGTATAGAAAAAAAGACTTTATCCTTTAAAGATGAACAGCAAAACCCCTTTCAAGAATTAACTTTTTAAAAAAAACAGCAAAACCCCTTTAAGAATTAGCTTTTAAAAAAGAATACCTTAACCCCTTTGAGAGCTTTCAGTCAGAGTATTGCCTTGCTTTGCAATGGAGTCCTTCAGGAATGCCCTCTGTATGTAAATACACATTCAGGTCGCAAACATGTACGGTATAAATGAAGATTTCAGAAAGTGTCTATTTTACAAATGGAAATCCACACCATGGAGAGATTTTGAGGAGGCACCGCTTGAGTGGGTCAAAGAGTTACAATGGGAATACATGTATAGAGTTATAAAATTTCCCTACTGGGTTTTATACTAGCTTAACGAAATGCACCGATTTTTAAAAAGTGCTCATTTTGGCCTGGACATTGTTTTATTTTCATCTCCAAAATGAAAATAAAAATAAAAATTGTGGCCTTGGTACCCAATTGGCAGCACTTACATGTATAGGTTTGTAAAATGGGCCTGCTATATGTGAAAGTGGTGCCACATACATATGGAAGTTTAGGGACAGCCCAAATGTTTCTGCCAACCTAGGCAGGAGCCCCAGCCATGCCACCCCCCAAACCAATAATGTATCTAGTCCAAAATATATAAAGAGGAAAAAAATATTTTTCTGTTAATAATAATAACACAGGTACACTACCAAAAAACTGCCTCCAGTTTTGCAAATGATTCCTATAGATTTTGGGGTGCTGAATCCAGTAAAAATAGCCAAAATGTTCCATCACGTCACGTTTTCTTGCAAAATTAGATTTCTTACCCATATAAGGAATGTTCACATCATTTCTTTTTAGCCGACTGCAGTTTATTTTCTTGGCCCAAAATAGAGGTTGTAATGGTTAACTAACTAGAAACACTCCCTCATGATATTTTAGAGTGTTTTGTATTCATTTTAATACATTAACAGGACAATTGGGAGGCGGGGGGCTAAATCCAGTACTCGCGCTGGCGCATGTTCTTTCCTGTTCGCCTCACCTCGTTCGCTCGCTCAAACATGGTGGTTGCGACATGAACGTTCCTGTCAAATTTCAGTTTCTTGCAAGTTCATTATTACCTTTTGTTGGCTCAGTCGTAATCCAGCTTTATTCCGAAGTGGTTCACTACAGTTGTAGTTTGCAGTGCTGTGTATTTGTGATGGCTCACAGAGCCAGAGGTTGCGTCAACTCTCCGGACAGTTTTTGTTTTATTTGTGGGGAATATACCGTGAAAAAGCGGCAGAGGAACATTTCTGCATTTATTAAAAAAGTATATTTCGCCTATTTCGGTTTGAAGTTAGGCGATCAAGACAAACCGTGGGCTCCTCACAAAGTGTGCAAGACATGTGAGGAAGATCTACGCTTATGGATGAAAGGTAAAAAACAAGCATTTCGTTTCGGAATACCTATGATGTGGCGTGAACAAAGAGACCACAGCAGTGACTGCTATTTTTGCTCTTGCATTGTGAAGGGATACAACTTAAAAAATAAGAACGTAATAAGTTACCCCAACCTTCCCTCAGCAATTAGGCCTATGCCTCATAGCAACGAAGTACCTGTGCCTGAACCACCAAAATCTTTGGATCATATTTGTGTGGACGGTTCTGATCATGATGAGACTCATCAGATGGCTTTTCCCGATGAGTCCAGTACTTCCGAGTTTGAAACTGAACCAGATCCGAAACCTGAACTTTTCTCTCAAGCTGAATTGAATGATTTAGTCCGGGATTTAGGACTTCCAAAAGATGCTGCCCAACTGCTAGGTTCTCGGCTTAAACAGAAAAATCTATAGTCACCAGGAACAACTTTTTATTGGTACCGCAAAACCGCGAGACACAATTTTTGAAGTATTTCAGCAAAGAGGAAGATTTGGTATTTTGCAACGATATATACGGAGTGATGGAAAAGTTTAAACTCAAGTATGATCCTGCTGAATGGCGGCTGTTCATTGATTCGTCAAAAGACAGCATAAAAGGTGTTCTTCTTCATAATGGCAACACATTCGCTTCAGTTCCTATTGCTCACTCTGTTATTCTCCAAGAAAAATACGAGAATTTGGCCCTGATTCTTCAGAAGATTCGTTATGATGAGCATAAGTGGATGATTTGTGGAGACTTTAAAATTCTATCCATGCTATTAGGGCAGCAATCCGGTTTCACCAAATATCCCTGCGCCCTTTGCTAGTGGGATAGCCGGCCCCGCGACCTACACTGGGGGGAAAAAAGACTGGCCAATTCGGGAGTATTTGAGACCCGGTGAGAAAAATGTTCTTCGTGAGAGCTTGGTACCTCGTGATAAAATTCTATTACCACCTCTCCACATTAAGTTGGGTCTCATTAAGCAATTCATCAAGTCCCTTCCAAAAGATGGTGAGTGCTTTTGGTACCTTTGCTCAAAGTTCCCCCGACTTTCTGAAGCAAAGCTAAAGGAAGGAGTGTTTGTTGGCCCTGATATAAGGAAACTCATTTCAGATGGAGCATTCGCTGAAACGATGTCTGAGAAGGAAAAAGAAGCCTGGGATTCCTTCAAGGATGTTGTTCTCAAATTCTTGGGGAACAGGCGGGATGAGAACTATAAGGATATTGTTGCCAGGATGCTCAATGCCTTCAAAGAACAAGGCTGTAACATGAGCCTGAAAGTCCATTTCTTGCACTCCCATGTGAACTACTTTCCCGAAAACTTGGGGGCGTACAGTGAAGAACAAGGTGAAAGGTTTCACCAGGACATCAAGGACGCAGAGAGAAGGTACCAAGGAAGATGGAACACCACTATGATGGCTGATTTCTGCTGGTTGCTGCTGCGGGAAACCCCAGATGAAAAATACGCCAAGCAGCGCACCAAGAGAAGCATTCGGGGGAAGAAGAAACGGGCCCACCAGGAGATTGATTGACCCAAGAATGACTTTAAAATCTAAAACTGTGTTGACAAATATCGTGTTTTTACTAAACTTTGAAATAAAAATTTGCTAGTTATTACCACAGTGTCGGATCTCATTTATTAGAATTTTATTTTTACACCATCGGGTGTTTGTCTTCATGTATTGCAATGGTGCGGTTTGCGTTTTCTATTCTTACATACATATCTGTACAACATTTTTTGCACATTTCTTTGCTTTGCTTTGTGTCTAACCTCGCTCTTATATGCTTAATGTTTGTGCACATGTATGTGGCTGTTTTAAGTGCAGACAATTTTGCTACCATCACAGTGTGTTTTGTTGACATTACTCTATTCTTATGTGCTGCCTTGTTACAATTTTCTTTATTCTTATTTGAATAACTACTAAACAATTAGTATAAAGAATTCATCCAAGAAAATTTTATCTCGATCGCACTCAATCTGAAACGTTCACCTCAAACTGCTAACCCAATGTAGCAAAAAATCTGTATGTGATGGAGCAAATTGGTTACCAGATTTGGATTCAGCGCACCAAAAAACGTAAAAATCAATCGAAACATTAGAGGCAGTTTAAAAATTTTTTTTTTAGTGTACCTGTGTAATAATATACTACCATACATTCATATGTTGGAGTGTTCACCTTGTAGGGGAAAGGGAGAACCCCCTCCAAACCGTGAATAACTCCATTTTAATATTTTTTAAATCAAGTGTATAATCAGTGAGAATTTTACAAATAGCTACCCAGAGCCAGCATGCCAAGAAATAAAACCATCAAGGTTTTAAAAATATACTTAGCTGGCAATCGGAGCCGAAAGTCCATATCGATGAAATCGAAGAGCAAATATTGTGGGCCGCACCATTCGTCCAATAAAAAAATGTCTATCTGAATATAAATCGCGAATCCATACTAAGATTTTGTCAGTTCCTTTAGCACCACATTGTGTTCAATTTCACCATACTTTTGCTGATTTTCAATGGCATGTCATTGACCATGTACCTCACAATCCTCGAGGGGGTGATCGGGAACAACAATTACGCAGCGTTGGATATTCTCTTTAAATACTGTTTCCCCCAGTGGTCTCAACTCTGAGATTGACTGGTGGAGCATTCTTGGACTGTGACAGTTTTTGATTTCTGATCATTTTTGTCCTTATCAAGCTACCATAGATGGGGATTGGGCTATTTAAGGTCTTACTTGGTTTTATGACGTCAGACGCTATCCCTATTGAGGGAACGGAAGCAAGACTCAGAATACGAAACTCTCTGTATCTGAGGGGCATTTTGTCAGCGTTTTTTGTTACTTTTTGAAATTCTCTTTTGCAACGCTTGAGACAGAGTCCTGTGACCCGAAACACGGTGCTGTGTCGTGGCGGTGGACCCCTGCATTTACCAACTTCGGGGATGTTCCCTGGAAGCTGTGTGATCAACTGCTGTTAAAGCTGACCAACGACGTATACAATATTTGCTCTTCAATTTCATCGATACAGACTTTCGGCTCCGATTGCCAGCTAAGTATATTTTTCAAACCTTGATGGTTTTATTTCTTGAAATGTTGGCTCTGGGTAGCTATTTGTAAAGTTCTCACTGATTATTCACTTGATTTAAAAAATATTAAAACGGAGTTATTCACGGTTTGGAGGGGTTTTTTCCCCTTTCCCCTACAAGGTGAACACTCCAACATATGAATGCATGGTAATATATTATTATTAACACATAAAAAAAAATATATTTTTCCTCTTTATATATTTTGGACCAGATACATTTTTGGGCATTGACTGTTCTGGTTTCTTTGTGGTTTCTTTTGTGTTGACCACCCGAACCAAGCCATGCCCCCCCCCCTCCCATGCCACCGATTCCGTCTTCCTATCTTAAGGGAGGGCAGGAGACTGCAGCCCAGACACAACACTTCCCCTTATTTAAAAGTGGCAGCTTTTTGCCACCACTTCTGTGCCCTGGCAGACCATGCTCTTTGGCGCCCACGCACACACTCAGGGTCTGCCACTCCTGCCCCCTCTGACAGAAAGTTGCATCAGAGGGAGGTTATAAAAGTGGCAGGCCATGGTTTTTGCACTGCGGACACTCATGTGCATGGCTGTCGCAGGCACCAACACGGTGGCACAAAGCTGCCACCCTAGATGACTGCCTAGTCCACCTAGTGGACAGACTGGCCCTGTGGAAGTTGAAAAATCACCAGTTTCATGTGAAAGGTGATGAGCTTGTGCCGTTCATTTTTCCATGTGTATGTTTGTAAAATGGCTTCTCCTGATGCGACTACAAATAAACTTGCATTATGTATTTTACAAAGGACTGTGTTTGACAAAGCCTTTTATAAAATACTACCAGAATACCTGAACATCTCAATACCAATCTCAACATTCTATGTAAAATGGGCCATTGTGAGACTTTTTATAATAGATATCATTTGGCAAAACTGCTACCAGCTCTCATCTCAGTAGATTGAGTTAGCCTAAAAACTAATGTCAAGCAGTTGTGGTTAAAGAGCAATACGGTTCACCATTCTCTTACATGCTGCAGACCATAAAAGGCACATTAACCAGGCCTAATTGACAATATATCCAACCCATCACTGGAGCCCATATGGAGCAGTGATTCACAGAAAGTCATATCAAGTCAAATAGCAAAGCAAAACTTATAAACAGGAAATGGACAGCTGGGCCAGAATAAATTACCATCTACTTCAGGGGCTATAATACAATTTATTCATTGCCCCAGGCTTGTTCAGAAATACTTTTTTGTTTTGTATTATGTGAAAGTTTTCACAATAGAAAAGTGGGAAGATGTGACCCCTGTGGAAAGCAGAAAGGGGTGGGCCATAGGGGCCATGGCCCTACCAATATGAACAGGCATATGATGGATAGAAGGTGGTGATATGAGTCAGAAGGTATAGTGGAAGGTTATGGGTGGGATAGGAGTGAACATTAATGAGTTTTAATATTTTAATTTTATGTGTATTTATTATATATGTGTGTTCGATATTATTGTGTCTTATATGCCTGATGTACACTGCCGAGAAAATTTTGATCAGCAGTATATAAGATGGGGAGTGCTTGGTTTAATTAGCCCCCCCCCCCCCAAGCAAAGCGATATTCCGCTGCCCCTGATGTGACCTGGAGTATACAGTAATAGTCAGTAGGTCAGCACATGTAAGATCCAGTTAAAGTGATGTTAATAAAGCTGTTGCTAATGGTCATGGGCCACAAGAGTGCACTCTGAGAAACAATAAAAGTGTTTACTGTTTCTGCTCAGACTATGTGATGGAATCTCTCTGGACTGAGCCTAATTATTCTTAAATAACCAGCATATAACCCTCCATAATGTGAAAATCCTTTCTCTGTAGAGCTTAACAACCTAGTTAAGACAAAATACAAGGAAATAAGACTTTGGGAATTTAATTGATTAGGAAATAGCTAAAAACAAAAAGGCTTTGAGCAGGAGAGCCAGGAGCTAAGACTTAAAAACAGTCTCAAAATGCTTGTCTTTTCAACTGGATTTGCGTAAAACCAGAAAGGACCATTAGGGTAAATATTTGGGCACAATTTGTGAAAGGCATTTATACTGTTTACAGCCCAGTAAACCACTTAAATGCCTTAAATCGGGATATTAAATGACTCTTACATGGTTAGTGCCATTGAATATCTCCTAACTCCCCTATGTGCCCAGATGCTATCTAGTTAGCATTGAGGCATGTCGGGAATGTTCTGGGGCAGAGCAGAAGTGGCAACAAGGAGGTAGATACACCCTCTCTCACAACAAAGCTGCACGACCACATTTAAATACCCTAAAAGTGAGGTATAACGTGTAATTACTTTTCTGTTAGCCATACAGATGTAAATAGTTAATACTGTTATCCAAGTTGAGCTACCTGTTATATGTAACTACGGTGTAATCCCCCACCGTAAACACCCCAATGTTCCATGTAAACCACACTGATATTGAAGAGCGCTGTATATAAGAGAAATAAATAAATAAATAAATAAAATAAATAAACAAGTGAAAACCAGGCAGCAGTGATATTGCATGCTGCCTGTATAGTGATCTGCACTGAAATGATAGGCAAGGAAAACGCTCACCTATCTTTAAGGTGCTATATTCCACACTTTAAGAAAAGTGGAAGGAAGTAGTTGCCAAAAAAAGCATCTTTCAGGAAATGGAAAAAAGGAGCCAAATGACAAAAACTGGAAACAACATAAGCACTGGCAAGTTAAATGCAAAGCATTGATAAGGCAGGCAAAGAGAGAATTTAAGAAGAAGCTTGCTATGGAAGCAAAATTACGTAATAAAGATTTTTTAAAGTACATTCGTAGCAAAAAACCTGTGACAGAGTCAGTTGGACCATTAGATGATAAAGGAGTAAAAGGGGCACTAAGAGGGGACAAGGCCATAGCGGAGAGACTGAATGAATTCTTTGCTTTGATCTTTACTGAGGAAGATGTAGGGATGTTACCCATGACTGAAATGGAATTTAAAGGTGATGCCGCAGAAGAATTGAAAGAAATATCAATACACTGGGAAGATGTATTACAACTATTTGATAAACTGAAGAGTAGCAAATCACCTGGACCGGATGTTATACATCCAAGGGTGTTGAAATAACTGAAATATGAGATTGCAGCCCTACTATTAGCAATCTATAAACTATCATTAAAATCATCTGTAATACCTAAAGATTGGAGGATGGCCAATGTAACGCCAATTTTTAAAAAAGATTCCAAGGGTGATCCGGGTAACTACAGATCGGTGAGCCTGATGTCAGTACCGGGAAAAATGGTAGAAACCATTATAAAGAACAAAATTACTGAACATGATAGTCATGGCTTAATAAGAGACAGCCAACATGGCTTTAGCCAAGGAAGGTCTCGTCTTACTAATCTGTTGTTTTTTTGAAGGTGTGAATAATCAGGTAGATAAAGGTGAGTCGGTTGATATAGTGTATCTGGATTTTCAGAAAGCCTTTGACTAGGTCCCTCGTGAGAGACTTGGCAAAATTAAAAAGTCAAGGGATAGTAGGCAACATACTATTGTGGACCAGGAACTGGTTAAAAGATAGAAAGCAAAGAGTAGGGCTAAATGGCCAACATTCCCAATGGAGAAAGGTGAATAGTGGAGTACCCCAGGGATCTGTGCTGGGTCCACTGCTTTTTAACATATTTGTAAATGACCTGGAAATAGGAATAACGAGTTAGGTAATCAGATTTGCAGATGACACAAAATTATTCAAAGTAGTTAAAACCCAAAAGGATTGTGAAAAATTGCAAGAGGACCTTAATAAATTGGAAGATTGGATGTTCAAATAGCAGATGAAATTTAATGTGAACAAGGGCAAAGTTATGCAGTTAGGAAAGAACAACCCAAACTATGATTACACGATGCAAGGTTCCACCTTAGAAACCACCACCCAGGAAAAACATTTAGATGTCATCATGGATAACATGTTAAAACCCTCCATTCAATATGCAGCGGCGGCCAAGAAAGCAAATAGAATGCTAGGAATCATAAGGAAAGGAATAGAGAATAAAATAAAGGATATTATAATGCCTCTATCGTTCCATGGTGCGACTGCACCTTGAATATTGTGTGCAATTCTGGTCGCCGTATCTTAAAAAGGATATAGCGTTATTAGAAAAAGTACAGAGAAGAGCCAGCAAAATAGTAAAGGGGATGGAAGGATACCCCTATGAAGAGAGGCTAAAAAGGTCAGGGCTCTTCAACCTGGAAAAGAGACAGCTGAGTGGAGATATGATAGAGGCCTATAAATTAATGAATGGAGTGGAACGGGTAAACGTAGATCGATTTTTCATGCGATCAAAATATAGAAAGACTAGGGGACATGCAATGAAGCTACAGAGTAACCTATTTAAGACTAATAAGAGAAAATATTTTTTCACTCAATGTGTAATCAAATTCAGGATTTTGTTACCAGAGGATATAATAAAAGCTGTTAGTGTAGCCGGGTTTAAAAAAGGTTTTGGACAAGTTCTTGGAGGAAAGTCCATAAATCATTATTAAAGCGGACCCAGGAAAGCCACTGCTTGCCCCATTACAAGCATTATGGAACCTGTGTCTTTTGGAGAAACTGCTAGGTACCTCTGACCTAGATTGGCCACTGTTGGAAACAGGATACTGGGCTGGATGGACATTGGTCTGCCCCAGTATGGCATATCTTATGTTCTTATGCAGGAGCTAACTGGGCAGCATGCAATATCGCTGCTGTCTGGTTAGCTTCAGTAACTTCTGGTGTGTGCTGCAAGCCCCCCTTAGCTCAGTATCGGGCCCTTTGTAGCAATTACCCTCTAGCTGTTCTGAAAAAAAGCAGATGAAAGAATATTATGCAATAGCTATAATTTAATATTAAAATATGAAGGACAATGGGATAATATAGAATGGCTGACTTGTATATTACTTTAATCACAATTGTCTTCAAAAATTACATCTATTATTTTAAAACAGTGTGACATTTTGAGTACCCATTGATCTTTTGCTTTTGCTCATTACTGGGATCGGAATTTGAAGGGAATTTTCTGCCCAATGGAATTAGCTGAGAAAGTAAAATTATCTATTATAATTTGAGATGGATCAGAACTTAAAGAACATTATAAATGTAGATGCTGTTTAGCCTCTCAAATTGCCATTCAAGTTAAAGAGTTTGAAGGGAATTTTAGAAGGGACCTCCAAGCCAGAACATCTGGAAAAAAAAAACAGGCGTGTCCAGGTGCAAATATGATTTCACAAACGTGGACATGTCCAATATGGACATTTGCAGGGCATCTACATAGATGTCCCTAGAACCATATTTCAGAACCTGGACCTCTAGGATTATCCTAATAGTTGAAGTAGTGGACTAGGCCCAAGAAAGTCAGGATTCAAATCCCACTTCTGCTGTCATTGACATTGTGATGAGTACCGAGAATAATGTAGTGCTACAGTTGTGGTCAACATTATTGGCACCCTTGCAGTGCAACCCCCTAATGTCCAATATCTCTTTGAAAAAGTGGTCAATGAAAAGGTTTTGGACTACATATACACACATATTTATTTGCCACATAAAAGAATCAAATAAATCTTCTAAGAAGTTTCTTAAATTTTGGCTAACAAATGAATATAGGAGATCATATCCTCCCTCCCCAGAGGGGGACAAGCGAATTTTAGTTGGAACATAATATGCTTGACCACTACAACGGGTTCTGACAACTTCAGAACCTCCTTGAAATACTTCTGTAAGAGAATTTCTGGAGACAGCAGGTCTGTAACAGGGAAATTCAATAAATGTAAATTCCTTGCCTGCGAAGCATTCTCCAGTGCCTCTAGAAGATTCCGCTGATATTATAAGTGAACATAATACATTGATTGTTACTTTTGTTAGTGAATCCATTAAAGTAAAAATTCTTAAGCTTTTCTCTAAATATAAAGAAGTGTTATTTTGTAGTCAACTGTGAATATTTTTCCTGATGTTAGTCGAGCCACACAGGCTCATAGGAATCAATTTCTACAACTGAAGCATAAAGTGTTGGAAGTTTCCCTGCTAGTGTATTATTATCTTGCAGGGTAAAATTTTAATTTTTATAGATGTTTCCCAATTAGAAAACTTTTAGTGGGTAGACAGAAATAAGGTAACTATGGTTGTGGGTTCAAATGTATGTTGTTCCTCCTAACATTGGCATGTTTGATGCATTAATTTCTTTCTTTGTTTATTTAATTGTTAGTTTTCAGCACAGCTCCTTGATGTGGGCTTGTTCATCCAGCTTTCTTCTTGATTGAATATTGTTTCTTTATTGTATTATTTAGTCCTGAATGGATGGTTTTTCCTTTTCTTTGTCGTAATATTGTATTTTATAAAATGCAAACCAAAAAAAAAGAATCAAATAAAATAAGACCAATTAAAAAAGGAAATGGGCGGCCGTGGGGCGCAGTTCCCGTGGGCCGCGGTAACCGGGCTGGTGGCAAGGGCGAGACCCCGTAGAGGGTGAAGGCGCGGAGACGCGTGTGCACGCTGCGGGGGCGGGTGGTATCCTTTAAATTCATTGGTCCCGTGACGAGAGAGAACATCATGGGAACCAATGGGGGCTCGCCTAGGCCGAGGAGCGTGGGGGTGTGGGGGAGGAGGCGGCAGTACGCGACCAACAGCCTGGAGAGCTGGGTCGCGGCTGGTGCGCTGTTGAAGAGAGAGAGAGAGGCCGGTGCAGGAGTTGTGGAGCGGCGCGTGTCGGGTCGGGGAGAGAGGAAACTCGGAGCAGGAGAGCACGTGTGCCGCGTCAGTGCTCCGGGCAAAAAAAAGACTTCGGCAGGCAAGGCTCGGCAGCGCAAGAGAAGGGACGTATTTGGAGGGTCTGGGCATCATAATAATAATGATAATGCTGTCTCGAAGGGGGGCTACCTGCGGGATTCGGGGGGTGGCATTAGGGGGGGTGCTAATACGAGAGGCAGAGGGGAAATTAATAATGGAGGTAGCAAGGGGAGGAATAGCAGGGTTGGGGGGGGGTGAGAATTCCAGGTGTATGGGGGGAAATAAGTCCAGGGGGAGGGGTTTTGAGAATACTAAAGGAAAGGGGGGGAAGGGCACAGGGGGCGTTACAGAGCAGTAGCACAAGGGGGGGAAGGGCACAGGGGGCGTTACAGAGCAGTAGCACAAGACCGGGGCACTCATCAGGGAGAAAGTCAGGTGAGTGAAGTGGGAGCAACTCTGGGGTCCCTCAGTTGAGGAAGAAGGGGGGCTAGAGGCCGAGGGGGCCAGACTAGGGGTAATCGGGGGCGCCCTGAGCTAGGACAAATGACCAGTCGCGACGACGACGGGGGGAGGTTGCAGGAGGTGTCTCTGGGCATGTCGGCCTTGATAGGAGTAAGGAGGGGTGGCCGACAGGGACAATTGGGAGGTCAGTTTTCAGTAGCGGAGGAGGGGGTGGACGGGGAGCGGGGGCCCCTGATCCGGAAAGAGGGGGGTTAGGTCTGAGGGGGAGAGGGTGTTGGGCTGCTCCGCAAGGGGGATATTTTGGGGCATTTGGTCCTGAGGCATGGGAGCATTGGAGAGAGGGTGATCAGGGCTCATCCCGAACAGATTGGGTGGGGGCGTGGCAGTCGTTTCTCCCCCCCCCCCCCTGTTTTTTCTTATCTTCCACCCCAGGGAGCAGCGGCCTCGTGGAGTGCAGGTGGGCGCAGGATGAGCGGCCCAACTGGTCTGGGGAATTTGGAAAGTGGAGAGGGAGTAATGAACCAGGGAACAGAGGAGGCTCGTGAGTCGGTGCAAGGATCACGATAGCAAGAGGAGGCTGCTGTGGACCTGGAGCCATGTACAAGCCTATCAGCAACAAAGGACGGGGCAGCAGGTGAGTCTCAGGTTGCGGGATGGGATGGAGCAGATAAGAGGGGGTCGCAAGGGAGAAGGGGAAGGAAGACAAGCAAAAAGCGGAAATATTCCCATAGGCGGCATGATAGTTCCAGCTCCTCCACATCATCGTCAAGTGGCATGGCGTCTATGTCTTCCAGGGACGGTAGCGCAGGGCGGCCGCGAGAAAGTGGCGCAGGGTTAGAGGCCCAGGGGGACGGGGTGCTGCCCGCGTTGGCATCCTTTTCAGAATTGTGGGAGGGAGTGCCAAAAAGGTTGCGCCGTAAGATAAGGAAGAGGTGATATATTGACATATTTTGGTTGCTGGAGGGCAGGAGGAGGTCCGGGGAGAGTAAGAGGAAGAGGAAGGAGGACGAGAAGGCAGGAAGGATAAAGAAGGTGGCAAGGAATGTGGTGAATTGGGCAAGGGCATTTTTAAGGTTGGCTAGCGTCTGGAGGCATAAGCGCCCGTCTCATTATGGGATGTTGTTATCCTATGCGGACTCCATATTGGAGGCAGAACAGACGCATGAGGGATGGGCTTGGCTAAACTATGATGAGAAGTTCAGAGATAAGATGGAGGAGAGCAAATTCTTGTCGTGGGGCACTCAGGACATCAACCTATGGCTGACACAGATGTCGGCCAGGGCCAGAGTTTGGGGGATGGGGGGATGAGGGGCAGAGTGGTAAATACCATGGGCGTGGTACAGTCCTTTTGAGCGGCTGGGGCCGGGATGCAGCAGAGAGGGGCGAGTAGTGGAGTCAGAGATGTTTGCTGGAGATATGACAAGTCCTCGTGCCCGTTCCCAGATTGTAAGTTCCGGCACGTCTGTTCCGTATGCAGCGGAGGGCACGCGGCCATCAAATGTGTCAAAAAAGGCCTTTCCCCCGTCGGGGGGCAGGCCTCCAAGTAGTGACCAACCCCTGGCATTG
Organism: Ichthyophis bannanicus; assembly: GCA_033557465.1. NCBI lineage: Eukaryota > Metazoa > Chordata > Amphibia > Gymnophiona > Ichthyophiidae > Ichthyophis > Ichthyophis bannanicus. The sequence continues at coordinate 349,455,198 of CM066032.1, forward strand.
GCAGCGACGCCCATAAGGATCGAAGCATTAAGACTGTGGCTTCGTAAGTATCCGAGACGTCGGGACAGGGAGGTGCTGGAGGAAGGTTTTCAGCAGGGTTTCATCATACCAGTCATGGGCAGGGTAGTGGGGGCGAAGGCCAAGAATTCGCAGTCGGTCAGGCGCTTTGCTAGTGTGGTAAAGGAAAAGCTGCGGGGTGAGATGGAGTTGGGTAGGATTGCGGGCCCATTTACAGAGGCTCCATTTGCAAATTTTGTGGTCTCCCCTCTAGGCATCATTCCAAAAAAAGAACCGGGGAAGTTTAGGCTGATTCACAACATATCCTTCTCGGAGGGGACCTCTGTAAATGATCACATCCCCAGGGAATCCTGCACGGTTCGTTATGCATCTTTCGATTCCGCGGTCTGTCTGGTGCGAAAATGCGATCGGGGGAGTTTGATGGCTTAGGTAGACATAGAATCGGCCTTACGATTATTGCCGGTACACCCATCAGCTTTTCCTTTGTTGGGTTTTTCATGTGAAGGAAAAAGTTACTACGATAAATGTATGCCAATGGGATGCTCCGTGTCATGTGCTTATTTTGAAAATTTCAGTGCATTCATGCATTGGGCTTTGGTTAAGAAGGTGGGGTGTGCGAATGTTATTCATTATTTGGATGACTTCCTATTTGTGGGCGAGGCTCGTTCCAGCAGGTGTACGGCAGGTGTTCGGCAGGTGTTGGAGGGCTTCGTGGAGTTGTCCAGGGAGTGGGGGGTGCCGCTGGCCATTAATAAGATGGAGGGCCCAGCCACTACGCTCAGCTTTTTGGGCGTGGAATTGGATACCGTTGAGATGGTGGCGCGCCTTCCAGTGGGAAAAGTGGCTAAGCTACGGGTGTTGGTGGCTAATGTGCTGGCATTCAAAAAAATAACGTTGCAGAAGATGCAGGCTTTAGTAGGCTCCTTAAATTTTGCTTGTCGGGTTATCCCAATGGGGTGGGTGTTTTTACAGCGGATAGCAGCAGCCACCACGGGTACAACAAAGCCGCATCATCGGATTCGAGTGTCTAAGAGCATTAGGGAAGACCTGGCAATCTGGGATATATTTCTGAAGGAATTCAATGGAACGGTGGTGATGCGGGAAGCGGAGGTGTCCACGGTAGACCTGCAGCTCTGTACGGATACAGCGGGGGGGCGGGGCTAGGTATTTACTTTGGCGGGTCCTGGTGCGTGGGATCTTGGCCGCAGGAGTGGCGTGACACGGGACTGACCAGCAATATAGCCTTTTTAGAGCTTTTTCCCTTGCTGGTGGTACTGGAATTGTGGCCTGGCAGGCTGCGGAATCAGAAAGTGGTTTGGTGGTGCGATAACGCAGCAGTGGTAAGTGTGATTAACAACTATTCACCACCATGCATGCATGTAACAGCATTGATGAGGGAGGTGGTGCTAGCATGTTTGCGTATTAATGTGTATGTAAGGGCTAGGCATATTCCAAGCTGTACTAATAGGATTGATGACGCTCTTTCCCGTTTTAAGTGGGACCTGTTCCGAACATTGGCACCAGAGGCGGATGTCGTGGGAGAGAAAGTCCCGGAGAGATTGTGGCAGGTTGGCCTGAGGAAATACTGAGCCTATTCTGGAGCTCGGTGTCCTCGGCAACGTGGGCAGTTTATCAGCGGGAATATGACGCAGTGGTTGCCTTTTTACTGGCACATGGATGGAAGAGAGGGAGTATATTGGATCAGCTCATGGCACAATACGTGGTGTATGCGAAGGCTGCCGGGGCATCGAGAGCAACCGTATGGACTCAGCTGGGTTTGCATTTTTCGCCAAAGCAGTAGGCTGGGAGGCGCCGGGTGGAGGTTTTCTGACCCGTAGGTTGATGCAAGGTTGGGAGCATTCTCACCCAGCCCCCAGGGATAGCAGGTGACCTATCACGCATGAGCTGCTATCCAGACTGTTTGCGGCATTGCCTGAAGTAACAAAATCAGGCTTTGAATCAACACTGTTTCGGGCGGTTTTCAGTTTGGCATTCTTCGGTGCATTCCGGGTGGGTGAGCTGGTAGCAAACTCCAGTAAGGCTGCGGCGATGGGCGGGCTGCAGTGGAAGCATGTTCAGGTGAGCGAAGGGCGGCTACGCATATGGTTAGCGCGATCCAAGACAGACCAAAGGGGAAGAGGTTGTTGGGTAGTGTTGACAGCCATACAGGGTTTGTTAACTTGCCTGGTGGCGGCCGTGAGGGCGTATTTAGAGCTTCGACCGGGGTCGCAAAGTCTGCTCTTTCTGCATGAAGACTACAAACCATTGATGCGGTTTCAGTTTACAGCGGTGCTGCACATGGCTCTGTAGAGAGTGGGTGAGGATCCGCGGAAATTTTCCCCGCATTCCTTTCGAATCGGTGCGGCAACTAGCGCTATGGTCGCGGGTCTAGGAGGTCAGGAGATTCAACGCATCGGCAGATGGAAGTCGCAGGCTTTTCAGTGATATGTGTGTCTGTGAATGTAAAAAAAAAACCCCCAGGTTCAGTGGCTAATTCTTAATTTTCTTCACAGATGCAGGACAGTGCCCTATTCGCTGCTGGGTCATCGGTAACTCTTTTGTGTATTGGGCGGGGCAACGAGCAGCAAGGCGTCCAATGGGGCCTAACCTTGGACTGGATGTCAGTGAGGTGACCGTACTATGGCTGGGCAAGAGGGGGCTGCGGTGTCCTCAGCTGTTGCCTTTGCTTCGGCACCTTGACAGAGAGAAGGGTGTACCGGCATTGATATTGCTGCATTTTGGCGGCAATGACCTAAGTGCATGGACCTGCAAGCAATTGATTCGAGCAGCGAAGAGGGACTTGGCTGTAGTTAATGAAATGTTTAATAATACTGTTGTCTTGTGGTCGGACATTATTCCAAGGCCTGCTTTCTGGGCGCACAGGAGGTGGTCCAGAGGGTTAACAAAGATAAATAGGCAGATCGGACGATGGGTGTGTGAACAAGGGGGGTATCAAATCATGCACCCATGGGCCGAGGTGGATTGTGCGGGATTGTTTAGGCAGGACGGGGTGCACCTATCCCCTGTTGGGGGAGATCTGCTCCTGAATGACTGGTAGGAGGCGTTGGAATATGTGCTGGCTCAAAGGATTCACCGGTCGCAGCTTGTGTAGGGGGCGGCACGGGGACATTTTGCCACCCGTGCCGGTGGCGGGAACCCGGAGGGTCCGGGGTCCGGAGCCGGAGGCGATACTTGGGCGGGGGTATGGGGCCCCCGCCTGGTCAGCCCCTGTTGGGCTTTTGCTAATCATATGGCGAAACCAGGAAGAAAGGGGCGGGGAGTTAAGTTAGCCGTGGGCCTGTCCGCGGCGGTTGCGGTGTATAGGCTCGCCTTGCTAATCACATGGCGGGTGAGGCCGGGATCCGCAAAAATTATGTTTTGAATTCTCAACAGTTGTTGTCTATGTTATTGTATGGATGGGGCAGTAGAGGAGGAGTATGAGGGGTTGAGAAGGGGGGAGGTGGGGAGGGGTCGAGCACTGAGTCTGGAGGGCCTCGGTTAATGGGCGGCCGTGGGGCGCAGTTCCCGTGGGCCGCGGTAACCTGGCCGGTGGCAAGGGCGAGACCCCGTAGAAGGGGAAGGCGCGGAGATGCGCACGCTCGCCGCGGGGGCAGGCGGCGTCCTTTAAATTCATTGGTTTATGTTTTTAATGGAATGTTATGATGTTAAAGGTTAATTAATGCTGCGACCTGTTTTGAATTCCCAACAGTTGTTGTCTATGTTATTGTATGGATGGGGCAGTAGAGGAGGAGTATGAGGGGCTGAGGGGGGGGGGGAGGTGAGGGGTCGAGCACTGAGTCCGGAATGCCTCGGTTAGTAGTAGGAAATAGTATAAAAACTAGAACATTGCCAGGACATGATTATTCCAATAATAAGGTCAACATATACTGATCTCTTACACCACATAAATAAACCCCTCATTCTTCCAAACAGTGAAAATACACTTTTTTTGTCGGATCACCTACTATGGGAGTGGATGAACCCTCCCTTGAAGTAGGTCCTCCATTTTAATCAATTTTAAAAAGCAGTCAGACTGACCACAAAAATAAGGGATAATTGTTCAGAAGAACAAATCCCTCCTGAGGAAGATAAGAATGCTGATCCTCCTGAAAAATCATTTAGAGATGGAACGCATTCATAATGTAATTCACAGCGTAATTTAAATCGCCCAGAAACTTGAAAGCCTGCTCAAAAGACAGGACATAATAACAATGAATCTTCAAACTTTGGCTTGATGATTAGAATAGGACATGATTACGAGGGTTACTATTTATATTTCTGGCCTAATAATGAAAAAACAAATATTTATGATCGAAATTGGTTTTATTGTTTTTCAAAATATTCTCCATGAAGATCAAACACTTTTGCATGCGTTTGAACCAATTTTCGAAGCACTTTTTCCACTCCGATTGAGGTAACTCCAAAACATGCGTTTTGAATGCATCAACTGCATCTTCGGGTGTTGAAAATCGTTGACCACGTAATTTGTTTTTGATGTGCGGGAATAAAAAGAAGTCATTGGGTGCCAAATCAGGGCTGTACGGTGGATGACCCATCAATTCGATGTTTGGCCGGTCAAAAATTCCTTTGTTTGAGCCAATGTGTGAGAGCTCGCATTGTCATGATGAAGAATTATTCGCCTCTTCTTCGACTTTTTCCGAATTTCTTTGAAGACTTCTGGTAAACAAATGGTCGTGTACCATTCAGAATTGACCGTCCTACATTGCTCTAATGGCACTGTCCCCACGTGACCGGTAATGCTGAAGAAACAGGCAACCATTTGCTTCAATGTGCTTCTTCCGCGAACAACATTTGTTGGATTTGGCTCTTCTTGGAAGACCCATACAGTCGATTGCTGTTTTGTTTCGGGCTCATATGCATAGATCCATGATTCGTCACCTGTGTAGATGTTATACACAGTCTTTGATGCACCTTGAACGTATTTTTTCAACATTTCCTTGCACCAATCGACACGAGCCTTCTTTTGAGCGTTTGTCAGATTATGCGGGATCCAACGCAAACAAATCTTTTTTACGGCCAAATGATCATGCAATATCTTATTGATGCTTGTCATTCTAATGCCCAAAGATGCCTCAATCTCATGGTATGTCACATGACGATCTTGCTTTATCAGTTCACACAGAGCATTGATATTTTCTGGCACAACTGATTTTGGACGACCCTGACGGAATTCGTCCTGGAGCGAACGTCGGCCACGATTGAATTCGTTATACCAGTTTTTTACAGTGCTGTAGGATGGTGCTTTATCGCTGTATAAAAAATTAAGTTCATTGATGCACTCTTGTCTTGATGATCCACGTCAAAAGTTATGAAAAATAATCGCATGAAAATGTTCACGAGTTAATTCCATTTTTCGCCCGAGATGAATTTTTCAAGTTACTGTAAACAACAAATCGCGCTCAAATGATAAAATGTTATGAATAAGGTTATGTTCAACAATGTCAGTGTTCCAATGGAACCACTGGATGGCGCCTGGCAACACTTACTGTTGCTAAGGCCAGAAATATAAATAGCAACCCTCATATTGGCACTCTTATAAATAACTCAAATCAGTTTGAACAGAACCACCACACTCCCATTGCAGTAAAATTAGATGCACCTGTGATCAATTGTCAGTACTCACATAATTTGAATCAACCAATGAATGATGGCTCTTATGTTTAAAATGACCATATTTACTATTTGTTTCATTTTTGCAATGGTGAAAACAAGAGAGCTGCCTGAGACCAGCAGAAAAGCCATTATCACCATACATCAAACTTCAAAAGGGTGCAAGGCCAACTCCAAAGATCTTGGGATTTCTGTGTCTACAGTTCTCAATGTTATTAAGAAGTTTTCTGCTCATGGAACTGTCAAAAATCTGCCAGGACATGGTGGGAAGAGGAAAATTAAACCAAGAAGTCTTCAAAGGTTAGTGTAAACTGTTGGAAAAACACTACGTACAATATCCAAAGAGCTTCAGGCTGACCTGGAGCAATCTGGAGTGGTGGTTTCAACCCACGCCATATGTTGCGCACTAAACAAAGAAGGACTTCTTGGGCGAAGGCCAAGGAGGACCCCACTGCTCAAAGACAAACATAAAAAGGCACGCCTGATCTTTGCTCAAACCCACCTTAAGAAATCACAATCCTTCTGGGAAAATGTTGTGTGGACAGTTGAAACCAAATTTGATCTCTTTGACTATGCAGATCAGTGATACATTTACAGGCAAAGAAATAAAGCTTATAAAGAAAAAAAACACCCTTCCTACAGTTAAATATGGTAAAGGTTCCATAATGTTGTGGGACTGTTTTGCTGTCTCAGGAAATGGAGGTCTAGAACATATTAAAGGAATCATGAAGTCAGAGGAATACCAAGGTACTATGGTGCAAAATGTGCTACCAAGTGTCAAAGAAGCTAGGTCTGAGCCGAACCTCATGGGTCCTACAGCAGGACAATGGCCCAAAACATACATCCAAAAGTACAAAATAATGTTTAAAAAGGAACAAATGGACTATTTTAAACTGGCGAGCAATGAGTCCTGATCTCAATCCAAATGAGAACCTTTGGAAAGAGCTAAAATCTGAAATTGGTAAAAGGAATCCTGGAAACATTCATGAGTTGGAACAAATTACAGTTGAAAACATAACATAACCTAAGAACATAAGATATGTCATACTGGGACAGACCAAGGTCCATCAAGCCAAGTATCCTGTTTCCAACAGTGGCCAATCTAGGTCATAAGTACCTAGCAGTTTCCCCAAAAGACACAGGTTCCTCAATGCTTGTATTGGGTCAAGCAGTGATATCCCGTGTTCCTTTTAATAATGGTTTATGGACCTTGCCTCCAGGAATTGTCCAAACCTTTTTTAAACCCAGCAACACTAACAGCTTTTACTACATCCTCCGGTAACAAATTCCAGAGTTTGATTACACGTTGAGTGAAAAAAATATTTTCTCTTATTAGTCTTAAATAGGTTACCCTGTAGCTTCATTGCATGTCCCCTAGTCTTTCTATATTCTGATAATGTAAACAATCGATCTACGTTTACCCGTTCCACTCCGTTCATTAATTTATAGACTTCAATCATATCTCCCCTCAGCCATCTCTTTTCCAGGTTGAAGAGCCCTAACCTTTTTAGCTTCTCTTCATAGAAGTATCCTTCCATCCCCTTTACTATTTTGCTGGCTCTTCTCTGTACCTTTTCTAATAATGCTATATATTTTTGAAGATACAGCGACCAGAATTGCACACAATATTCAAGGTGCGGTCGCACCATGAAACGATACAGAGGCATTATAATATCCTTTGTTTTATTTTCCATTCCTTTCCTTATGATACCTAGCATTCTATTTGCTCTCTTGGCTGCCGCTGCACATTGGGCCGAGGGTTTTAACATGTTATCCACAATGATGCCTAAATCTTTTTCCTGGGTGGTGGTTCCCAATGTGGAACCTTGCATCATATAACTATGCAAGTGGAAGAAACTACCAGCAGGCAGATATACGAAACCTATAGATGGCTACAAGAAACGTTTGGAGGCTGTCATCACTGCCAAGGGTTGTACAACCAAATATTAGTGAAACGTGCCATTAATCCTGTCCAGGTCATATTTTTTTCTCAGAAATTACCATGTCTGAGTTGCACAGACATCTTTTATTGTTGTTGTATACCTTTTTGAGCATACTGTTAAAATATTATGATGGCATACAGTTGGAATATTTCCAATTATTTCTCAAGATATTGTACACAACATTCCTAAAATGCAAGGGTGCCAATAGTGTTGACCATAACTGTATCTTCTCTACATCTTCTGGATGTTTTCCAGTCAAAACAAGCATTTTTCAGATGCTTGTTCGTGCCTGGAGCAGGTCTAAACTTAGATGAGATGCTGGACGTTCATGATGTTTCTGAGATCAGGCAGAGACATCCAGGTTCCTAGGAATGCCCCAGTTATGCCTCTACCATGCCTCCGTTCAGTCTTGGACATCCTCACGCTGGGAATGTCTATAAACCTGGCGTCTAAAATGGCGCTGGAGATGTCTCTATGCTTTGGACGTTTCTATGCCCATTTTTGGACACCCAAAGTACAAATAGGGCTTCCAAAATTAGCTTTCCCCGGTTCTCCCAAGTTCAAACCCTGTTCTCTGTAAACTCAATGTGACTTACGCATTGTAGTATGTTTCTGTTCATTGTGAACCACACTGATTTTAATAGCGCGGTATATAAGAAATGTAAATAAATAAATAAATAAAATTGCTAAGAAATTACCTTGGGAGGAGCATAGTTGTCTTTTTGGGATATAACTCCATAGCCTATTTTTTAAATATAGGGGTTTCCCATTTCTTATAGTCTTAAATGTTAATACTAATAATTTAAAGCTACACTCTCCCTTACAAGAAGCCAATCTAACTTTCTCAAGAATAGTCTAAATAAGTATTACATATGAGCTATATTGTAAGTGCTGAATTGTTGTGAGTCACGTTGTGGGATATATCATATGTAATACTTATTTAGAATGTTGGCCTTATTAAAGCAAAGTTGCCATTGATAAGCTACTTTTACCATATAAAGTCCTTTTTTCTCTTTTTTTTAAGTGATCATGTGCCCAACACAAGACCAACAATAATAAAAATAGTCTATAGAACCTACCAACTACGACCTGTCATGTTTTGAAAGAGTAACACGCTATTCTTCTTCAGGGCTATTAGCTTTTTCAAACACATTCACTTATCCGATCAGCAAGGCACCATCCAACTCTTCATGCCAGTTCTTCCATGAGCTCTCTGGCTATTCACAACAATGGCCACAATATTCTTTCATACCAACAATTCCCTTGGATTTCTGCTTCCCAAGTGCATGACACTGCACTTCTTCACATTAAATCTTAACTGCCAAGCATTAGACCATTCTTCCAGCTTTTGTAGATCTTTCCTCATGTTTTCCACTCCCTCAGGGGAGTCCAATCTGTTGCAAATTTTGGTGTCATCAGCAAAAAGACAGACTTTTCCATTCAGCCCTTCGGCAATATCACTCACAAATACACTGAACAGTATCAGTCCCAGAACTGAACCCTGGGGCACACCGCTAATCATTTTCCTTTCATTCAAGTGAGTTCTGTTTACCGTCACCTTCTGTCATCTGTCAGTTAATCAATTTCTGATCCAGTTCACCATCTTGGGACCCATCCCCAAGCCGTTGAGTTTATTGATAAGCCTCCTCTGAAGAACACTATCAAAGGCTTTGCTGAAATCTAGGTAGACCACATCCATTGCATGCCCTTGATCTAGTTCTCTGGCACCCAGTCAAAGAGCTCAATCAGATTTGTTAGCAAGATCGTCCTTTGGTAAAACCATGCTGCCTCAGATCATGCAACCTGTTGGTTTTGAGGAAGTCCACTATTCGCTCTTTCAGGAGCGCCTCCATTACTTTTCCCGCCATTGAGGTAAGGCTTACTGGCCTGTAGTTTGATACTTCTTCCCTATTACCACTTTTGTGGAGAGGTACCAAAAGTGGTAATAGGGAAGCAGTGTCAAACTACAGCCAGTAAGCCTTATCTTGGTGGCAGGAAAAGTATAGACAACCTACCATATACACTTAGAATTTCTAACAAAGCAGTAATAGAAGTATCTAAATCTGTTAAACATAGCAACACATCATCCATCCACAGTGCTATTTCTGATCAGCCTTCCACACCTGAATCCCTCTAATTCTCCCATCCTGTCTAATCCATTGTATTCAGCCCTCTATTACCAATACAAAGAAAAAGAATGGTGGGAAAGAATTTCTGATGTGTCCCACTCCACAAATGGAATGGCTCAGTCAACCAACCATTAAGCCTTACTGCTGCCACAGGTTCAGAATACAATGCCATAATCCAATTACAAAACTGCTCCCCCAGCCCAAATTCTCATAAAGTCCATTCCATGAAGCCCCACTCCACCCTGTCAAATGCCTTCTCGGCCTTCAGAGTCAACAAAACTGCTCTTTACTATACTCCACTCTATCTTTGAATAATCCCAAATATTCTCATCATATTATCAGACTGTTTGCAAAACCCAAACTCTACCTGATCCCTATTAACATGAAGGAGAACCACCATCTTCAACTGATTTGATGATGCCTGTGTGTGCATTTTGGCATTGGTATTAAGCAAGGAAATGGGCCAATAAGAGGGGCAGCTTTCCACCAGTCTGTCCTTCTTATGAATAACAGTAATATGAGCTTCTTAGAAGGATTTGGGAAGACACGCATCCATCTGAACTAGGGGTGGGCATTATTAACATTTTTAATTGCAATTGGTCTTGCAATTAAAAATTTTTAATCACATGATTAATCTAGGGTTGCCAGGATGTTTGGAGAACAAATCTGGGACACCTGGGCAAAGCTAAGCTGGGCTAGGCCGGGAGGGGCAGGGGTCCTCTTTCCTCAAACATCTTTTACTCATATACTGTATTTCAAAAAGACCAGGCTACATAGAATTCACTCATTTCAAAAGTTTAAAAAAGATAGGACTAGCCCTTCTTAAGCTATAAGCACAAGGTTAAACTTTATTTATTTTCATTTATTTATTTATCAGGTTTTATTTACCGCTTTATCATTTCAATCAAAGCGGTTTACATTGAAACTTAAACTTAGTAATGTACATTAAACAGGAACATTGATAACTTGGATTTTTCTGAGGCAATGGAGGGTTAAGTGACTTGCCCAAGGCTACAAGGAGTGCTAGTGGGAATCGAACCCTGGTCTCTGGGTTCCCAAGCCAGTGTTCTTAACTTTATTTTATGTCTCTATATATAGATAAATAAATATTCTATATATTTCTAAAATTCCTCCACTTTTTTCAGAAAAGATGTGAATTATACCTCTTCTCCTACCAGGATCAAGAACACTGCATCAGAGAAATATGCAGGAGAAGCAATGTCTTTTGCCTCTGTCCCCACTAAAACCAGGGACAAGGAGGTGGTTATAATCCATGGAGTCTGGGACACCACCTCAAAATCGGGGACAATCCATGAAAATCAGAGACATCTGGTAACCTTAGATTAATTACAATAAATGTAAAGGCCCATCCCCCTTCTCAGTCCATCCCCTCCGTGGCCCAGTATCCTCCCCCCCCCCCCTCTTTACAATCCTTTCATTGACATGCTTTTACAATCAGCTCTCCCTGGCACCTGCAGCGATTCACAAATGCTGTCCCTCACTGGCCCTGGAGCCTTCTCTCTGCCATGCCATACCTCCATGGTTCAGGGAGTCAGAGGGGGCATGGCTTGGCATACATTCAAAACGCCATTCAGCGGAAAACTTTTTAAATTGTTTACAGGTAAACTGAGGATCATAATCTGAGGTCACTTGATCAGATTGGTTATAGCATGCAAACTGTACTTTGCAATACTTGATTGTGGCTTCAGTAGATATGTCTGGGAACAGTTCAGTTTCCCAGAAGTCTGAATAGTGATCCACTATCCACAGGAACTCATTCCCAGCAAAGTTAAATAAGTCCATACTAACAATCTGTCAAGGCTAGACTCTTACGACATCATTTCCTTCTGCTGATCATATGTATATTCATTGCAGGTGGAACAATTACAAAGATTTTGATCTTGTCTTGCATATTAGGCCAGTAAAGGGCATCATGAGTCAGCTGGTAATGCACTTCATCACCAATGTGGCTGGAATGTATACTTGCTAGCATCTCTGATCGCACTGGACCCTTTGTACAGAATGCTATTTTATATTCTGATTTCATCCCTGAATGAACAGTATTCCCTAATTTCAGTTGGTGTTTGAATCTGGCCATCCAGTAAGGACTACAGATTTCAAAACTTGCAAGGTTTCATCTCTTGTGATGTGATGTACGATCTGTTGCAGCCTCTTGTCGGTGATAGACAGAAAATCTGCCTGTTTGATTTGTGCAATATCAGTTTTTTCTTGTTGTATCCACAAACCTTGAGGTGTTCAGTACCATAGTTGAATTGCTGATGGTCATCTGCAATTGCTTTGCTGAGTGTCACCAATAAACATCTCAGGGCCAGGCTTATAAGCGATATTAAGGTTGTAATGTTGCAGTGTTAGCAACATGCTCTGAAGTCATAGGCCAGCGATGGCGAACCTATGGCACGCGTGCCAGCTGTGGCACGCGAAGGCCTTGCAGCTGGCATGCGGGAAGGTCGCACATTAAAAAAAAAAAAAAAAGCTGCCCGCTGCCGCCGCGGCGGCATGGAGTGTCCCGCGGGCTCCCTCTGCCCGGCGGGACTCTCCCGGCGCTGCTCAGCCCCTCTCTGCCGGCTTGCAGAGACGCGAAGGGAGAGTCTCCCTCGGGTCTCTGTTAAGCCCGAAGGGGCTGATGGGAAATTTCCCATCTGCCCCTGCGGGCTTAAGAGAGACGCGAGGGAGACTCTCTCTCCCTTCGCGTCTCTGCAAGCCGGCAGAGAGGGGCTGAGCAGCGCCGGGAGAGTCCCGCCGGGCAGAGGGAGCCCCGCGGGACACTCCATGCCGCCGCGGCGGCAGCGGGCAGCTTTTTTTTTTTTTTATTGCCATGAGCCGAGGGAGGGGGGTTAAGACTGGCAATGGGCTAGGGAGGGAGAGAGGGGGGTTAAGACTGGCAATGGCTAGGGAGGGAGGGAGGGAGGGAGGGAGGGGGGTTAAGACTGGCAATGGGCTAGGGAGGGAGGGAGGTTAAGACTGGCAATGGGCTAGGGAGGGAGGGGGGTTGAGACTGGCAATGGGCTAGGGAGGGAGGGGGGTTGAGACTGGCAATGGGCTAGGGAGGGAGGGAGGGGGGTTGAGACTGGCAGTGGGCTAGGGAGGGGGGGTTAAGACAGGCAGTGGGCTGGGGGGGGGGGTTAAGACGCAGTGGGCTATGGGGGGAGTTAAGACTAGCAATGGGCTGTGGGCTGATGAGGGCTGGCAATGGGCTATGAGCTGATGAGGGCTGTCTGGAAATGGGGTGATGGGGGGGTTAGGACTGGTAATGGGCTATGGGGGGGTTAAGACTGGTAGTGGGCTGATGGGGGGGGTTAGGACTGGTAAAGGGATATGGGGGGGTTAAGACTGGTAGTGGGCTGATGGGGGTGGTGTAGTAGGACTGATAATGGGTTATGGGGGGGGGGCTAGGACAGGAAATGGGCTGATGGGGAGGGGTTAGGACTTGAGGTGGGCTGATGTGGTTAGGACTGGTAATGGGCTGTGGGCTGATGGGGGGGTTTAGGACTGGCAATGGGCTATGGGGGGCTGACTGGAAATGGGCTGATGGGGGGTTAGGACTGGTAAAGGGTTATAGGGGGGGGGGCTGAAACTGAAATTGGGGTGCGGGGGGTTCGGCCTGGAAGGTGATTGACGGGGGGCTAGGACTGGTACTGGGGGGGGGCGTTGCGCGGACTGGACATGGGCGGAGGGGACGGGGAGGCTTGAACTGCAACTAGCTGCTGGGGAGGGGGCTTGGAATGGAAATGGGCTGTGAGGGAAGGGAGCTAGGACTGAAAATGGGCTGATGGAACAGCTAGGATAGGACTGGAAATGGGCTGTTGGGGGGAGCTAAGATTGGAAATGGGCTGTGGTGGGGGCTTGAATTGAAATGGACTCATGGAGGGGCTAGAACTGGAAGTAGGCTCATGGGGGGGCTTGGACTGGAATTGGGCTGAGTGGAGGGGAGCTATGATTTGACATGGGCTGATGGTGGGGCTAGGAAATGAGTAGAAATGGGCTGATGGGGGGGCTAGGATTGAAAATGAGCAGATGAAGGGACTGGGACTGGAAATGGGCTGATGCAGGGACTAGAAGGGAATGGATGCTGGGTGAGACTGGAACTAGAAGGGAGCTGATGTTGGGGGAGGATTAGAATGGGATGGGGCTGGGAGAGTAAAATGGAGAGGGGAAAAATATTTTGTGTAGGAGGGATGAAAAATCTACAATTGGCCAGGTATTGGGAGAGTAATTGGGGATTGAGGATGGAGGGGTAAAATTTGTGTGGATGAAATAGGAATGAGGAAAGAGCAAAAGGAGAAAGATTAGTATGTTAAAGCAGATGTAGAGAGAGAGAGAGAGAATGGAAAAAAAACTAGAAGAGAGAAGAAAGGACAAATGGACAGCAGACGATGGAGAGTTAGCAGAAAACATGAAGAAACCAGAAGAAGGTGGCTGGACCAATTGCAACTGAAAAAAAAATGCACAAAAGGTAGAAAGATATCTCTTTATTTTGAATTTATTAACTGGAATATGTCAGCTCTGGGAAATGTGCATCATTAACATCTGCGCTTTGTTTGGTACAAGAGGAAATTCCTATTTGACGTTGCCACTTGTTCTCTTTCCCCAGTATTCTCTGAAATGTATTGGTTTAATATTTGCAGTGTTGCCTTTTGATAGGTAGGGTATGGTGCTTTGTGAGTCCTGGTAATGCTGTCAGGATACGGCGGGTTTGCTATGGGTTCTAAATGGGCAGCGTTTGTAGTAGTTCCTAATGTGCCTGGCGGTTGGCACTGGATTATAGTAATGTAGAAATCTTTTAGTCTTTATTTATCCATACACTCATTAAGAGACATGTTTACTAAAAGTTAGTGTATGGTAACATTATGCAAATATTTATGCAAATAAGACCACTTATGCAAATGACGTGCTGGCACTTTGAGGAAATTCTTTGGTTTTGTGCGGCAGTTTGGGCACTCGGGCTCAAAAAGGTTAGCCATCACTGTCATAGGCGTAGTTTGAGGGAGCATGGGGCAGGGGGAAGGTCCCCTCAAATGTTGCAGGCACTAATGGTGAACTAGTCCCCCTGCCCCCTACTGCCAGTATGACTTCCTTACCTTTTGCCCCCCCCCCCAAAGAAAGAAGGCAAACTACACAGATGTCTGAAGTCACTTGGATGCACATAATTATAATAGGGGTTTTTTGAAGATTGCTATCAGTGGTTTGTGATCAGTTTCAGTTGTAATTATATCTCAGCTATAAAGGTAATAATGAAAGCACTGTCAGGCAAACACAGTGTAAGACATTCCTTTTTTTATTTGTGCATAATTTTTATCAGCTGGGGTAAGTGCTCTGGATGCAAATGCCACTGACTGACATTTGCCTCTTGCATTAAGTAGCAACCGCCAAGCCCATTTTGCTAATCCATTCTGAATCACAATGGGCTTGGTGACATCATAGTAGAGCAACATTGGGGCATCTGTGGCCAACTGCTTAATTTCCTATACTGCTTGGCATGCTTCAGAACCAGTGCCAAACTGCATCTTTGTCCAGAAATCTTCTCAAGGGCTCATATATATTTAGCATGAATTTTGCTAGATAGGTTACAAACCCAATGAAGCGCTGCACAGATTTTACATCTGCATGCAGTACATAACCTGAATGGCTTTAATCTAATCTCGGTCTGCTTTCAGGCAGATATATCCATAGAAGTGGACCTCCTTTACCTTGAATTGCAATTTCTTCACACTAAGCCATAGCTTCACCTGCTTGCAGCAATTTATTAGGGCTAAGAGCTAGTTGTTATGGGTATACTTTGCCTTCTCATCAGTCACTACAGCCAATGATGAGGATGTCATCTAGTATTGATTCATTGCCACTGAGCCCATACTGCTTCTGCTGATACACCTCTGGTGCTACTGAGATTCCAAATGGTAGTTTGAGAAATATTTTCCTGCCCCAAGAGGTCCAGAATGTTATCAGACTGCTTTTCTCATCTAATTTACACTGCAGGAATGCATCACATGTATCAACAAGAGAGCTTTGGACAGTTTGTATAAGACATCTTCAAGTGTTGGCATGATGTAGAAACAGAGAAACATAGAAACATGACGGCAGAAAAAAACCACATGGCCTATCTAGTCTGCCCTTCCATATCAACCACTACAACAGTTCCCTTTTTTTCATAAGAGATCCTCTGTGTTTGTCCCATTCTTTTTTGAATTCAGATACTGTCCTCATCTCTACCACCTGCACTGGGAGACTATTCCACACATCTACCACTCTTTCCATAAAGAAATATTTCCGCATATTACTCCTGAGTCTATCCCCTTTCAACCTCAACCTATGTCCCCTTGTAGCAGAGCTTGCTTTCAATCGAAAGTGGCTCTCCTCCTGTGCATTTATGCCACAGAGGTATTTAAACATCTCAGTCATATCACCTCTATCCCGCCTTTCCTCTAAAGTTTACATATTAAGCTCCTTAAGTCTGTCCTCGTATGCTTTATAACGAAGACCACTAACCATTTTAGTAGTAACCCTCTGCACCAACTCCAACCTGTTAATATCCTTTTGAAGGTGCGGTCTCTAGAATTGCACACAATACTCCAAATGAGGTCACACCAAAGACTTATATAGAGGCACTATCACCTCCTTTCGTCTGCTGGCGATTCCTCTCCCTATGCACCCAAGCATCCTTCTACCTTTTGCCGTTGCTTTTTCTACCTCTTTAGCTACTTTAAGATCATCAGATACAATCATACCTAGTTCCCGCTCTTCTTTTGTAGACAGAAGTACCTCATCCCCTATATTATATTGCTCCCTTGGATTTCTGCAGCCCAAATGCATGACCTTGCATTTTTTAACATTAAATCTCAGCTGCCAAATTCTAGACGATTCTTCAAGCTTAGCTAGATCCCTCCTCATGTTACATCTTCCTGGGTGTCTACCACTGTTCAGTCTAAGCTGTGCACATGTGCGCACGCAGACACCTCGCCAAGCGAGCGCACATACTTTACAACAGAGCGCACAAAAATTACGGTTCTAATAGAAAACAACACAGACGTCTTAAAATTTAAAAAGTTGTGTATTTACGGTTTTCACAAGTTCTTAAATATTTTCAAGTGCAATCTTATAGACCATCAGGATATAAGATCTTTGGTCTTAAACTTTAATTAGCGCATTGAGAAACCTCCGCTTCCGTACTTTGGCTTGCGACATGCGTAAGTAGTCCAATTGTAATCTGTAATTTGAATTTCATTATTAAATTTTTTATTACATTGAAAACTGAAAGAAGTTAATTTTTAAAATGTCGAAACCGATAGCGATGAGAGGTACAAAACGTTAGAGAACGGCCGGATCTTTTAAGCCTGAATGGCTTGAAGAAATTGTTGAAACGGAGACACTGAAATCTCAGGATAAAACGTGCGTTTAACTGTGTGAAATATTCACTTATGAAGAGGATGACGGAGTAGTCTGTTTATACTGCCGAGATGCAAAAACCATCGGAGAGTTTTCGAGTGGCAAATTTTGCAATGATGTGTGGAAACTGAACTTTTTGAAACGACACCTGTCTAGTAAGTCTCATACTGAAAGTGTTAAGAAACTTAGGGGTATGTTTACTAAAACCCCGTTAGGGTGCGCACCGCGCTAGTGTGCGGATGCCATATAAGGAGTGGGTGTTTCAGTCAGAAAAAAGCAAAACCGTGATTAATCATGCGCTAATGTGCGCCGCGCTCATGTGCGCCGTGCACATTAGCGCATGAGAAACTTGCTCGGGAAGCATAAGTGGCGCGCTGATGTGCAAGCACAGCAACAGAGCCACAGTACAATGGTTAAGACACTGACCGATGGTGCAGGGATCATGGGTTTAATCCCCCACTGTGCCAAATGAAGAAGGCTGGCTGAGGCATCCCCTATTATGGGGAAGATTGCTTTAGGAGGCATTTTATTTATATTTTAATTACTTCTACTAGCAAACGCACTCTCAAAGCGTGTTAACATAAGGCACCCCATAAGGCACATTTTAAAGTGCACTGTCCGCCAAGGCACCCTACAATGTTGCTGAAAGGGTGGCCAAAGGGCGGCATATAGGGCCCAATGAGGCACGGCAAGGCTACTGTGATGGCAGCACTGCACATGTTAAGGTGTGGTAAGCTGACATACAAACAGCAACAGCAGTGTAGCACAATGGTTGAGACACTGACTGATGGTGCAGGGGTCATGGGTTCAATCCCCCCACTGTGCCCAATGAATAAGGCTGGCTGAGGCACTACCTGTTGTGTGTAATATTGCATTCTGAGGCATTTTAATTTTATTTTAATTACTGCTACTAGCAAATGCACTCTCAAAGCACTGTAACATAAGGCACCCCATAAGGTACCCCAGAGGGCACATTTTAAAGTGCAGTGTCCGCCACGGCACCCTACAATGTTGCTTAAAGAGTGGCCCATAGGGCGCCATAGAGGGTGCCCTATGAGGCACGGCAAGGTCAGAGCACTATTTTTGATGGCAGCACTGTGCATTTTAACGCCTGGAAATCCTAAGTAGGTGCGCTGACATGCAAGGAGAAACAGCATTGTAGCACAATGGTTAAGACACTGACTGATGAAGCAGGGGTCATGGGTTCAATCCCCCACTGTGCCCATTGAATAAGGCTGGCTGAGGCACTGCCTGTTATGTGTAAAATTGCATTATGAGGCAATTTAATATTGTTTTAATTAGTGCTGTTAGCAAACACACTCTCAAAGCGCTGTAACATTAGGTGCCGCATCAGCCGCCCTATAAGGCACTCCAGAGGGCATACTATAAAGTGCACTGTGCGCCCAGGCACCCTAGAACAGCGATGGCGAACCTATGGCACGCGTGCCAGCTGTGGCACGCGAAGGCCTTGCAGCTGGCACGCGGGAAGGTCCGCAATCGGAAAAAAAAAAAAAACCCTGTCTGCTGCCGCTGTCGGGGCCTCCGCAGCAGAATCGAGCGTGCCGCGGGGCCCCCCTGTACCCGGCAGATCCTGCCCTCCCCGTAGCAGCTCTCTCTTTGGAGCTACAGTCAGACGCGCCGGCTTGCAGAGCGCGAAGGGAAGAGTTTCCCTGTCGCGACTCCGTTCAGCCCGCGGGGGCTGTTGGGAACTTCCCAGCAGCCCCCGGGGGCTTTACAGAGCTGAGGGGGTCCTCTTGCCGCGCGCTCTGCCCGCCGGCGCGTAGGACTGTAGCTCCAAATATAGAGCTGCTACGGGGAGGGCCGTATCTGCCGGGTACAGGGGGGCCCCGCGGCACGCTCGAGTCTGCCGCGGCGGCCCCGACAGCGGCAGCAGACAGGTTTTCTTTTTTTTTTTAATTTTCCCTGGGGGGGGTGGGGGTTAGGAGTGGTGATGGGCTGGGCGGGGCGGGGCTGGGCGGGGCGGGGGGGGTTAGGAGTGGTGATGGGCTGGAGGGGGGTTCGGAGTGGTGATGGGCTGGGCTGGGCTGGGGGGGGGTAGGAGTGGTGAAGGGCTGGGCTGGGCTGGGCTGGGGGGGTTAGGAGTAGTGATGGGCTGGGCTGGGCTGGGCTGGGGGGTGTTAGGAGTAGTGATGGGCTGGGGTGGGGGGGGTTTAGGAGTGGTGATGGGCACTGGGCTGGGGGGGTTAGGAGTGGTGATGGGCACTGGGCTGGGGGGGTTAGGAGTGGTGATGGACACTGGGCTGGCTGGGGGGGTTAGGAGTGGTGATGGGCACTGGGCTGGCTGGGGGGGTTAGGAGTGGTGATGGGCGCTGGGCTGGGGGGGTTAGGAGTGGTGATGGGCGCTGGGGGGTTAGGAGTGGTGATAGGCGCTGGGGGGGCTTAAACTAAAAATTGAGTGATGGGGGATTAGGACTGGGAGTGGGCTGATGGGGAGGTTAGGACTGGAAATGGGCTGGTGGGATTAGGACTGGGAGTGGGCTATGGGGGGCTAGGACTGGTAATGGGTTGGGGGGGTTGCTAGGACTGGAAATGGGCTGAGTGGAAGGGGGCTTGAACTGCAAATAGCTGTTGGGGATGGGGCTTGGAATGGAAATGGGCTGAGGGGAAGTGGGCTTGAACTGCAAATAGCTGATGGGGACGGGGCTTGGAATGGAAATGGGCTGAGGGGAAGTGGGGGGCTTGAAGAAGGGAATGGATGCTGGGTGAGACTGGAACTAGAAGGGAGCTGATGTTGGGGGAGGATTAGAATGGGATGGGGCTGGGAGAGTAAAATGGAGAGGGGAAAAATATTGTGTGTAGGAGGGATGAAAAATCTACAATTGGCCAGGTATTGGGAGAGTAATTGGGGATTGAGGATGGAGGGGTAAAATTTGTGTGGATGAAATAGGAATGAGGAAAGAGCAAAAGGAGAAAGATTAGTATGTTAAAGCAGATGTAGAGAGAGAGAGAATGGAAAAAAAACTAGAAGAGAGAAGACAGGACAAATGGACAGCAGACGATGGAGAGTTAGCAGAAAACATGAAGAAACCAGAAGAAAATGGCTGGACCAATTGCAACTGAAAAAAAAATGCACAAAAGGTAGAAAGATATCTCTTTATTTTGAATTTATTAACTGGAATATGTCAGTTCTGGGAAATGTGCATCATTAACATCTGCGCTTTGTTTGGTACAAGAGGAAATTCCTATTTGACGTTGCCACTTGTTCTCTTTCCCCAGTATTCACTGAAATGTATTGGTTTAATATTTGCAGTGTTGCCTTTTGATAGGTAGGGTATGGTGCTTTGTGAGTCCTGGTAATGCTGTCAGGATACGGCGGGTTTGCTATGGGTTCTAAATGGGCAACGTTTGTAGTAGTTCCTAATGTGCCTGGCGGTTGGCACTGGATTATAGTAATGTAGAAATCTTTTAGTCTTTCTTTATCCATACACTCATTAAGAGACATGTTTACTAAAAGTTAGTGTATGGTAACATTATGCAAATATTTATGCAAATAAGACCACTTATGCAAATGACGTGCTGGCACTTTGAGGAAATTCTTTGGTTTTGTGCGGCAGTTTGGGCACTCGGGCTCAAAAAGGTTAGCCATCACTGCCCTAGAATGTTCCTTATAGTGTGCTTTATAGGGTGCCGTATGAGGCGCCACAAGGTCCGAGCACTGTTTCTGATGGCAGCACTGTGCATTGTAACGCATGGAAATCTTAAGTAGGTGTGCTGACATGCAAGAAGGAACATCAGTGTAGCACAATGGTTAGGACACTGACTGCTAGTGCAGGGATCATGGGTTCAAATCCCCAGTGTACCTAATGAATAAGGTTGGCTGAGGTATGTCCTGTTTTCTGCGTGCAACTGTACAGCAATCTGTGCTGCCATCTAAAAAGAACACCACCCTAGTGCCACAAATTAGTGCACCTTTTAGGGTGCACCAGAAGGCACATCCTAAACAACCACGTCATCAAAGGCGAGTTATAATGTTCCACAGAGTCCATGTTGAAAGGTTGTCAACTCCCAAGGCACCCCATAAGCTGCCTGAATCGAAGGTGTGCCATAAGATGCCTTAAGGATGTATAGGTGAACTGAAAAACGTTTGCCAAGAGCAGTAAGATCCCCCAATTTGAAGGTCAAGAGAGGTATGTGCCAAACACACACGTATCCCAAACACTGCACAGAGCAGAAAGGAAAGACAATGCATAAGTAAAAGAAGGACGTAGATCAGAGCTGATGGACCACACAAATCAGCTCCAGTCCATGTGGCAGCTAGAAAAATGGACAAATATATCGGGGGCAGCTGTAGCCATGCACAGAGTGACAGTAATGTACAATGCTATAATGACAGTGTATGACAGAGGATGGGAAGATGTGTGCAGCAGAGGAGCCTGAAATGGCAGGATAGGTGAAATATCAGGATGACAGTGGAGTAGCAGTGCTATGCAGAGCACACACAGGAGAGGCAACCAGGGAGAGCTGCAATGCAGGAATGTGTAGGAGTGCAGAACGTGGGGTAGCAGCATGCACATCAGAGTAGGATGGCACACAGCTGGCATACAGAAGATGGACAGAAGGATGGTTCACAACTCCGATGAGGGTACAATTTGCTCACAGCACAGATCTGCACAGATATGACTGTCATACGAATGAAAACTACTTCTGCAGGACAAGCATACAAATCAAAGAGAACAGAGAGGAATCACACCTACGACCACTAACACAAATGACAATGCACAAACCGGTAGGCCACACCACCAACGTGAGCTCATTAGCAAAGGCAGCATACAAAAATACTGCAGGGCATCACACAAGACGCCTGCTGGCTGTCAGGACAGGCAAACCCCCAAAAGTAATCATGACCAAATGCACATGCAGATCTGCTGTGTACAGATCAGATCTCAGTCTGTAATTGGGACCAGGGACACATGCAACACACACAATGAAATGTTATGCAGTGGATTACAGCATGCAAAAGAGGAAAGAAACTAAACCCCAAGGGCAGCAGAGGATGCTCTGTGGAGCTGGGTAACAATCTGGAACAGGACAGGAGAGAACTCAACATGCAAACAGGTGTACCACACACCAGCTGAACCACAGCAATACAAAGCCCCCAGGTGCACTGTCATGTAAACACCATAAAGAAAGAGACCTATGTAACAGATAATATCTGATGGCTAGGCAGCACAGAGGGCACACCTTGGTGTACAGTGAAGAGAGGGAAGGGTGTGTGTAGAGGTGATGAACCTGCTGGTACCTAATGGTCCAGGTAGCACAACAAAAAAGAAAAAGATAAACCACATGTGGGGATCAAACCTGCAAACTACTGAGTTATAGCACATGCCTCTAACCACTCCCACAAACAGCACACTGAGCACAATGCAAAACAAATACCCCAAAGGGAGGGTGTGTATGGGAACCTGTAATACCCAGTGATGTGGCAAATGGCTGGCAGATACACAGTTGCCACCGTACAAGGATTGTGAGCACACAGGTGGGCCATGGACATGACCAGCAAATCAGTAGATACAAGTGTCAATGTGCTCAAAGAGTGGAGGAGTAGCCTAGTGGTTAGAAAACTGGCTTGGACACCAAGCAACCAGGGCTCAATTCACACTAGCACTCCATGTGGCCTTGGGCAAGTCACGTAACCCTCCATTACCTTGGAAGAAAGACCTGACAATCTACATCCAGTGACATTGACAAGAAAACCCTGGAGTCTCTGGGTCACACAAGGACTCATGACTGATTCAAAGGCACACATTGCATTGCATGTTTGTCACCATGATCAAGCAGCAAAAGAGACAAATGTCTATCAAATACATATCTTTATTTGGGTTATTCATCACAGATAGTGTAGACACTGCCATCATAATATCAAGGTGAGTGCATCCCTGGTGAAAGACGGAAACACATTTAGCAGGGCAGCAACCCACATCCTACAGAAAGGTCACTGGCTTGACCACAAATGAAGGGCAGGAGATATAATGTGCATCAGGTGCATGCTATGCACTGGGCAGCAGGCTCCCACCCCCCACCTGCTGCTGCATGCCTCAAATGTGTTACGCACATATGAGTGCATGTAGACAGTAGGCGCTGCATGATGAGGACCCAACACACATCACCTGTCCCTCAAAACATATCCATCTGGCAACACAGGAGGCACACAAATGAAAACAGCATATGTTGCCACAATGTTTTAATGTTAAAAACACATTCTGAAAGTAATGTTTTAGCTCTCACCTAATGCCTGATCTAGGAATCAAAGCTGCAACAATGTAGACCCAAACAATCATCAAAAGCACAATGAGCATATGCTAACAGGTAGCAGAGGCACATGAACACAGAGAGAATTCAAACTAAACTACCTGCAGAAACCTGCAGAGATAACACCATGAAGGAGGTCCCCCTGCACTGTTTGTTGGGTAGACAGTGTTTGGCCACATATAGCACGGTACATGGAATGCAAGATTGAAAGAGGACAACGGACACCCACACTGCCACACTCCAAATATAATGGGGCAATGTGAGTGTCGTTACCGCAGGGGATAAACAGGACCGTGCAGACGTGCAATGCAAGGTGTGTACATACATGCAGACTGTCACGTCTGCACAGTAAACAAACACAAGAACCAGCATGTGAAGATGGAAATGATGGGCAAACATCTTACAGTGAACCACAAAGAAGCCATAGGTCCACATGCTGTGGTTCACAAACATAGTCAGTCATATGCACAAGCACCATCCACATACCAACATGATACAGTGATGCCACACATGCACGTAAACACACTTGGCCATTGTAAACATCAATCCAGGATGGTGTTGTGCATGAAAGCGTTGTTGTGGCAAAACCTGTATCATGTCCAGGTGGAGAGCAGGTGGACATAGACAATAGGACCGCTCCATCGTTGCCCCTATGCCACAAACATGGCTGTATGCTTGTGTTAAAACAAACAGATGAGCGTATCCTGTGTGCCATGTCACACACATGGCCAAAACACAACAACACAACTGTGGAGGAATGTACAACATACAGTGACAATGTCAGTCCCTGCTGCACACGTGGAGATCAGTACACAGCGTCCAAAGTGCAAAGTGTATCTGCAATTGTCACGGGGTGATGCTGGCAGAGCCCATAAAGGTAAAGGAAAGTGAGCAAAATGACACCTTAGCTTCACAAAAGGGAAAGGGTTGCCAAGAGCAACCAGAGAAAACAGATGCACATGGTGTTAGGGAACGCCCAAGCAGAGACGGAGCTCAGAGCTCATTAGAAAATGAGGAGCAGCTGCAAGGGGGCGGAGCCCAAGCTAACACTGAGCAAGATATAGTAAGGACTCACTCACTAACAGATAGTTCTAGTTCTAGTTCGAGCTTGTCTGAGAGGTTGTCCGAGAGAGTTTCCGAGGAGTTGGAGAGCTTGTCTGAGGAGTTGGAAAGATTGCCTAAGAGCTCAGAGGTGGTGTCCGAGAGCTCAGAAAGGTTGGAAATCCAGGAGAGCTTGGAGGTTAAGGAGGTCGTGGAAGTCTTGGAGGTCTCAGAAAGCTCAGAGAAGGCTGATAGCCGTGGAGACTTGGAAAGCCTGGAAAGCAGAGAGAAGCCAGAGAGCTCAGGAGGCTCAGTTGAAAGCCCAGAAAGCACAGGTGGGAGAATCAAGGAGAGCACAGTGGAATGCTCAGATCAGAGCTTAAGTGAAAGCTCGGGAAATATCCCAGTTGAAAGCCCAGAAAGCACAGGTGGGAGAATCAAGGAGAGCACAGTGGAATGCTCAGACCAGAGCTTAAGTGAAAGCTCAACAAATATCCCAGCTGGAAGTCCCGAGAACAGAGGTTAGGTGGCAGAACTCGTGGGGGAGTTCAGCAGAGATTCCAGCAAGGAACATGACAGGAAGAGAAATGCTGTGAGAGAAGGGGAAGAGAACGAGGCTATCCACGTCACAGAAAGCAGGAAGCCCCAGCAGCTGTGGTGAGACGTATTCTTCCTAATAGAGGGGACTTTGTGGAACCAGGTTTCACATGCACATATGAGGAGCTTTGCAGAGCTCAGGAAACAGAAGCTAAATCACTACGGTGATTCCCCACAAGCCACGAGGGTAGTGGAGGAAGGGAACTGGCTCACTCCTCGGCAGGGACAGTTTTGGGTTCCAAGTGCAGTTTAAACAAGAAACACTGGCTGACGAGGGTGAGATGCAATGGGATTTCCTGAAGATATTTCCCAAGTGTTGGACATGGATTGTACCTATACGGTATCTAACTGTGTTAATTCTCTGTGCTGAAGCAGCAAGAAGTGTTAGTTGAGAGAAACAGCTGAAAAGGTTTCACGTGAGTTGAAGAAACTGTTTCCATTACTTTTGTGTTATTTTGAATGCTGAGGAAAGCTTATTTTTGGTTACAATACTTTCCTTTATTTTGTGTCAGACGTATGGTCTGTTTAACCTTTTGTTCCATACCTTTTGAATCCACCCCGGACGGGGAATAAAACCTATGTTTATCCTTACACTCGACTACAACTACAATTATTGGGTTAAGATAAACTACGGGAACCAGGAGGCTTAGCAACTGCCTTCCCGGGGACTTACTGCCAATAAAATCATTGCCCATTAAGCTGTCCAAGCACCTCTCAGCCTCTGGACCGGCTAGTGGGTCACATGAAAGTGGCTACGTCTTGAGGATTTTTTTGCTGTGGAAAAAAAAAAAGGACACTTTTGAAAAGGAAAAGAGTACTGCTGGATAAACAGACCTGTAAGGAAGCAAGCACCCAGGATAAGCCGGAAGTGGACCAAGCACCTCTCTTGCCAAAGCCTGAATCTACGCAAACCTAAGGTAAAGGGTACCTGGGGCACGGGCGTAGAAGGACAGCAGGGCAAGAAAGGGGGCGCTCCTGTGGTGTAGGAAAGAGGGAAGAGCTTTTATAAAAAAAAGTACCGCACTTGGTGGTGTTTCTTTTTCTTTCCTTTTACAGGATCCTAAGGGGAAGAGTGGAAAAAGTCCAAGACGTGATGAGTTGGATGCAACATCAATGGGAAACAACATTTGGAGTTGTCCCAGACATATGCAGGAACAAACTGCCCAAGCTGATCATGGAGCAGCAGAAACCACTCCTGGAAACCATGCAGGCGTTTATTCAGAAATTCAACCAGGACCTGGGACTGAAAACCCTTACATTGGTGGGTAGGACTGGCTGCAAGTCCGGCGTTTTCTTTAGGACAAATTTAAGTCCAAGGAAGACAATATTGCCATGACTTTATTGATGCCTTCGAGAGGATAGGGGGGGCACTTAAAGTGAACACCTGAGCAGTGGGCCCACACAATTTTCAGTTTTTCTCTCACTGGGGGGAATCGCTCCTCCGCGTATAAGTCCATGCCCTTGCCATCCTTGCTACCGTTTTTATGAGGAGATAAACAAAAAGGCAGTCAAGGATGCGGTTAGGTGTTGTCCACTATGCACTATCGCCGACTATTTAGAGAGTCCAGGATGATGGAGCAAGAAACCCCGAAAGCCCTACAGCACAGGCTTAAGGTTTTAGCCTATAAATGGTTAACGTCCTGAACAAAGGACAATGGAGTCACTGCTAGGAGGTAATTGTTTTTAGAGCAGTTCCTCCAGGCTGTCCCAAGTGACGTAAAGAAATAACCTTACCCTACAAAACTGCCAGAACAAACACGAGGAGGCTGCTAATTTGGCTGAGCGCCTACTTTGAAGCACAGGTAGTGAGCGCCTCACAGAAAGTAGGGCCCAGAAAGGTATCAGGAATGGCAGTTGCATAAGAATGAAGAATTAGGTGAAAAACAAAAGTTTAATATAGGCTAAGTATGCTAATACTAGAGGAGGATTTTTTCTGTGTGTAAAAAGGGATATGCTAATCCCCATGCGGGCGAAGCAGGCCACGACCAGAAGGCTGCATGGATGAGAGAATGATCCTCTGGCAGGGCGAGAGAAAGCCAACACAGGACGGCTTCCTAATTCCCATCCAGGTAGAGGGAGTAAAAGACGCGTGGGCGCTGCGTTGACTCGGTAGCGCTGACCAGAGCATGATTACCTCTAAGCTCTGGGGAGACATTGAAAGGCAACGTCGGTCAGCCCCGAGGCAAGCAAGGCGGCCAGGTCCGCCGTAAGGTGCATACATGGGGCATTTTCTCATTAATCCTTCACAAACTGGAGCCATACAGGCAATATGTGGAGGAACACACAGTGCAGGTAGCCATAATCCCCTAGCCTGCCTAGAGATATCCATTTTTAGGCAGGACTGGCCACCCTTTCTCCAGGGTCTAGAGGTAGGATTAGTTTTACCCGAGACAGGCCTGGTAGCTACCCCGATCCAGGCCAGGTAACCTCATGTGAGAGGAAGATATGTTTTAATGAGAAAACCCCTAGTGAGTCTGAGGGGGAGGGAAGAACCCCAAGAGGAGGGTATAAATGAAGGTGTTTTAGGTATTATTCTGGCCCACAGATGACGAGCTTAGTACAGGAACCAGCTAAGCAGGGGCTAGAACAGGCGAAAGCAAGAAACGCCAAGAGAGTCGTCAAAAGGACCCGGGG
>CM066032.1:350083361-350360849 GCA_033557465.1 Ichthyophis bannanicus
GCTATGCTGCAGGTCCCCATCAGTGCTAGTGTGTGTGGGATAGGTAGTTCCTGCAGACACATCTGTATTTCTCAGTCATATCTAGCCCTTATGGGCTATGATGCACCCAAAATAGTGCATATCCTGGGTTGGTTCCATGGTCACATGATGTAGGTGAAGGGTGGGTATTTGGACCCATAGGTGGATTATGTACCATCACCCAACCCACTCTCTGTGGCTCAGGGTGGGAAACAGGATCTCCCACCAACAGAGCCACACTCTACCTCCCCGCAATGGTGGCAGTAGAGAGGACCATCAACCCCAATCCTGCTGGGGAACAGACACCATACAGGCCAGGCAATGCAGATCTGTACACATCCATAAGGCAAGGCAGACAGAAGGCCAGATTGAGGCTTTATGTGCATAATTAAGTATCTTTGTGTCCAATATTGTAAATGTTAGGTGGCCGATAGGCAGACAAATCTGACCAAAATCCACATAAAAGTTGAAAAGCTGGTATACATATTAAGATCCTTAAGTCTGTCTTCATATGCTTTATAATAAAGACCATTAACCATTTTAGTAGCCACCATCTGCACCAACTCCAGCCTGTTTATATCCTTTTGAAGGTGCGGTCTCCAGAATTGAACACAATACTCCAAATGAGGTCACACCAAAGACTTATAGAGAGGCATTATCACTCGTCTGCTGGCCATTCCTCTCCCTTTGCACCCAAGCATTCTTCTAGGTTTTGCCGTCACCTTTTCTACCTGTTTAGCTACTTTCTTCATTGGGGCTTTAACAGGTAATGGCACATGATTTGGCACATGCAATGGTCAACACAAAGTCTGTGGGTCCCTCCAAGTATGGATGGGGTCCAAGGGGCAAGTGCTGAAGTGGCAGCCAACCCAGCTGCATGGGTCAATGTCAGTCCACACGGGGTCACATAACATGGCATTCCTGCCCACTATGGGGTCTGCTGCACTGCTACATATGGAAATAGTTTGAATTTTCCATCTTGCTTTTAACATTGGTCTAAGCAATAGGAAACCGCATACCATCCACATAACACTATACTCCGTAGAGCACCCATTGAAGCACAACATGATAGTATGTGCTATGCTCAATGCCTGGCTCAATAATTAGATGCTCTGACATTATTCCCACTTCCCACACATTGACACTGCACACTATCTTTGAGAATGCCAAAAACTCAATTGACCATATCCATCCACAGTTCTGCATGCGGCACTCAGTGTGCAATCTGCATAGGGTTGGCACACCAATGTTCTCCAGATGTGGATGATAGTGGCCCTGACCCAGTCATATGTATGTGACACGGTGCTCCAAGAGCTCACTATGCAGTAGCATTAAGCATCTCTTGTGGAGATCTGCAGTTCTATGGGTGTGTGGGGCTTCTCAGGTCAACCATGCAGATGTACTCCTACTACAACTACAGCTACTGAGCATTTATATAGCGCTACTATAAATAAATAAATAAATAAATAAATAAATACTAGGCATATGCACAGATACATGTAAGGACAGTCCCTTTTTGTTAGAGCTTAAAATCTTGTCAAGCCAGACTATACAACAGCTAATGTCAAAGACACAACCAGGGAAGGTATGGAGATGCAAAGGGGACTAAACAGATCAGGATCCTAAAGCAGCCTCAAAGAGGTGAACCTTCAGCATGGATTTGAACAGGGACAGGGAAGAAACCTGATGTACAGACTCAGGTAGTTTGTTCCAGGCATAAGGATCAGCAAGGTAGAAAGATCAAAGTCTGGAGTTGGCAGTGGAAGAGAAGGTCACAGATAGAAGATATTTGCCAGGAGAGTGGAGTTCCCGAGGAGGAGTGTAGGGAGAGATAAGAGAGGAAAGGAAGTGAGGAGCAGCTTTAGGTTAGTAGTAGAAGTATGAGCTGGATGCAGAAACGGATAAGGAGCCAATGAAGTGACTTGAGGTGTGACATGAGCATAGCAACACTAACGAAAGATTAGCCATGCAGCCAATGTTCCTGCTAAGCTGCGCTGGGTCCTCTGCCAACATTCCCGCCGGTGGGGGGAGGAGCAAAGCGATCGACGATCCGTACCTCCCCCCACCGGCAGGAATGTCGGCGGAGGACCCAGTGCAGATTAAAGAGAACATTGCGAGGGTGCTGCGGCATGTGTTAGACCTGCCGGTGGGGGGGATGTGCAAATCGTCGATCGCTCTGCACCTTCCACCACCAGCGGGAACGTTGGCGGAGGACCCAGTGCAGCTTGGCGGGAACATTGCATGCAGCTAAGTTTTGAACAGATTGAAAGAGATGATTCTGAGGAAGACTAATGAAGAGGAGGTTGCACCACACTACTTTATTTAAGGAAATGAATCATCAGGCCCATAAGCAAAATTTGCATACATACTTTCAAAACGAATTTTATCTATAATGGCATTGGGTCATTACATAGTACTACTACTACTACTGAACATTTGTATAGCATTACAAGACATACGCAGTGCTGCAGAGACACATGTAAAAGACATTCCCTGCTCATCAGAGCTTGCAATCTAGTCAAGACAGACAACACAGTAGCTGTAGACATGGGACACATCTAGGGGAAAGGTAAGGAAACACAAAGGAGTCCTGGTGAATCAAGATCAGAAAGCGGCAGCGAAGAGGTGAGTTATCAGCCTGGATTTGAAAAGGGTCAGAGAAGGTGCCTAATGTACAGGCTCAGGTAATTTGTTCCAGGCATAAGGAGCAGCAAGGTGAAAGGAACAAAGTCTGGAGCTAGCACTAGAAGAGAAGGGCATAGATAGAAGCGATTTGCAAGAAGAGCAGAGTTTCCAAGGAGGGATGTAGGGAGAGATAAGAGAGGAAAGGTAATAAGGAGCTACAGAGTGAATGCACTTATAGGTCAGCAGGAGAAGTCTGAGCTGGATGTGGAAATGGATAGGGAGCCAATGAAGTGACTTGAGAAGAGGAGTACTATGAGCATGATGAGGCTGGCAGAAGATTAGCTGTTCAGAAGAGTGTTGAACAGATTGAAGAGGAGAGAGATGATTCAGAAGGAGACCAGCAAGGAATAGGTTACAATAGTCTAGATAGGAGGTGACTAAGGAGTGGATAAGTGTTTTAGTAGTGTGCTCAGAAAGGGATGGGCAAATTTTGTTAATGTTATAAAGGAAGAAACAGCAGGTTTTAGCTAACGGTTGGATGTGAGTGGAGAAGGAGAGAGAGGAGTCAAAGACGTCCCCAAGGTTGCGAGCTGAGGAAACAGAGAGGAGTAGAGAGTTTTCTACAGAGACTGAGAAAGGAGGAAGGCGAAAGGAGGATTTAGGGAGAGAAATAAGAAGCTCAATTTTGGCCATGTTCAATTTCAAGTGGCGGTGAGACATCAAAGCAGCAATGTCAGAAAGGCAGGCAGAGATCTAGGCCTCGATTGCCGGAGAGATTTCAGGTATAGTGAGATAGATCTAGGAGTTATCAGCGTAAAAGTGGTACTGAAAGCCACGGGAAGACATGAGTGCACCAAAGGAATGAGTATAGAAAGAGAAAAGGAGTGGACCCAAGACATATCCTTGGGGTACACCAACTGAGAGTGGGATAGCATTAGAGGAGGATCCATCAGAACAAACACTGAAAGAGCAATAAGAGATAGAAGAGGAAAACCAGGATAGCACAGAGTCCTTAAAACCAAGCAAGGACAAAGTATCAAGAAGAAGGTTGTGGTCAACAGCACTGTTCCCTCTAAGCTGTGCGCGTGTGCGCACGCACACACCTCACCGAGAGAGCGCACATACTTTACAACAGAGCGACAAAAATTACGGCTCTGATTCTGATAGAAAACAACACAGATGTCTTAAAATTTAAAAGTTATGATTGTAATTACTAGAAATTTCCCGCTTCATTTAGTAATCGTCTATTTTCATTTAATTTGATTAAAATCAGTGTGGTGTACATACTGTATTCTGACGTGTAGTCAAATTTTAAAGTATATAACTCTGAGTGTCGTTATGTGGCGCACAAAAATTTTACCTTCCTTCAAAAGCTGCACACAGCTGATATTTTATGCGCACACAGCCTACAGAAAATTAGAGGGAACATAGGTCAACAGTGTCAAAAGCAGCAGAAAGGTCAAGAAGGATGAGGATCGAGTAAAGGCCCTTGGATTTAGCCAGGAACTGGTCATTGGAGCCTTTGGCAAGAGCCGTTTCAGTAGAATGTAAAGGATCCAGGAGAGCTTGAGAAGAGAGAAAGTCGAGGCAATGGCGGTGAAATGCATGTTCAAATAGTTTAGAAATGAAGGGGAGGAGGGAGATGGCTCAATAGTTAGAAGGACAAGTAGGGTCTAGTGAGGGTTACTTGAGGAGAGGTGTGACCACAGCATTCTTGGAGGGACAGTTGCTGTGAAAAGTGATAAGTTGAGAATATGAGAGATGGAAGGGACAACAGTGGAGGAGATGGAGCTTAAAAGATGGGTGGAAATAGGATCAGAGGAGCAGGTAGTGTGTTTGGAGGAGGAAAGAAGGTGTGTGGTTTCCTCCTCAGAGATCATAGAAAAGGTAGAAAGGGTAGAAGAGGTGGGGGGGGGGGGGAGTTGGGAGTGAAGCAAGGGAAGAGGAGAAGTTGCTGACATTGTGTGGAATTGGAGTGTGATCTTATGAATTTTGTCATGGAAATAGTCAGCAAGGGTTTGGACAGAAAGAAAAGGAGGGGTCGGAAGTGGAGGCACCTTGAGGAGAGAGTTGAGAGTTGTAAAGAGACGGTGAGGGTCAGAGGCAAGAGAGTTAGTCAGATGGACATAATAGCCTGGTTTGGCAAGTGCTACAGCTGACTGGAAAGAGATAAGCATGAATTTGAATTGTGGGATTTGAGCTAAGATACTCAGCTGAACAGGTACAAGAATGTAGATAGCGGCTAGTGGAAGACAGCCAGGGCTGGAGTATAGTATGCCTCACAGGATGTGGCATGGGTGGAGCAAGAACATCCAGAGCAGAGGAGAGTGCACCATTATAGGAAGCTACTGCCTCATCAACAGGCTCAGATGATATAGTGAAGGAAAGAGGTGATAAGACAGTAGAGGAGAGAGCCAAAGGGTCAATAGCATGAAGATTTCTAAAGATTTGGAAGAGACAGGCCGAGATTGAGGCAATGAGTGATGAAGAGTGAAGTTTAGCAGGTGATGGTTCGATAAGGGAAAAAATGAGGTACAGACGTTTGAGGGTAAATAATTAGAGAAGAATACAAAGTCGAGGCAGTGGCTGTGCTGGTGAGTGAGAGCATTAGAGCAAATCTGGAGGTCAAACGAGGAGGTAAGGGAAAGTAACGTTAAAGCATAAGGGTCAGAGGGATTATCAACATGAATGTTAAAATTGCCGAGAATAAGGGAGGGAGAAGATGAATCCAAAAAGAAGGAAAGCCATGAGTCAAAGTCAGTGAGAAAGGTAGAGGTGGAGTTGTCAGGAGGTTGATAAATAATAGTTAACCGAAGAGGCAGTGGAGTAAAAAGGCAGATGGAGTGGACGTCAAAGGAAGGAAGGAAAGGAGTGAGACTGAGGCAGCAGGAGAGGCTGACATTGGCAGGAAGGAGAGAGTAGAAGCCCAACACCACCACCACGGTCAGTGGGATGAGGCATGTGAGAGAACTGATAGCCGCCATGACAGAGATCAGCGAATGATGCTAAGTTTTCTGGGAGGAGCCAAGTCTCAGTTAGAGCAAGAAGATGGAGAGCATTAGAGATAAAAAGATCATTAGTAAAGGCAAGTTTATTTGAGATGGAATGTGCGTTTCACAAGGCACATGACAAAGGGAGAGAGGAAGGGGAAAGGAGAGGGATATGAATAAGATTTGAGCTTTACATGAAGATCTGTTCTGGGAGTGTGACAAAAGTCTGGAGGGGCCAGGGTTGAGCTTGATATCTCTGGAAGAGAGAAGGAGGCATAGTAGAAGAGTGTGGGGCAGATAGGAGACAGCATGGTGGTAGCTAGGGTGAGGTTGTTTCAGAGAGAGAGGAGATGGCTGAATGAGAGGGAGAAAGTGATGAAGCTCAAGAGCTCATGATAGGGTAGAGGACAAGATGGTGGAGGAAGTGAGGATGGTAAAGGGGAAATAAGGGGCGGGGCTTGAATATGTTGGTAGGAGAGAAGATAATTAGGGCATATGAGTAGTAGAAAGAGAAAGTGATGAGGAGCCATAAAAGAGAGAGATGGAGAGGAGAATAGAAGTCAGAAGAAATAAGGATAGGTGGGCGAAATAAGGATAAGTGAGAAAGAGATGAGAGGGGTTACGTGCACCTGTGAATAATCGTGGTAATGAGCACAAGATGGCTATAAGAGATTGAATGCCAGGGGCGGATGGGTAGAGGGATGGGAGGGAGGGATAAAAGTTATGAGGATATGCAGAGAGGTACAAATGGAGAAAACAATGCTAAAATATATAAGGCTTCAATTATGAAAGCTTTTTTTTCTAAAAAGGATTTTCTTTTCTATGGCCATAAGTTGTCCATTTTCCCCGATGTCTCTCGATACACACAATCTCAGAGGAGGTCCTTCCTTCAGCTTAAACCTAGAGTGTTGGCTGGGGGAGGTACCTTCTTCCTTCGTTTTCCGTGTAAATGTTTGGTTTCCTTACAAGGTGTAAATTATGTGTATTCTGACCCTTCTCAGCTTGAATCCTTGTTAGTTTCATTACAGGTTTGAGAGGGGTATATTGTAGTTTCTAGTTGTGTTGTTGTAATGTGGTAGAGGTTGGGGGTTGTAGCCTTAGTTAGTCCGGGTATCTTGTTGCTGCTGTGTTCTCCATGATGTGGACTGGGATGTGAGTATGTACTTATGGATTTTTCTATTACAATTTAATTATTGTTAATGATGTAAAATGTACTGTTTATTTTCTTTGTATTATGTTATTTGGTTGGCATTAAATAAAAAAAAAAAAGAATGGCATTGATAATAGAGGTGTTGATTTCAAGTGATTATTCTGTACATCGTGTAAAGAGGGAGAAGATCCTGAAGTACCAAGAAATGCAGTCAGAGACCAAGAAAATGTAGAAGAAAGATACAGAAATATTCCCCATCCTATTTGGAGCCACATGCTCTCTAAATAACCCTTTTAGAGAAATTGCCCTCATGAGAAAAGAGGTGAAAGAAGTGATTAGCTGATATACTGTAAATGACGGAAGTGTAAGAGTCCTTGTATGATGTTGGATGGATGAAGAAGGCATATAAAGAAGAACATTTAAGAGAAGCAGCTGCTGAGTCCCTGATGTATAATGATTGTTGGAGCAGATATAGTTCAAAACATAGTGCTATGCCAGATAATGTTAAGTAAATTGTACCCTGTTGAGGAAATTGGGTTGAAAAGAACCATTGTATATAAAATATATAAAATTGCTTTGAGTTCAAAAAATTCAAGAGGACTATTTGCACGTGTAAATACAACCCCTTACGCTAGTAAATGACATCTACTGTGCATGTAAAAGGCCATGTTAGAAAGGACCCATTTTACACATGTATGTCCATATGACATCTATGCTGTACATGAGCATGTTGGGGTGTGTCAGGGGTATGGTCAGGGTGGTACCAAAATCTACACATGTATCCCCAATTTTATATAGGGACTGCACGTGTCAGACTAAACTCATCCACACCCAGACTTACACCTGCTCCCTGATATGGATAGGAAAAAAAAAGTGTTCCCTTTGCTCTTCCCTTTCCAGGAGGGATCATGGGGGTTATTCCCCTCCATCCCCAATGCTTATTTTCCTCTCCTAATCACAATGAGGGAAATATAGAGGTCTCTGTAGTTAATTAGCAGACTCTACACACCTAGATTTGCAAAATGGCAAAGATACACATGGAAGTGCAGACATTTGCGTGTGCCAGTTGTAAACTGCTCGCACTTACACGTGTAAGTTGCCGGGTTTCTGATGCTGAATTTTTCCCATGTATACTTTTATGAAATGAATCCTCCTGCTGCTGATCAATGTCCATTCCCATGGGTTCCTGGGCTTCCTTCTTTAATATAAAGCACACATCCAGTGAGAGTCGGAAATATGTCAATTTTGTATTGGACTTACACATGTGCACCTTCTCCTGTAATACTGACATATATTAGATTTGCAGACATTTTCACTTGAGTGTTGCTGCAACCACATAAACATTTTTTTCTAATGTCTTTTTATGCTTATTATCACAAAAATATAGTCCAACATATGATTTATGCTTACTCTCACAGTAAAGTAGTCTAACATGATTTTTTTTTTTTTGAAATGTTTATTTAAATTTTTCCACACCATCCACAATACAACAGTACACTAGAATAGAATAACAGTTCCACACTCCAAACTCTAAACCCCCTACCTTCTCATGCCCCCCCTACCCCTGCTACCCACCACCCCACTTGCCCCCCACCTCCCAGTCCCCTCCCATCTCCCACCCACTCCCCCCGTCTCCCCGTGAGCAGGAGGAAGCGGGCTCGGAACAACCCTAGACCTCTACAGCAGCAGAGTTACATAGCTGAATAAGGCCAGAACCTCCTTTAACAATATCTTGCCAAAACGGCGAACTCGTCGAGGCATTTCCATTTATTGGCCCTCCTGTTTCGTCTCCCACCCCCCATTACTCGGGTCATGCCCACCCTAGCCTTCGCCCTCCGCCTATTACGTACCTCCTGTCCTTTCTCATATCCCGCATATAAACAGACCATATTCCACCATTGTATCTCTCCCAATTGGGATGAGTCCTTCCAATAAGTCAAAATCAACTTGATAGCAACTGCCATCATAAAGTCAAACAGAAAGGACTTATCTCGAGGGACATGTAGAGACTGATCTTGAGATCTCAAAAAGACAGTCTGCCAGGACAGCCGCCCTTGTATATCCAACACTAGCAGCATCTTGTCCCATACCGCCTGCCAAAACATCTGAACGTGCGGGCAAGCAAATAGCATGTGTTGAAGAGTCCCCTGTGCAATATTGCAAGACCAGCACTTACCCGCTCTGCTCGCATCCCACTTGCTGAGCTGAACCGGGGTTATGAAAGCTCTATGCGCCAGGAAATAGAGTGACTGAAGCATCGAAGCTCCCTGCGTCACCCTGCCCACAGGACCCCATATTGCTTCCCACCCCCCCGAGATACAGGAGCCCCCAGATCACGCTCCCACGCTCTCTCCAGCTTCAGAAGGTCTCCAGAAACACCTTCCCTCAATGCTGCATACAATTTAGAGGAGGCCCCCCGCAACCCTGCATGCTGTTCTAAAAAAGTCCGGAGCTGCCACTCCTCTGCAACTTCCCCAGGTATAACCCCAGCGTGCGACAAGCAATGCCGCAGTTGCATCTACCGGAAATACTGGTTGTCCGCTAGTCTAAACTCTCTCCGCAAATCCTCGAAACTTTTCCAGCACCTGCCCTTCAACAATTGGTCCAGGGACCAAATCCCTTTCGCTTGCCATTCACTCCAATTAAGCGCCTTGTGAGCAATCTTGAAACGTGAATTAAACCAAAGGGGCATGCGGCCCGACAATGTGCCAGCCTCCTTCACTACGTGCTCTAGCACATACACGGAGTCTTGAGTATCTCGCACTACCCTGCCCGCTGGAAAAGCGCCAGGGAGCTGCATACCAATCAGCCCCTCTAGGGCGATAGGCATGACAAGCTGCTCCTCGACCTCTAACCAAGTCGGCTTGGCACCTTTACTCTCAGGTGCCAGCCAAAGCGCGCCTTGCCGAAGCCGGAAAGCATGATGATAATTACAAAAACCGGGGAACTGCACTCCTCCCTTGTTCTTTGCTGCCTTAAGTTTCCGGAGAGCTATCCTGGGCGTTTTATTCTGCCACAAGAACCCGGACAAGTATCGATCAATAGAATGGTAAAATGATTGCGGGAACCATAATGGAAGCATCTCCAATATATAATTTATCTTGGGAGCCAACACCATCTTAATTGACTCCAGCCTGCCCCACCAAGAGAGGTGCAAGGGGGACCACTGCACCATGAAAGATTTGATCATCTCCTCTATGTTCTTGATATTCAACTGGATAGTTTCCTCAAGCCCAAAGCAAAACCGAACCCCTAAGTACTTAACCGCGTTAACCTGCCACTCAAACGCGCAAGGTTCTATCAGTGCTTTACACATCTGCTTATTTAAGGGGAAAGCCAAGGACTTAGACCAATTGACCTTGTACCCCGACAGTCTCGAATACCGATCAATCAAGCTAAGCAACCCTTCCACCGAATGGGGGCACACAAAAAGCAGAAGATCGTCTGCAAAAGCGGAGAGCTTGACCTCCAGATCCCTGACTTGTAATCCCCGTATTTCCTGGGAGTGCCTGATCTTCAAGAGCAAAGGTTCCAAGGCGAGATTAAACAGTAGAGGGGAAAGCAAGCACCCCTGCCTGGACCCCCGTGACAAGAGCAAAGGAGCCGAGAGAACCCCGTTGGCCAACACTCGAGCAGAGGGGTGAGAATATAGTACTTGAATAAATCGAATAAACCGCTCCCCAATACCAAACCACCGCAATGCTAGGGTCAAGAAGTTCCACTCTAGCCTATCAAAGGCTTTTTCAGCATCGAGTGAGAGTCCTAACATCGGCTCCTCTCTCGACGCTGCCAAAGAAAGCAGGTTCAACAGTAGCCGCGAGTTGTCAGAGGTTGCTCGCCCGGTAATGAAGCCACATTGGTCCACATGGATCAACTCCGGCACCACCTGGGCTAGCCGTTTAGTCAAGATCGCTGAGAACACCTTGTAGTCGGCGTTCAACAACGAAATAGGTCTATAGTTTCCCACTCGCGAATTGTCCCTCCCAGGCTTCTCAAGAACCACTATTACTGCATCGCTAAACAATCCCGTGTGGGGCAATTGCGCCTCTATGCTATTAAAGAAGTCAAGCATAAAAGGAGCGAGGTCTAGCGCAAACACTTGGTAAAACTCCGTTGGGAGCCCATCTGGGCCTGCTGCCTTACCCTTGCTTGCTCCTTTCAGAACCGCTAAAATCTCTTTGACAGTTATATCTCTATCTAGCCCATCCGCCTGCTGGGAAGTGACTGATGGATGAACCATATCTCCAAATAGGGCCTCAAAATCCTCAGCAGAGACTTGACACTCAGAAGCATACAGTGTCTCATAAAATCTCCGAAACTCTTCGGCTATAGCCGCGTTGTTCGTAAGTGTCTCTTGGTTATCACTCACTAAGGCTTGAATATTAGATCTCAGAGCTCGAGGCTTCAAGGTGCTAGCCAGCAACTTTCCTGCCTTATTATTCTCTAGATAACAGTTAGCCCTCTGCAGAGATAGTATTTGCTCGGCCTCCCTACTCAAAATCTGGTTGTACTGATATCGAAGGCGCTGCAACCGCAGCAGAACACCCGCCTCCTTTCTGTTAATTAACAAGCGCTCCCCAGCCTTAATCTGCTCCTCCAACAAAACCAACTGCGCTTTCTGCGCCCTACGAAGGCCAATACTAAAGCTGGTAATTCTGGCTCTGGAAAAGGCCTTAAAACCTTCCCACCATGCCCATCCGGGAGTATCTTTGGGGAGGTTTGCTTCGAAATATTCCTGGATATTCCGACGCATATAGGCACAAAAGTCTTCATTTTCCAATAGATTCCTATCAAAAAAGAAGGCCCGCGCCGGCGGGGAAGCCACCTCTAGTTGAAGAGTAAACCAAACCGCCGCATGGTCTGAAATGTGCATGGGAGCTATCTCGGACTTTGCTACTGACGCTGCCAGAGTCTGGGAGATCAAAAAAAAATCCAGATGGGAGTGAGAGCCGTGTGGCAAAGAAAAAAAGAGTATTCCCTATCTCTAGGATGCAAAAGTCGCCATATATCTACCAGCCCGGCTGCCCTAATAAACTCCTGCAGGACCTTGGCAGCCCTCCAACACCGGTGAGACCGATATGGGACACAATCCAGCAGAGGGTCGAGAACCAGGTTAAAGTCTCCCCCTACAATTACTTCATGAC
Organism: Ichthyophis bannanicus; assembly: GCA_033557465.1. Classification (NCBI taxonomy): domain Eukaryota; kingdom Metazoa; phylum Chordata; class Amphibia; order Gymnophiona; family Ichthyophiidae; genus Ichthyophis; species Ichthyophis bannanicus. Next base: position 350,095,289 of record CM066032.1, read on the forward strand.
CAGACAGCTCCTGTATCTCAAAGGCTAACCCCCTGAAAAACCCGGCATCATCCGTATTTGGACCATAATCCACTAGTAAAGCTAATTTTTTCCCATGTATCTGGGTTAGCCCTGACGCCCATCTACCCTCCCCATCAGCGCGCTGCCTTTCAATAGTCAAGGGCAAAGTTTTTCTGGCAAGAATTGCCACCCCATTTCTTCCTTGACACGCTGCCGAATGCGCAACAAGCAGAAACTGCCCCAAGCCCAGCTTTTTGGATTCCGCCTCGGACAAGCGCGTTTCCTGCAACATTATGTTTATGTTTATGTTTATGTTTATTAATCATTTGATATACCGCTTAGGCCAAAAGGCATTAAAGCGGTTTACAATAATATATTATTTGAGGAAATAGGAAAAGAACGCCATTATAAGATAGGACAGAATAGAAGACAGAAAGAAGTACACAGATAAGAGAAGGAGAGTAATAGAGACAGCAAGTTACCAGAATGCAGGCATAACGATCCAGTCCATGATATCACTATATAACGCCATATATCGCTATATAACATTACTACATCTGCGTGCTCCCTCTTGCAATATTGCAATATTTTCTTCCTGTTGATAGGATTGTTGATGCCCTTCACATTCAACGTCAGTATTTTAAGTGACGCCATGAGGCAAGATGCTTCGCTCGCCCACAATGGGGCGACTAGCCCTATTCAGCTGCCCTCCAGACTCAATAATAAGACTGCTGCTGCTCCCAGTTCCCAAAGAAAACCATAAGAACCAGAACCCCCCCCCCCACACCCCAGAGGAGACACCACACCCGTCCTGAAACGGGTGACAAATGGGTGAACCATAATGGTCAGAAAGCCGCTCAAACCCCACCCCTCCCCCCCGCATGCATGCAACAACAACACAATAACACAATATCCCTCTGACAGAGTACCATATCATACCATAAACATTTCCTGGCATGTGCTGGCCCCGAAGCTTGGAGACACTGCATTTGACCCTTGTTGCAGCCAGCCCCCCACAACACACCAAACCCAGCTATAACTACCTTTAACAACTGAGTGTAGGATCATAATACAAAATAACAATCACAGCATAGCAAGCAGTTTCGTAACACTCTCACATCTATACATTGCACAGCATACGTGTGCCCATCCCTAATAGACCCACAAGTTCCATGGGCACAGGGCAAGGCAGGACTGTTCCAGCGTTCTCGCAGTCTGAGTCACACACAAGAAACTCCAACCTCAACGCATGATTTCTGCTTCCTTGTCTTCCAAAAATTTCCCCAGAGCCTCTGCGTCCTCAAACATCCTCGTCTGATTATGTAAAGTCACTCGCATCCGGGCTGGGGCGAAAAGGCCATAGCGGGCTTGCAGAGCTTGAAGTCGCGGCCTGTAGGCTAGTAGCTGCTTTCGCCTATCCACTGTCGCCTTATGGTAGTCGGGAAAGAAAGCGACGCTGTGCCCCTCAAATTGAATCGATCTGAGTGCTCTTGCAGTCGAGAGGATTTGCACCGCCTGACCATGCCTCAGGACGCACATGATAATCGGCCTAGGCCTCCGAACGTTGGGGCCCGGCTGCGTGGGACCCGATGAGCTCTTTCAATCTCCAGCGGGTAATGAAAGTCCAGTTTAAGCGGTTTAGGAATCAGCGTGCACAAGAAAGCAATAACATCTGTTCCCTTGGCCCCCTCGGGGACCCCGACGAGGCGCACATTGTTTCGTCGCGTGCGATTATTCAAGTCCTCGAGGCTGCGTTCTAGGGCAACTATTCTTTTGGTGTTTGCCCCCACTATCTTGAAACGCTCCTCGTGGACTTCCGCGGTGCTCTCAAGCTTCTTCATCCGCTCCGTCAGAAAGTTCATTTGCTCCCGCATCTCTTTGAGCTCCGCAATATCTGCCTGTACACCACTTAGTGCTGCACCGTTGACGGCTACCATACCTTTCACTTCTCGGATTTCATCCAACACCTCTTTTAGGCCTGCCACCTCTTCCCCTGCCGACGCCATTTTCTGCGGTGAAGGAGGCTCGGCTTTGGCTCTCTTGCCGCCACCGCTCACCGCTGTGGAGAAGTCCAGCCGCGTAGGCTTGCCGGCCGACATCTCACTCACCACCCGGGGCACCAGAGGAGTCTCAGATCCCGCTTTCGCTACTGCCAGGGTAGTTGCAATGCGAGGGGTTGAGGAGCTCAGGATTCAAGCAGCCATCTTAACCCGTGTTGGCTCCGCCTCCCAGTCTAACATGATTTTGATTAAACTCATGTTTAGCAGGGCTCGATAAATTTTGGTTTAGTTGTAATCTTGTTGACCCCTGTGAAATGGATCATTTATATCTATTTAAATATACTTAAATAGATACATTTTGTTAAATATCATAGCTAAATACAATCAGTATGTTCCCTACTATTATATTTTTATTTTTATTTCCATCTTGATGGAAAAAAGTTGCTTTTTAATCTTCTTGGTTAGTCCCATATGATTCTGTAAGTCATCACAACCCCAAACATATATCACACTAAGGAGGTCATTCCAGAAACCGAATAAGAGTGTGCACATGCGCCGGGGATGTTTATCTGCTGAAAATGTCTACATGTGTATCAGTATAGCACCCGCAGACTTTTATCTAGCTAACATGGGGATCTCAGAACGTGTTCGGGAGGCGTGGAACATGGGCTGGTTTGCCATAGAGATGTATAAAGCGTATTCAGGAAAGGGCCATATTTTTTTGGGGAAGTCCCCCGCAGATGTGCCCGTTATACTTGCAGGAAACATGGAATAAGGTCAGTATTTAGAAAATATTCTGCTGTGTTTGTATGCAGGTGGTGACTAGTCTGTTCTGAACTGGTGGACTGCAGTATGGAAAAACACCACAAGATGCATTTATAAAGAACAGAAATCAAAGGTGTGGGAATCTTGTAAGATAAAGAGGCATTAATAACTACCTGAAAGAAATATTAAGAAGAACAACAGTGAAAATTCTGGCTATGCTGACATTTACTGTTTGTAAAAGAGCTAATCTAGGGGACCCTAACAGTTCCTGTCTCTCACTTGGTTTGCAGCTTGTCGTGCTGTGAGGGCTTGCGTGCATCAGTGATGCTGAGAGCTAAACTATCGGTAGTTTAACTACTGGCAGGGTCTCCCAAGATGGACAGGTCTCAGCTGAGGTGCCAGACGAAGACAAACCACCCATCTGGGCAGCAGCAGAATGGGATAGTGTTGACGGCGGAGGATCACATTTCTGTGACAAGGGCAACAACACCAAACTTAAACTGCACGGAAGGAAGGCCCGGCAATCTACTTCTGTATCTTGCCATGAAAACCCAATGGATAGTTACAACAAAACAAATTGTGCTATGGTGCTGGAAGATGAGACTCCCAGGTCGGAAGGCACTCAACTAGCTACTGGGGAAGAGCTGAAGACTTTTCAGAGTAAAGCCAGCATTTATGATGTGGTTGGATCAAAGCCCTCGGGAAGTCTGACTGCTGATGTAGCTGCGCATGAAATGAGAGTCAGAAGCTGTAAAGATGTCTTACACATTGGAACATGGAACGTACGAAGCATGAACCAAGGGAAGTTGGAGGTGGTCAAGAATGAAATGGAACGTGTACAACTTGATCTGTTGGGTGTCAGCGAACTGAAATGGACTGGCATCGGGCACTTTGCATCAGATGATCACATGGTCTACTATGCTGGAAATGAAAGACAAAGAAGAAATGGTGTTGCATTTATAATAAAGAAGAAACTTGCAAGAACTGTAATGAAATACAATGCAGTCAGCGAACGCTTAATCTCTATTCGTCTACGAGGATTGCCTATCAACACAACTATAATTCAAGTATATGCCCCAACAACAGCTGCAGAAGAGAATGAAATTGAAGAGTTCTATGAACAAGTACAAGCTGAAATTGACAGAACATGCAAACAGGATATCCTGATAGTCATGGGTGACTGGAACGCAAAAGTTGGCAACAAAGAAGAAGGCAAAGTAGTTGGAAAATATGGACTTGGCAACAGAAATGAAGCTGGAGAAAGATTGATAGAATTCTGCAAGACCAATGATCTATTCATCTCAAACACCTTCTTCCAGCAACACAAGCGATGACTGTACACATGGACTTCACCCAATGGATTGTATAAAAATCAAATTGACTACATCTGTGGAAGTCAACGATGGAAAAGCTCTGTAACATCAACAAAGACAAAACCTGGAGCTGACTGTGGTACAGATCATCAACTACTAGTATGCAAACTCAAGCTAAAGTTGAAAAAGAGCAAACCACTCATGAATGCAGCAAAATATGACCTTGAGAATATACCACTGGAATTTAAAGACTGCCTGCAAAATCGATTTGCTGCTTTAGATACAAATGACAGAGCTTCGGAAGAGTTATGGAATGACATCAAGAAGGTTGTGCTGGAAGAAAGCGAGAAGTCTCTACAAAAGGTGAAAAAGCAAAAACGGCCAAAATGGATGACGGAAGAAACTCTGAAAATTGCCCAGAAACGCAGAGAAGCTAAAGCCAAAGGAGAAAGAAAGACAATAGCAGAACTCAACAGAGATTTCCAACGTGCAGCAAGACAGGACAAGGAAAAGTACTACAATGACACTTGCAAGGAAATAGAAGCAGAAACTATTAGAGGAAGAACAAGATCGGCTTTCCTAAAGCTGCGAGAGTTAAAGAAAAAGTTCCAGCCCCGAATTGGAATGTTACAAGATGCTCAAGGTTCTATGTTGAATGATGCTGAGAAGATCAAGAAAAGGTGGAAGGAATATACAGAGTTTTTATATGATAAAGATCAAGTGGACCAACAGCCGTTTCAACCTATACCTTATGATCAGGAACCATTGGTGATGAAAGAAGAAGTTGAAGCAGCATTGAAAGCCTTATCAAAGAACAAAGCACCAGGCATTGATAGCATTCCCATAGAAGTATTGCAGCAATCTGATGCAGCTGTTACCGTACTTACAAGGCTCTGCCAAGAAATATGGAAGACAACATCATGGCCAACTGACTGGAAAAGATCTGTGTTTATACCAATACTAAAGAAAGGTGATCCAACTGACTGTGGAAATTATCGCACAATCGCTCTGATCCCACATGCCAGCAAGATTCTACTGAAGATTATTCAAAAGAGACTACAGCCATACCTAGAACAAGAACTACCTGAAGTGCAAGCAGGGTTCAGGAAAGGGCGAGGAACGAGAGACATCATTGCGGATGTGAGATGGATCCTTGAAAAGACTAAAGAATACCAAAAGGATATCTATTTGTGCTTTATCGACTATAGCAAGGCTTTTGACTGTGTAAACCATGAGAAACTCTGGGCCACATTAAGAAGCATGGGTATACCAGAACACCTGATCGTTCTCTTGCGTAATCTGTACATTGATCAAGAAGCAACAGTTCGAACGGAACAAGGAGAAACAGAATGGTTTAAAATAAGCAAAGGTGTAAGACAAGGCTGCATAGTTTCCCCTACCTGTTTAATTTATATGCAGAACAAATCATCAGAGAAGCAGGACTGTATGAAGACAACAGAGGTGTGAAGATTGGTGGAAGACTCATCAACAACCTTCGCTATGCTGATGATACCACATTACTGGCTGAAAGCGAAGATGATCTGAAACATTTGCTTCTCACAATCAAAGAACATAGTCTCAAAATGGGCCTGCACCTTAATGTAAAGAAGACAAAGATCATGACAACTGGCATAATCAACAGGTTCATCGTTGAAGGAGAAGAAATTGAAATTGTGAACAACTTTAACCTACTTGGATCAACTATCAATAAAGAAGCAACAAGCAGTCAAGAAATCAGACGACGCATTGCTCTTGGCAGAATGGCTATGAAAGACCTAGATAAGATTCTCAAGAGCAGAGATGTGTCTCTCCATACAAAGATTCGACTTGTTCAAGCCATGGTATTTTCAATAACATCATATGGATGTGAAAGCTGGACAGTGAAAAAGACAGACAGGAAGAAAATTGATGCCTTTGAATTATGGTGCTGGCGGCGAATACTGTGTATACCATGGACTGCCCGAAGAACAAACCAGTCGGTACTAGAGGAGATCAAACCTAAGCTTTCTTTAGAAGCTCAGATGACAAGACTTCGACTTTCATACTTCGGACACATCATGCGAAGAGAGATCATTAGAGAAAGACATCATGCTTGGCAAGATAGAAGGTCAACGCAAAAGAGGAAGGCCAGCAATGAGATGGATCGCTACAATAACAGCAGCTACGGGTACCAGTCTGTCGTCAATGAGCCGCCTGACTGAAGACCGAACACAATTTAGGATAGCTATCCAGAGGGTCGCCATGAGTCGACTCCGACTCGACGGCACTTAACAACAACAACAGTTCCTGTGTCCTGAAAAATGGGACTGTTGGTGTAGGAATAGCATGTGAGTGAGTATGGAAAGGATTCTTGTTTGGGTGAAAAACGGAGATCATATTTTTAGTCCTGGGACTCCATGCTATTATAATACCAGCTGTTATTCAGGGGGGACATGAATGCCTGGCCAGTACCTGGACCACATGGACGATCACAGCGTCACCAGGTGCCAGTGTGATAGGGCAGAAAAAAATCACAAAAGGTTCTCCATAGCTAAATGTCAAAACATATCCCTTTCAACAATAAGAGACCCTCAGAATAAGAGCATTCAACAGTGCAAACAGCACTAAAACTGCCCAAAAGCACCATCACCGGTCTCTAACAATGTGCACATTTATAGAGAGTTTTTTCTGAGGTTGGTAAGGGTCCATACCGAGCATTGTAAAGACTGTTCTTACAGATGACCAATGAAAAAATGACTAAAGATTTCTTCTATTGCCATGTATGTTTTGATGCAAGATATGTCTACTTGCTGTTATTATATCTTTGAGTGCACTAAGATTACCTTGCACTCTTCCGGGCATTCAACAGACTAGTATATCTAGTCTAGTTTGCATCAGCATTTAGGTCTAATCGACATTTATGTGTAGGTTGCATCAGCACAACAATGTCCGTAAGAGGAGCAGCTTAGGAGGTGCACATTTTAACAGAGGAGGTGTGGCCATGGTGGAGACGGGCAGGATCAGAAACGGCCATCTTTTCAGAATACGGTGAATTCGGGGATGTCCAAATCGTTTGCTGCGTATAACCCGTGTCTCATTTCTCCATAGTGGTTTGCTCATGCTGTGTTGGAAATGCCTATGACCCTAATTCCTTAACCGTGGGCGCATATATACTCATGGCTGTGAAATTAGGGTGAAATCAGGGCTGTTTTCAACTTGGACGTGTTTGCGGGCCAGATATGCATGTTATGGAATTGGCCTCCATGATAAGAACAGAGCATGAAACACTATAAAGTGAATTTAGCAAAGGAGATATTTTTAGGTGAAATGATTTTATTTATTTATTTATGTATGTATTTATCCATTGTACTTATAACCTGCACAATCTATAATATTCTCAGTGGGATTTGGTCATAGTAAAAGATACATGCCTTTTGTCGAAAAAAGGAAGCAAGACTTTGGAAAATCATTCACAGAAAAAAAATATGCAATTGAACTAATAGGACTCTTTCCGCAAAGTATTAATTTGGTATATGTCGAAGCAAATGCCAATAAAAAATAAGTTTAAAAAAATTAAGAATCAAGCAAAAGTTTCACCATGCTTTATTCAGAAGATGTGTTTGTTTTTTTTTATTCTTGCCAACCCATCAAAATTTGGAAAGAGTTATGTAAAAGAGGTCAAGAATGTCTGTCTGTTTGGAGACCAAATAATTTGCTGGAATTTTAACAGAATGGGATGAAACTTGGCATGTTAAAAACTGGTAAAAAGACACATTGAATTCAAAAGTGGGCCAAAAAATAACCCAATGCATTTCTATGGGAAAAGAAGTTCCTGCTTCTATAGCATAGAAACTTACATACAGTGAAACATAGCAGTTAGGGAATTGCTCATTTCAAACTCTCTCTCCCTGTTCTCTAACCTCCCAACCCCCCAAACCTCCCCCTACAATTGCCCCATCACTTCACGCACTGCCCCATCCCCCAAAAATAGTCCTTCACAACTGCCTTATGAACCTGCCAAATGTTCCCATCACAAAAAAATACCCCCACACAACTACCTCACTACACTGCAAACTGCCTCATCACAAGAACTACACCCCTACAACTGCCCTAGCACACTGCAAACTGTCCCTACCTCAAAAAACAACCTCCTGTAACTGCCTGACCACCCTATACATTGGTCCATTCATCAAAACTACATCCCTACAATTGCCCTACCATATTAAAAATTGCCCCACTCCAATAAACAACCCCCTGCAAATGATCCAACACCATAAAATACCCCCTCACAACTATCCTACCATTCTACAAACTGCCCCAGCTTCAAATCCTATACCTTGCAATTCCTCTAACACCTCACAAACTTCTCCTACCCCTAAAAAACACTCCCTCAAAACTGTCCTACCACACCACAAATTGCCTCATGCCTAAAAAATACTCCCTTGAAGCTGTCCTACCACCCCACAAACTTCCCCATCCCAAAAAATTACTCCAACTGCCCACCTCTCTGCAAATTATCCCAGTTGCAAAAACTATCCAGTAACTGTCCTATCACTTTTTCAACTGCCCCTGCATCTGCCCGACCACCCTTCAAACTGCCCTCACTCCCAAAAACTACTGCCCCACATTTGCCCCACCCCCATACACTGCCCCCTCATAACTTCCCCCACCCACACATTGCCCTTACCAATAAAAAACACTCTGAAGCAAATGCCATTCCATCCCGTGAAATGTCCTTCCCCTAAAAATACTCTGCACTACTGCCCCACCCCCCAAAACAACCCCAACTCTTCCACCTTACAAATTGCCACTTGCATCTGCCCCACCACCCTGCAAGATACCCTCATTCCAAATGAATACCATCATGCAATTTCCCCATCCTCAACTATTTCCTGCAACTGCTCCACTACCTTGCAAACTGCCCCACCACCAAAATATAACCCCTGACAACTGCCCAACCACCTCCCAAATTGCCCCTTCCCCAGCACCTATCCTCTGCAACTCCCCCATCACCCCACAAACTACTTCCACCACCAAAATCTATTCCTGCCACTATCCCACCACATCATCAACTACCCTCTGCATCTTCCCCACCACCCTACAAGCTGCCCCTCCCACAAACTACTGCACTGCAATTGTTCCACCCCCAAACTACCCCTTGCAACTGTCCAAACACCCTGCAAACTGTCCCACCTACAAAATATTTCCCCCTCACAATTGTTACTAACCCTCCAAACTACATTCACTAGAAATGCCCCACCACAGATGCAACATATGCACAGTACATATGCACCTACACAAACAAATGAACACTATATACACAGAGATACAGGGAATACAATGAATTCCCTAGTTATGATGCACTGCATTTTCACACTGACATATATATTCAATTTTCCTTGCTGCTATTTCTATGAAAGCTACTGACTGAATTGCCCTGCTTTCTTATGTGCTGCTATGTGGAGTGCAAGCAGGAATGTCATGGGCAGGAATAGCTAACGTCACTGGCAATCTGGGAACATAGCTAGGGTCCAAAGTTTAGTGGGGGGGGGGGGGAGGGGAGGGGGTGCTGTCAGATGTCAATCCTAATCTCCCGATTGCTAGACACAACTGTCTGACTTTTTTCATGATTTTACTGATTTTTACATCAAGGTCTGAAAGCTGGAAGGAAGACTCACATCTCAATATTTTTCAGTGTTTTAAAACCTCTATCTACAGTTCTCTAAACCTCCCTCCGGTATGTATAGTGGGAAATGGAAGAAAAATAAAGTTAAAACCTCACCTCCCCAAAATATGCCTCAATGTATTTCTATAGGAAAATTAGTTCCAACAGCTGCACTATGTAAATACAGATTCACAGTAACGTAGCAATCACAGAATTGCAGCTGTCAAACAGCCCTCCCCTCTCATCTCCTCTCCTTATCACAGATACATAGAAACAACATGGATATAAATGCATTCACACACACACTAACGTGCCCACACATGAACAGACATATACATCCAAGCATTCACATACATACAAGCACGCATGAAGTGACACACAAACGCACGCACATTCATACAACCTTGCATAGACATACCGACCCACAAAGACACACACACACACAAAATAAAGATACACAGTCATACACACACAAAACAAAGATGCACACACACACAAACCAAAGGGAGAGAGACACACACACAACAAAAAAACCCAGATCAACATTCAAAACAGAGAGATGCACGACACATACACACACATAGACACCACATACACAAGACACCCACACACTGAGGCAAACAGATACAAACAGATGGGTGTGCACATATGCTATGGTTACCAGATGTCTCTGATTTTCATGGATTGTCCCCGATTTTGAGGTCATGTCCCTGACTCCATGGGTTATAATTACCTCCCGCCCCTGATTTCAGTGAGGACAGAGGCAAAGGACATTGCTTCGCCTGCATATCCCTGTAATGCAGTGTTCTTGATCCTGGTAGATTTATTTATTTATTTATTTACATTCTTTTATATACCGCGCTATTCTGCATCAGTGCGGTTTACATTGAACAAACTGAAATTACATTGAACAGGGCATTATAACTTGGAGATGACTATTTTACAGGGAACATGGGCTATGGAGGGTTAAGTGGCTTGCCCAAGACCACAAGGAGCACTTGTGGGACTAGAAACCCCAGTCCTTCCGGCCCATGGTTGCTGTCCTCTAGTGGGATTTGAACCCCTGACCTTCCGGCCTGAAGTACCTTGCCCCAACCACTAGGCCACTCTTCCACTCCAATGATGTAAAATCCACTTCTTTTCTGAAAAAAACAGGAAGAATTTAAAAAATATATAGAATATTTATATTTATCTATATAATAAAATTTAAGCAGATATGTATGTATGCATACATACTTCTAACTCGAGAAGGGCTGCTACTGTCTTTTGGGAAGTTTTGAAATTATCGAATATCACTTAGACTGGTCATTTTGACATATATGGGGAAAAGGTGTCTGAGGAGGGAGGATCCCTGTTGTCACAGCCCTGCCCAGGTGTCCCATAAGAACATAAGAACATAAGAACATAAGATATGCCATACTGGGTCAGACCAAGGTCCATCAAGCCCAGTATCCTGTTTCCAACAGTGGCCAATCTAGGTCATATGTACCTAGCAGTTTCCCCAAAAGACACAGGTTCCACAATGCTTGTATTGGGTCAAGCATTGATATCCTGGGTCCCTTCTTAATAATGGTTTATGGACCTTTCCTCCAGGAAAATGTAATCCTTAGGCAAAACTATCCTATTTTAAATTATCTGCAAGAAAACTGTCATGCAAATTCTTTGTTCAATGTGTTTCACTATAGCAAAAGCACCAGTTGTGAAGGCTGTTTTGTTTGTCTGCCTGTCTGTTGTTGTCATATGCATGTTTTAATTTAGGGTAGTACACCACCTTGAATGTGGATGCATTTGGCAGTACAGAAATGTTTTTACATAAATAATAAATAAATAGGCTTGCACATATGTGGATGGACAGAGTCAAATACAGAGGGTAGGAGCCAGAAGCCAGGAGCTGTAAAGATGATGGGAGGCGAGACCACACCAGTGGCAGATAAAGCAGTGCGGTGACTGAGAGTCTTGCCCTGCCATCTAAAGACTTGGAGGCGTGGTGATAGGTAGTGCGGCAATAGGAGAAGCAGCAATGAATGAAGTAATGACAGGCAAAGAATAAAATGATGGAGCAGTGGCAGAAGAAGCACTGAGGAAGTGAAGAGCGAGACCACAGATAGAAGGGAGTCCAGACCTACAAACCACCTCCCCTCACACCCACAAGATCCACACACCCTATATGCACACACACATACACACCACGCTACATCCTGTGTGTGCACATGCACGCCTATCCAGACATACATAGAAACCTCTACCCCACCTTCATACACCCCAAACCCACATGCAATGTCCTCACACATACCCACAACACTTAACCATGATATCTCCCTTCTCTACATTTAATTAGCTACCTCTCCCCACTGTCACTGCTCCCCCATCTTCCCTCACCAGCCACTGTCCCGATCCCATTGAGGTGGCATTAAGTGCAGCTGCGCTAAATTCAACATTGAAGATGAACGTCCATTAGTAACCCCCATGCTAACTGCAATCTACACCCACTCTCTGCCCCTACCCTGCCATTTCCCTACCCATTGTGTACTAAGCAGATAGCATGGAATTAACCATGCAATGTCTGTTTTGGGTGTATGTACTAGATGTTAGCGTCGGTTAGCATGCACTCAAGCACGTGTTAAAAATTAGGTTTATTGAGTGCAATAGCCTAAACAAACAAGGGAAAAGGAATGGAGCTGCATGCAAAATTGTAGAAAAGGTTAAAAATAGCTGCTATTAGTTCAAAATGCTATGGGTGTATCATACAAGGAGCTACACAAGGCAAATCACTTAACTTTAGATATTCCAATTTACTATTCCATGGGATTTCCCATGGATAGACAGTTTCATCTATGCAAAAGTTTGCTACCTATGCAAATGAGCTGGGTAACAAACTTTGATGTGAAAATTTGCTTCAAGACCGGCAAAAAAAAAAGACAATTACATTTCACTGAGATGTAGTTATCTCTTTTGGAAAAATTGGCCAAAGAAGAGGTCTTTACACGCTGGGTTTTTTCACTGATTTCTGGACTGCTTCACATAATCTTCTATCACAGCATTTCACTAATTCAGAATTTGAAAATAATTTCATGTGTATCACACTGCAAGTGAAATTTTGTTACATGCGAGGGGAAAACTTGCAAATTTTCCCAAAAGAGGTTTGCAAGAGAAATGTTGGCATTGTGTGTGTGTTGAGGGATTATGAGCCCAATCCACAATGGGGCATGTCCGGGCCATCTGGATGGCCCCAACCAAGTGGGGCTGTCAGCGCCAGATTCTGCACCAGGGGAGTAAGACGTTCCTGCGGGTGCAGAGTTGGGCCCTTGGAGATGCCGGCATTGCATGTCCTGTGCCTCTCCAGGACCCCGAATCCCTGCTGCCCGAGCCTGACGGGGGCTTCCAGTGCCCCAGTCCGGTAGCAGGGACTCACCCTCCATTCCGCTGGTGGCCTCAGTCTCCTGCCCTGCCAATCTGGGGTGTCAGCCGCCACTTATTCCACCTCCAAGGTGGAATAAACAGGCCGTTGCCCTGTTGACCCCTGGATATACAGGGCCGTGAGTGGAATCAGCTCTGTACATCCCGGGGTTGGTCCTGCCCATGCCCCTTCCACTCTCCATCCCATCATGCCCCCATCTCCCACAGCATACACAGCGCCTCTGTGCATGCAGGGTGGGGGGGGGGGGACGGAGGCAGAATACCGGCAAGGCAGATGGTGGGACATATAGCCCCGCTATTCACCTCATAGACAGAGCCTATGCATATTTTTTGCACTGAAGTCCTGATTTATTACATCAATCTCAAATTCACTCTCCCAATAGCTAAAAAGTTCACTGTTAACAGAAACATAAAAAACGTTGCTCAATATCATACACTATGGGACATATCTGCTGAAGTGCAGTAACTTAAGTGCAAAACCTGCATTTACCACACAGGGCAGACACTCTTCACAAGGGGCCACATTACATACCTCAGCAGATAGCCCTGGTGCAAACAAAAAAAAATTACAGCTCACGTGGGATTGCAAACACCCTCAAACAACATCCCCCTAGAATAGCATCCTCTCGAAAAGACCCCTCAACAAGCTTCCCCTCAGGATACCGCCCCCTCACAAGCAAACCCCCCACTCAAGAGATTCTCCCCATCCTAAAGCCCCCCCTCCCAGTAGAAGATTGCCCCTAACCCTCCACCCCACCCCCAGCTGCCTCCCTGGAACTTGCCTAGGGGTCTTCCTGCTTATCTAGTGGATGGAGCAGAAGCAGTCCCTCTCTGCTTCTGACTCTTAGCGGCCAGGCAAGGGTACTACCACTAGGAGTCAGCCTGCCCTATAAGGGTGATCACTCCCTAGTAAACATCTTCTAAAGTGCCTGAGGTGGGATGCAAACTAAGTCCCTCATTACCACAGCTCTGTGCTTTAACCTTTGGGCTATGCTCCCAGCAATTAAATGGAAGATGCCAAAGTTAATCCAAAGGGAAACAAAAAGCTTTGAAATGCTGTATTGAAGTGTTTACTGATTAGGCCACTGCCCAGTAGCAGGCAAGTGAAGGCTTTGTTGTCTTTTGAGTCACCTCCAGAAGTAAGACTTACATGAATGAATCTGTTTTGTATATAACTGAAGGTATGTTGACCATATCTCAGAAATGTCTATAGGTATATCAAAAAAGAAAACAGGTGAGAGTGAGAGGGATACGCATGGTTGATAAGGAGAGTCTCCTTTGGTTAGGTAACCAGGGAAGCTTAGTAAGACACAAGCATAGGTGGGTGGCAATAATGTTGAATTTAACAGAACCAACAAAAGAACATATCCTCTCTCTCTCTCTCTCTCTCACACACACACACATATGCTCAGTTCCAAGTCCAGCAATTAAATCAATCAATCACTTTGAATCTGACTGTAGTGTTTCAACAGTTAGCCATGCCCTTGGAAATTGATATATAAATTCCACATGTCCAGAATTGATAGATTGCTTTAAAATTAGTTTTACAAGACAGCTTTCAGAGTAAACATCTAACAACCCTTCTTTAACAGGAAGCTCTAGCTAGAGTGTTAGATTACTTTATCAGGTAGTTGCAACTAATAAGGGATATAGACCACATGAGCCCATGAAATGATGGCAGATAAAGCCTACTATGGTCTGTCTAGTCTGCCCAGTTAGGTAACTAGAGATGTATGCATGGGAGGTTCAAGACAATCTGCTACCCGAGGCGAGAAAAGAGCTGACACCTCCCTCCCCTGCCTGGCAGTGTAGGATTGCCAAATGGCTCCAGATGTGCCCAACAGGCTAGATCCAGTCCTGGGTTTACCCCGCTTTGTGCAGGGACTTGTAACCTTGCTTTTCTTATGGAGTGCAAGAGAGACATTAGAACTACATATCCCTGCATGCAATGGGGTGAACCCAAGACTGAATCAAGATTGTCGGCCACATCTGGAGCCAGCTGGCAACCCAACCTGGCAACCAAAATGTAAGGGCCTCCTCTAGTAAGGGAATAGGGAGTCCCCTTACTCAGACCATCAATTAGATGGCTGCCCTAAAAATAAAGAAAACAATACTGTATGTTCCCAGGTTATATAATATTTCTTTTTAACTTTGCAATGATGTCTATATGCAGCAAAAATTGGAGCAGTTTAATTATGTGGCCTGGAAATCTGATATAAAACACTGACTCCTGATACTAAATACTAGATCAGCATGGCATGTAATATAAATATATATTCTGCAAAAGACAAAGGAGATGCAAAGTGATCACACACCTAGGAGCAAAAACAAAAAACGATGACCACAATGCAGTTTATAACATCAAAGTAAAATTTCTGTAACTTGGTGGTCTTGCTTTTTCTTTTTGAACATATATTTTGAATCAAAAGAAACCCCTCTCCCAACAATGAGAGCAGAGCAGAAATAGGACATTTCCCACAGAACTCAACATACAGCAGCCAGAATAGTCACAGGCACTGGTCCATGAGAGCATATCACCCCCACCCTAAGACAGCTCCACTGGCTCCCAAACCACATGAGAATTAAATTCAAAGTCTCCCTGACCATATTTAAGGCCATTCACCACCTCTCGGTAAATATTCTTTACACCCTCCTGCAACAACCTCTCACAACCTCTTATCAGTTCCAAGTGCTTTCACCTACTCCAACTCCACCCCACCAGCAGAGCCTTCTCCTTCTATGCCCCCCACCAACTGGAACTCCCTCACACTGGAGCTACGCCAACTCACGGACTTAGGAGAATTCTGCTGTAAAATAAAACCCTCCTTTTCCTGGAGCACTTTGGGCCAAACCCTTGACTATCCACCGACTATGTTCACACTGAACCACACTCCACCATGTAAATAATTATATTCTTATTGTTTAGTTTCATTTATTATTACCTATGTTCTATGTAATGTTCTCGTTCTTGTTTAATTGTTCCATGTACACTACTGTGACTTGTAGATACAGCAGTATAGAAAAGTTGCTAAATAAAATAAATAAATAAACATATCAAAAATAATTTCTGATTCTGATGTCACCTCAGTAATAGCAATATAAACCCTTATGAGCATTGGGCATAATGTGAAGTAATACAAAACCCTACAAAAGTAACTCAGGATCTATAGAGAAAATCTACCGTACCATAATAGCATCAACTTCCAAAACTCATACAAGGGGCCTTTCCAGAAAAGAGCAGTATGGTAAATACTGCAGTGGGCCTTAGAACAGCCATATACCTATTCAGAAACCAAACAAGTCAGATGAATACCAATCTCTACACAGGCAATCCATGCTAACAGAACACGTAGCCTCAGTCACACATGCAGAACATAGATAGATCTTCTTTAAGTAGGGAATATATCACCACAAACTAAAAATAGATGTGTGAGTGGGGGGGGGGGGGGGGAGGGGAGATTCAAATCCATTTAGGTGATCTGCAGACACAGTTAGTGCTGCTGAATATGCCTGGATGCCGTCACTAAACTCCCCAACGCTAGTTGGCTAGCACCAGGGCGTTCCAGGGTTAGAGCAGAGACAGCATCCAGGGATAACAGGCCAGCGGTGATATTCAGCCGCTAGCAGGTTATCCCAAAGCAGCAAAAATTAGGCCCTTGAAAGGCTCACCTAAATTTCACTGCTTTAGCTAACTGACCAGCGGCTGAATATCCCTGATAAACAGCTAATGCACTATCCATCCAACCCAGATAGTCAATTCCAGTGGGAAGCTATGGCTTTGGCATTGAATATCCAGGTTCAAAATATGTAGACAAAAATTAAACTGAAACCCCAAGATGCCAGACTCTGAATCAGTGATATAGCCAAGACCGATATTTTGGTGAGGCTTGGGAATAACATGGGTGGGCACAAAGCAGTGCAAATGCTGACTCTGCTTCCAGTTATCCTCTCATTCGACTATTCTACTGCTGTTGCTTACTGGGTGGGCCTGGTGCCAAAATGGAGGAGCCATGGCCTGCCCAGTCCCATCCTTGGCTACAGACCTGCATGTAGCACAACACCAGGGAAATAGATAAAATGATCAACCGTCCCGAATGATATAGGACAGTCCCGTATTTTAAGGATTTGTCCATGGAATCATATTACTTCAGTCGGGATGCCTAAATATCCCCTGTTTTAAAATACACGTTCCACTCCTCCACTCCTCCACATTTGTAGCCGTGGACTTCTCCATTTCAGCTGAAATTTTCAAGGGAAACTATTTACTTGAGACTATTTCCATCAGAGGCACAGAAACAAATACACATGCATGCACTCTGTTGTACTTCAGTCACATACACATGCACATGCATTCATTCACCCCCCACCCCCCAAATCAGGTAAACACATGCACACTAGCACTTCTCAGACAGACAGATTCTGTTTCTGACGGTCTACTGGTGCTGTACTGCTTCTGCACTCCTGTACTTCAATGCCCCCAGTTCTTGCTGTTGCTACCAGTTCTTTTCCTCAGCCTGCAATAGCCTCTTCACACTTTATCCCTTTCCTCTTACATTTCTACCCTTTCTCAGTAACCCCACTAACACCTACAAAGAAACCCACTTATTCCACTGACTTTCTCCAGACCCTGTGCAGAAAATCAGCCCACCCTTCCTGTGACTAGTGCAGCCTTGCCATTGGCTGGAACCTACCACTTACTCTGTAGAGTGAGGGGGGGGGGGGCACTGGTGAGCTGTAGAGCTGAACTCTAAAAAATACCCAGATAATTTAGACATCATTCTGACTAAGACAGCTACTTTACAAAGTTGTAGAATCCTAAAATATATTAGATGGTCAGCAATCCTAAACTCCTGAGTCCTCAGCACATCTGAAAAATCTGGCTCTGCTTCCTCCCCAGGGGCCAGGCAACCATCAGTCAGACAAAGTCAGCCAATAGGCTACAGCAGACATCGCTAGTTAATAGGGAGTAGGAGGAGGTGGAAGCAGTAGCTACTATACAGAAACTTTCCTTTCTTCTTTGTCCTGCAGCTCTGGAATATGGTGGGGGTTTTTTGGCTACAGGTATACAGAACTACAGGAGAAAACATTGGAGCTGCTCAAGTACCCACAGCACTCACAGAGCTGGCGCCTATGATCCTGGGGCCAACATTAGTATCAGTATCACGGTCAGTGGTCAGTTGATTTCATTCATTCTGTCATCTGTGTAGGCTCTTAGCCTAGGGTGCGTGTTACTATTCATCTTTAGACTTTATTTTCATTTTAAAAAGCCAAAAAGAAAGTGTGATTTTAATGACCAACTAAAAAATGAATACCCATTCAGTAATAAACATCTTGGTCATTTATATCAAATTGGTCAAAGGAATTCTTTTCCACTGATTTATAAATTTTCAGGATAGGGTAGAATATTGGCATAGGCAGCAGAATGGGATGGACCACAAGTGCTATGGCCCCACCAATATTTTGCCCAACACAGCATCATCAACCAGAGAGTTTAGGGGTGAGACTGGAAATTAATTTGTTTGGTACCTCATACCAAAAAATATATTCTGCTGTCCCTGGTTACTGGTATCCTAGGCTCCCAACTAGACATACGAGTTCATTGTATAATGTTAAGTACCCTCATGTTAAATGTAACCCTCCAACTGTGCTATCTAAATGTTGTTAAATACCCTCATGTTAAATGTAACCCTCCAATTGTGTTGTGACCACTTTGATTGTAGGATAAGGTGGTAAACAAATCTGTCTAAATAAGTAAATGTTAAATAATCAAGAAACCATTCTCTTTATCTGTAATATATCCCGAATGGTAAGCTTGTCTCAACCTGTATTTTAATCAATTCCATTATTCTCAAAGTCGGTTATCCTGTAATTTCAAACAGTATTTGGATTCTGACAACTGCCGCATAGGTTTATCATTATATTACATTCTATTCACAAAATAATTTAATCTGTAACTTCCTAAAAATCTGCATAAACTTATTCTAGTACTGAATGAGTTATAAGGTACTGTCAGGATAAACAGCCCCAAATTCAGCACTCTTTCTTGGGCTAGGGTTAATTGCGTGGAAAGTTAACGACTTGTTGTCTGTACTGGGATCTTGTCATTGGTCCTTGCCAGTCAGATCCTCCAGCAGCCTCTACATTCCCAGCATGGATCATGATGACTGCCATTTATTCCATAAGGAAATTGATTTCTTTAAAGCCTGATTTCCTTTTAAAACCTCTCTCTTCATTACTCAGGTCTGATTTTCCAGACGTAAACTCAAAGGCTGCTCTTCCCCCTTTTCTTTCCCCACTAAATAGATTATAGCCAAGCATGGCAATATCCCATTCATGAGACTCAGTGAACCATATCTCTGCAATGGCTTCAATGTTCAAGTCCACTTCCACCTTCAGGGTTTCCGGATCAGGAACTTTGTTGGCTAGATTGTGAGCTTTTATGCAGAAAGCCTCCAGCAATTCTTAGATGGCTTGCTTGTATTTTGTATAGGTTTATTCTTGTCTCTTCATTCCCTTTGTTACTGATGAGTGAGTTAAGATAATGATTCTTTATTTAATGCACTATGGTAATGCTTTTTCTGTGGGTGACACCCTATACTTGTTTTCTTCCATCAGCCACCCATCCTCTAGTTCAGTGGTTCTCAACCCATTCCTCAAGGGAACCCCAGGCCAGTCAGGTTTTCAGAATATCCACAATGAATATGCATGAGATAGATCTGCATACAATAGAAGCAGTGCATGCGGATCTATCTTATGCATATTCATTGTGAATACTCTGGAAACTTGACTGGACTATGGGTCCCAGAGGACTGGATTGAGAACCACTGCTCTAGTTTAAACACTTGTCTGTATCAGAATTTTTTACTAAGGATCTTTTTTCCTGCCACAGAAAGATGCAGTCCATCATTACATTATAGCCTCTTGTTGCTCTATCCATTGCCCTGGCCATCTGTATCTAAAACCTTCTTACTTATACCAAGTTTGGAAGCATGCATTAGCTTATTGCGCAATTCAATCTCTCTTCTCCCTTACCATGAAGAGGTAGATCATCTGAGAATGCTACAATGCTGACAATAGGTTTAAATCTCTCTCCCAAAACTTTGAAGTCTCTTTGCACTGCAGAGCAAGTCTATCCAAGTCATTTGTTCTCAGATGGTTTGTATTCCTTTGAGCTGAAGATCCTGGAAGGCACGTGAAGTGACATTTTAGAAAAGTTAGTTAAGTGCCATCTGGGACGTCCATATCAAAATGTCCAAAGGTTCATGGGAGGGGCAGCAGAGAAGATGGGCATGTGTAAATGCATTCTAAAATTGACTTATCTCCACCCCAAAAGAAACATGTCTCTGCCAACATGCAAGGAAACAGGGACATGCAGCATCAACCCCCAGACATGTGCAGGGAAATGGACTATTATAGAAATGCGCACATGCAAAATATGCACATCTGTGAAACCGGCAACATACATGTGCCCATGATGGTATTTCAGAATATGCACCTGTATCTGTCACTGCATACATGTCCTGGCCTGCCATTTTAAAAGTGGAGATGTGCAGAGGCGCGGCAGCTCACAAAAAGGCCTCTGTATTTAACTGTATGCTTTTTTGAGGGAGCAAAAAGTATTGTGAGAGTCAGAGGGCATTCCCCTCTTTTCCCTACTATTGCTTGCTGGTCGTCCCAAGCACTTCCCCATGCTTATTCATGCCCAGGAGCAGATATAGACATGGGCATGTCTATCTGCATCATTCTAAAATCAGGTTTACATGTGGATCCTTTGCAGATCGATGTGGACATGCCTCCACCACGTCTCATGTGACATAGATGTGATTGTGCCAGACATGTGTAAATTCAGGCCATTCTAAAATAGCTCTTAAGATGTAAACATGCAGACATGCAGATCACGAAAAGAGATTCTAAATTTACCCCCTTTTTCTATCTCTTGAACTGTGTCCCTAAGTTAATGTCTCTAATAGTAAAGTCTTCAAGCAATAACAGTTTTCTTTTTTGAGATTTTTTGACATTGCAGATGAATTTCTGGTGGTATCCACCTGGGAGTGCTGGAAGAGCTGGAAGATGAAATTGCAGAACTGCTAGTAGTAATTTGCAGCTTATCATTAAACTCATATATGATAGTTGAAGATTGGAGGATGATCAACATTAACAACAATCTTTAAAAAGGATTTCAGGGGTGATCTTGGAAACTGTAGTCCCGTGAGCCTGTCAATGCTAGGCAAAATGGTAGAAGCTATTAAAAGAACAAAATTAGTGAACATATAAATAGACATGGGGGTATGTTTACTAAACGGTGGTAAGGTAACAGGCATTACCGGCGGTGATAAAGGGCTGCAATCCTTAAAAGATGTTGGGTGGGTAGGGGGCATTCTGACGTAAAGCGCCCTATGGGCTGTTTAACGCATGTTAACAGGACATTGCACATTAAGTGACAAGCATGCACCTTAATACACGTCAAGGTGACAAACATGCTTTAAGGTGCTCTAAGGTGACAAAACTTGCTTTAAGGTGCTTTAAGGTGTAACCCTAATGCTGGATAGAGCACCAAGGAAAGACAATGTAAAGGTGATGGAAGGATAGACAGGTGCGAGCTGATGGACCAGTCATATCAGTGGGCACCCTATGTGGCAGCCAGTAAAGTGGACGAGCATGTGAGAGGCAGCTGTACCAATGCACAGGGTGGTGCCATTGTAAAGTGCTGCAATGTCAGTGTGTGGCATAGGATGGGAAGACGTGTCCCCCAGCCGAGCCAGAAGCAGCAGGATGTTTGCAGCGCCAGGAGGACAGAGTAGGAGTGGTGACGTGCAGATCAGGCACAGGAGAGGTGAGTGCAAAGAGCCAAAATGCGGAAAATAATACCAATGTAGGTCATAGTGTAGCAGCCTGTACAAG
This sequence comes from Ichthyophis bannanicus, assembly GCA_033557465.1. NCBI lineage: Eukaryota > Metazoa > Chordata > Amphibia > Gymnophiona > Ichthyophiidae > Ichthyophis > Ichthyophis bannanicus. The sequence goes on from CM066032.1 coordinate 350,117,329, forward strand.
AAGATATGACTGTACACAGCCGACAGGCAGATAGATGAGCTAAAGGAAGGATGGCGACTGAGGAGAGGGTGGCATGGGCTGGCAGCACAGATGTATGTGTCAGTCACATCTGACTCTGTGATGTGCCCCTGTTGGACAAGGATCCTCCTAGAACAGTGCCCAGTGTTAAACTGCTGATGCTATGGACACCAACTATCCAGGGGAAGAGGCACATCTAGGCTTGCATGGGGCTGTTACTAGAGTCCTGCTGGCTCTACCATTACCACAGGGAGTAGGCCTAGAACACTTTACCTCCCACTCACCTAGGTATTACAATTATCCACAGCAAGCACAATCAGATTGCACCTGCTGCCACCACTGGGTTTTTCCAGCCATACACATACCAACTGCAGACAGTCTGGCACACAGAGCAACCATGTACACACAGGCCTGGGATAAATGGCATAAACATCCAACAATTGGTTCAGTGATCAGGCCTCCAGACAGGAAGTGCATCCACATCACTGGAACCAGTGATTATATAGCACTGTGTGGATACATAGTTGTGCCATGTGGCCACCCAGTCCATGCATGTGCCAGAAGGCCACTACAATGTCTCAGTCATTGACCCTATCCAATGCAGACACATCCTGGCCAATCCGCCCTGTTTCAGGCCATACCCACAATACTTTGCTCCTCATCATGCACATTTGCAGTCTAATGCTGGAAACAGCTTAGGCACTGCGAGACTCAGCGAGGTATAGAAAGCCACAAAACAATGGATAGACATACACATACAAATTCATATTGACGCACTGTGCAAAAATAGGGAGGGTTGGCATTCCTGCATACCATCTTGGTCCTGATATCAGCTCAAGCATTGCTAATGTGTACTCACTGTGCAGGAACTAGTAACGTGCTCTGATGTTAATGCCCACTCAGTGTGCCAATGCTATCAACCTGACTCTCCATTCAGCTGTGGATAGTGGAGTCTGTCTGTATGACTGATGGGAGTTTGTACCCTTGCTGGCCGATTCATTGGGGGTTGCACATGTTGGTATTGTACCTGTACTTTGGGCTAAAGTTTAGCTACAGGAACATACAATGCATGATCCACAGCCAGGACCCAAACCTGTAATCTTCTGCTCATATACACACCAGCTGTGTGCATTGAGCCGCAGTGCTACCATATGAATACAGCACTCCCTGGGACTGACATGCTTCACATCAGACAGACCTTGACACATGTTGCAAAGCGCATGGTGCACAGGACCAGGACATGCAGCTGCCCCCTCTGCCAACATTCCCACACCATGCTGATATGCCCATGTGCTGTCTGTGTTGGTAGAGTGCAGTCCCAGCCCATCCAGTATGCGGGTTGGTGGGTGCCTAGGGTGCAAAGTCCGGATGGGGGGAACAGAGGCATACATGGATGGCCACACGGCCCCCTCCAACCATCTGCCTCCGCAGGAGCCCCATCACCGCCTGCCAATGATATGTCTCGGGGGGAGGATGACAGCTACTGCTGTGGTAGTTCCCTGGGTGCCTTCATGTTGCAGTTACCTGGAGGGCTACAGCTGCTGGCACTATCTGCCTCTTCCCCAACAGCTGGGTTCAGCGGCAGCAGGGGGGAGGGCAGCCAGGATCTCTGCCTGGGGTGCCAGGACCCTTGCACTGGCCCATGTGGCACATTTCCTTTCCACAGCAGTAGCATGTCTGTGTGCCGCCCCTGTCACTGTGGGATCATGACGGACATCACAGATGGTAATGCAGATGGCAGGATGCCCCTATGAGGAGAGGCTAAAAAGGTTGGGACTGTTCAACCTGGGGAAGAGATGGCTGAGAGGAGAAATGATGGAGGTCTGTAATTGATGAGAGTCGAACAGGTACACGTAGGTCGATTGTTTATGCCATCAGAATGTAGAAAGACTAGGGGACATTAAATGCGACTACAGTGTACTGTAACCCATTTAAGACTACTAAGTGAAAATATTTTTTCAGTCAATGCATAATCAAATCCTGCAATTCATGACCAGAAGATGTAGTAAAAGCTGTTAGTGTAGTTGGGTTTAAAAAATGTTTGGACAGGTTCCTGGGGAACAGTCAGTAAGCCATTGTTAAAGAGGACCTGGGATATGCACTGATTGCCCCATTACACACATTGTGGATCCTGTGTGTCTTTTGGGGAAACTGCTAGGTACTTGTGACCTAGATTGGTCACTGTTGGACACAGGATACTGGGTATGATGGACCTTGGTCTGACACAGTCTGGCATATGTTCTAATCTTATGTTCTTATGTGCCACCTAGGCAGCTGCCTGGTCTGACCTGTGCACCAGCAGCCCCCACTACATGACCCAAGTGCCACCTCCTTTGCCCCATTTGCACCATCAACATAGTGCCCTTTCATACTTGGACACTTTGCTGTTGCTGCTAATGGAGCACTACTATCACTCTCTTGGGCTCCTCTGTGCATCACATTGCAGACATTAAAAGAGGCTCTCTCTCTCCTCAAAAGGCACCCTTTCCATGTGGTTTTACTTTGCGTTAGGGTTCCCAGTACTAAGATGCCTTAGGACACATTTTCGCAAGCATGTTAAGGTTACACACATTGTTAACATCCTCTCTCTGCCCCGTTAATGCCCACTCTCCGCCCACAAGGCGCTTTACCTTGCTGGAGCCTTTAGCGGTCATTAAAGCAGCGTTTTAGATGTGTTAAGGATGCAGGTGTGCCGATAATGTGCGTAAACATAACACTTGCTCCAACATAGCCCATAGTTTAATGGGACAAAATCAACATGGATTTAGCCAAAAGAAGTCTTGCCTCACCAATTTGCTCCATTTTTTTTTTGAAGTTGTGAATAAAGACATTTGGATAAAGGTGAGCTAGTTGATGTAGTCTATTTGGACTTTCTGAAAACTTTTGACAAAGTTTTACATGAGAGATTCCTGAGGACGATTAGGAACTGTTAAAAGACAGACCATAGAGTAGGGTTAAATAGTTGATTTTCTCAATGGAGGAAGGTGTGCATAATTGCTCAGTAGCACACAATAGTGTTCATTACTGAGTGACTGTGCACACTGTTAATTGCATTTCCCCAAAAGTGAAATTTGAAAAACAAAACAAAAAAATTCCACAAACAACACGGGAAACTATAAAGACAAATTTTTTGGCCTGCACATCCATAGTGGTCAGTAGAGTTTGCATCAAGAATAATAACATACTCAATAGGAAGACTTCTTTCACTTGGAGCGATTTCTCAAAATGGGTGAGTTTTGCTCATGCCATGACAGTCGTGAACCTCACTTCTAAGCCAGGGTATATGGAGCATGATCTCAGTCTCTCAAATTTACTGTTAATGCGCAGCGCAGTACTTGCTTATTGCCAACGAGAGCCTCCCTCTGGAGTTCATAAGATGTTACATGAATGGATAATTTATCAAGGTGTGCTTGGAAATTCCTTTTAATTAAGCCTGCAGCACCCAACATGATGGGAAATAACTTGGTATCTTTCTGCCACAATTTCTTGGTCTCCGACTGCATTTCTTGGTACTTGAAGATTTTCTCTCTCCCAATGCGAATCAATGCCGTTCTGGTGTTTTTCTCATTTTCCACTTCGTTGCATCCGGCTTTTTATCGATCAGAATGGGAATGTCCCAGGTGATCATAACCTCTTCATTCTCTGCAATTCTTTTAGGGTCATGATCCCAGTGTTTTTCTGGCACAGTGATGTTGTAGTGCTTACAGTTTGCAATGGATGAGGTGTGTTACTTTATTGTACCTTTCTGTATAGAAATTTTCTGCCATCAGAACTTCACAGCAGCTATGAGGTGAGTCACTGTATCCAGCTCTTTCCCACAGAATCAACATAGTCTGTTTTGCCAGTGTCTGTAACCAGGTAAGGCGGCATGTCGCCTCTCGCCCCCCCCCCCAGGCCCCACCCCAACTTTCCTTTCCCCGACAGATTAATTCAAAACAAACACATGACAACCATTTGGGACTTAAACTGGTCGCAGCTTTAATAACCTTTTAAACACACATAATACAACATCAACACATTTTAACTCCCACCCCCCCCCCCCCAAGCAGAGCGAGCTCTTACCCGCCATGTTAGTAGCAAGGTGACGCCGCATCCGCTTCCCCCGGGCACAGGCCCGACATTTTCCACGCCCTCCCTCTTCCGGCTTCGCCATGCTATTAGCAAAAGCCTGAGGGGTTAACCGGGTCGGGGGTACCCCACCCCCGCCCTCATGCTTGCCACCGGCTCCGGACCCCGGAAACCTCTGGGATCCCGCCAAAGCCCCCCCCCCCGCCAGCAGCAACAACCCAAAACCCCCCCCCAACCAAAGCCTCTCCCAGCCAGGGTGGGCGGGCGGGACGTCTGGAGCCTCCAGCCTTGACCCAGCAACTGCCGATGCAGAGCTGGGTCCCCGCGCCACTCACCCCCCCCGCTGCCGGGTCCTAGCCTCCTGATTGGCTCCCGGGCGTTTTCAACGCCGCGGGGAGCCAATGAGGCGCCCGGCCGCGCGGGCACCAACGAGCCGCACGCCGCCGCCGCAACCGAGGGGGGGGGGCCGAACGGCCTGCCACCCCCCCCCCCGGTTAGGATCGGCCACGCGGACGGGGCCCGCGGCCTTGCTGTAACCAGGTAAGGCGGCATGTCGCCTCTCGCCCCCCCCCAGGCCCCACCCCAACTTTCCTTTCCCCGACAGATTAATTCAAAACAAACACATGACAACCATTTGGGACTTAAACTGGTCGCAGCTTTAATAACCTTTTAAACACACATAATACGGGGGCGGAGCCTGATGTCCAGCGGGTAAGACGCTTCGCGCTGAAGCTCCCGAGAGGCCTACTTAGAATCCTGACTTAATACCTATACAAACTTACTATTTCGCTCCGGGCTGACCGGGGTACCTCGGGGGGATGGCGGCCCATAAACCAGCGCGCTTGGACTTCGGGTCTCCTTCTTCTTCTCACGGAAAACGCTCCAAAACAGAGGTGTCCTCCCCACAGAAGATGGTTCCATTTCGGGAAAACCCCGAAATGCACCTGGAGATTTTAGAGGAAATACGCGGCGTGAAGGAATTGGTGCAGTCCAATGGAGAAGCGCTTAGAGCCATGCGAGAAGACTTTGGAGTGCTCCAGGACCGACTTGAAAGTCTCTCATTACGGCAGGACAATATGGCGGGGGTCCTCGACTCGCACGCGGTGCGCTTGGGCACACTGGACAAGGCTGAGCGCCAGATACAGAATCTTCAAAAGGAGTTAGAAGATAGCAATAATCGAGCCCGTCGCAACAATGTGAGGCTCATTGGAATACCGGAGGGGGTGGAAGCGGGAGATATGAGAGAATTCCTGCTCAAAACTCTTCCCTCCTTGCTGAAGATCACCTTTCATAAAGAACTGGAAATCGATCGTGCACACCGTGTTCCTACCCACATGGCGCTCAACCGAACGACCCCCCGGCCTATTATCTTTCGCTTGCTACGATATCAACAAGTGGAACAAATTTTAAATGCTGCCCGGGCGAACCATCATTTGGAATTTGAAGGTCACAAAGTCTCCTTCTTCCCTGATTTGGCAAAGCCTACCGTTGACCGACGGAAGAAACTCCTTGCTTTTCGCCCTCGACTTCAACAGCTACAGGCTCGCTTTGGCCTGTTGTATCCCGCGAAGCTCCGAGTGACTCTCCACAACCAAACCAGGACATTCGAAGATCCTGATCTACTATCAACATTTTTAGACTCCAAAGAAGCAGAGCAGATGCGCTAATCCAACGACTTGGACTTTTATTTGCCGGCTCTGTCCGCCATTTTGAAGGGCCCGATGCGGCGGTCATAGTCAAGCACAGAGACTACCTGGACTTTCTTTCTTTCTTTCTATGACTTTTTTGTTTTTTGGTCTCCTATCCCTCCATGATGTGTGCCTCGGCCGGATTCGGAGCACGCACAGTCCTACAGGTTATGTGTTTTTTCAATTTCGGCCTTCTCTGGGGCTTCTCCCCGCAGACACATGGTCGCCAGTAATTTTTGGGGTTCTGCTTCTTCTCTACCGCGCTGCGGTTTTTCTTTTTTAATGTGGGGCGCTTCATTGTATTATCTAAGCTTATTTTCTTTTATGCCATATGTACAGCCAGATACAGTCAATATGAGGGACATTGTGAAATTATGTGCGCTATCATGCTCAGAATTTTTAACTTGTCTGAATGGCCTTATGTAAAATCTTATCACTCAACGTAAAGGGCATTAATAGTCCAATCAAAAGAAAGAAAATCCTTAGCTATCTTAGCCATGAGCATGCTGATTTAGCGTTTCTTCAGGAAACGCACTTAAACTCTGCTGAAACACTGAAACTCAATGTTAAGCCTTACATGGTGGCTGCCTATTCTCCCGCCGTTTCCAAACGGTGCGGGGTAGCCATTCTGGTTAAGAAATCTTTGCAAGCTACTGTAATTGATACTAGCGCTGACAAGGAGGGTAGATGGGCCCGAGTACATCTTAAGGTTGGAGATAGTGAATTTACATGTATTTGCATTTATGCCCCGAATGTGGACAACCCTGCTTACTATGCAAGTATTGCGCAGTTGGCACAGGCCTCTGCCAATACTCCATTAATACTTGGTGGTGATTTTAATCAAGTGTTAGACCCTCTGATAGATAGACAGCCGCCTAGAACGAGTAGTCCACCCAAGAGTCTTGCTACCCTTACAGCTCTGATGCAAGATCTTGCGCTGGTAGATATATGGAGGCTGCTTCACCCCTCCGACTTAGAGTTCACTTTCTTTTCTGCCCCCCATCACTCCCAATCTAGAATAGATTTCTTTCTCATTTCCAAAGCACTGATTTCTCAAGTAGACACGACTAGGACTCATCCTCTCCATATTTCAGATCATGCTGCCATATCTTTATCATTACATGTCACTGCGCGGGACGATTCTCCCCGAGCTTGGTTTTTTGATAGATCCTTACTGGGTCAAAAAGATTTTCAGGTTGATATAAAGGCCGCTATCCAAGATTATTTTCATTTTAACTCACCCCATGACACAGCGAGCTGGGCTTGGTGGGAGGGTTTTAAAGCATCTATCCGCGCAACTATAATTAGCTATCAAATTCGGCAGGGGAAACAAAGAAAGCAGCATTTACTGATTCTAGAGCAGCAGATACAAGCTGGGGAGCGTCTCCTCACGTCCCGTACTGACCCATGTATTTTACTCCGTTTACAACGCTTGCGTTTTCAATACAATCAGCTTTTGTACACTGCTGCTGTTAAAAATATTGAATCACAACAAGGGCTATATTATCGGGAAAATAATCGTGCTGGCAAATTATTAGCAAATGCCCTAAAAGGTCAAAAAGAAGCCAAGCGTGTTACCGCCCTCCGTAATCCGTCGGGGGGGGGCTTGGTCACTAAAGATACCGAAATCTTAGAACTCTTTCGTGATTTTTATACTCGGCTTTATCAATCTGAATGTGATTTTGAGCCAGATGTATTTGAACGCTTACTTTCAGGGGTACAAAGACCGACCCTATCTGACGAAGATAGAGTGGCCTTGGACACACCATTTACTGTCTCAGAAATTCATTCTGCTATCAAGAAATGTGCCTCAGGTCGAGCCGCAGGCCCAGACGGTCTCCCTGCTGAATTCTACAAAACCTTTCACGCTGACTTAGCTCCAGTTTTGAAACTTTATTTTTCTGCTCTGGCCGAGGAGGGTTCTCCTTCTGGGTCCTTTTCAATGGCAAATGTAGTAGTTTTTGAGAAAGAGGGGAGAGACCCGCAACTAACAGCTAATTTTCGTCCAATTTCCCTCCTAAACGCGGACTATAAAATATTTGCCACCATTCTCTCTACCCGGCTTTCTGATAGGATGCCTACCTTAATACACCCAGATCAATGCGGTTTCATTCCTGGTAGATCAACTGCTGACAATGCTCGGACTCTATGCCATGTACTGACTACCGCAGTTAATCTTGATCGCCCATTTGTTGGCCTCTCACTTGATGCTGAGAAGGCCTTTGATCGCTTAGAGTGGCCCTTCCTGTTTGCAGTCCTCCGCTGGTACGGATTCGGGGAAGGTTTTCTCCGTTGTCTTCGCACCATGTACGCACAGCCTACAGCCAGTATATGTGCCAATGCTTTAAAGTCTCAGCCTTTTCCCCTTCAACGTGGCACTCGCCAGGGATGCCCACTGTCTCCACTTCTCTTCGATCTTGCACTCGAACCCTTGGCTTTACTAATCCGGCAATCAGAGGAGATTCATGGAGTCCCCTTCACCCATAGGGAAATCAAAATTTCAGCGTATGCTGATGACCTTATGCTTTTTGTCTCTATAGACTCAGTACCGGCTGTCCTAGAGCAAATTGGTAAATACTCACAACTGTCCGGTTATAAGATAAATTGGACCAAGTCGGTAGCCTTTCCATTAAATCCTTTGCTTCATCAGGCAGATATGCAACCCTTCCCCTTTTTATGGCAACCTCGCATGGTCAAATACCTTGGGGTTCACTATTGTTCTCCTTTGGAAGACACTATCTCCTTCAATGCCAAAGACTTAACCTCTAAAGTCCGGGCGCTTACTCACCGCTGGACTCCTTTAACACTTACCTGGTGGGGTCGATTAGAAACCATAAAAATGATGATTGTTCTGAAAGTGAATTATATCTTAGAAATGTTGCCCTGTCTCTTACCTCGACGTATATATAAAGATATAGAGGGCCTTCTGACTAGATACTTGTGGCAAAACAAGACACCTAGGATAGCGAAACATAAGCTGCAAGCAGATAAGGAAAATGGGGGTGTCAGATTCCCTGATTTCCTGAAGTATCATCAATCTTTTCTTCTCAAACAAGGCGCTCGTTGGCTGGAAGATCCAGTACCGAGTAGACCTGTGTGGCTAGACATAGAAGAGGACCTTTGCAAACCGATTCCTCTTACTTTTCTCCCTGGTATGACTCTCCCATCCGACTCCCACTTTCCACCAATGCTTTTAGACACCTTAGGTGCCTTTAATAATCTTATGCAATCTTTAGACTCCCGACTCTGTCCGTTAGACAAGCTCCCACTTTGGTACAATACTCGATTTCGAATACAAAATAAGCCGATGGCGTGGAGCCCCTGGTACACTAGGGGCATTTGGATTCCTAGTCAGTTGTTCCATGAAGGTCGCTGGAAAACTTTTAGTGAATTGCAAATTGAATTTGGTCTCCCAGCGAAACACTACTTTCAGTTGGTGCAACTTCAGCATTGCCTTCGGAGTGCTAAGGTGCTCCCGCCATCGGCCTCCCCTACACAAGGTTGGTTGGAGACTATCCGATCTATCGGTAGTTCACCGGGTGTAGCATCCAATTTTTACAAAACCTTATGTAATGCTATAACTAGAGATACCCCTATAGCGCAGAAAGCATGGGAGAGAGAATTGCATGTGACTTTGACCCCGGAGCAATGGAGCCTTGTCTGGAGTAGAGTGACACGGGTCTCCCGATCCGCCTCACTCACTCAGACACTCTTCTTTCTAGCCCACCGGTGTTTTTACACTCCTGACAGATTAGCCAAATGGAACACTACTCAGGGCAATAGTTGTTGGACATGTCATGCGGCCATTGGTTCACTACCTCATGTTATGTATGACTGTCCCGCACTACAGTATTACTGGCGTCGGGTCTGGGGTCGTATCCAGTCTATTTTGCACTTTCAAGAGCCCCTTTCTTGGAGGATAGTGGGACTTCGCTCAGCTGCGGGGATCCCCTCTCTTCCAAAAACGGCTTACTTCCTTTTGGACTTTATGCTTGGCATTGCTATTTCCCTAATTACGAAATACTGGAAAAATAGCTCCCATCTGAGCCCCAATGAATGGTGGAATCATGTCTGTCTCTACAGTAAATATGAACAAATACCTCGTATGTTTGCTCCCCCCATTCAGACTCCTCATCATCGGTCTAAATGGAAGATGCTCAATGACTATGTACATTCTGCTCAATGCTCTCATCTGACTGTCTAAATTTGTATATATCTTTGTCCCATGATTATTCTGTATCGCAGATACTCTTTTGATTGTTTTGATGTATAATCACTGTTGTTTGGAAGCGCTCACATGCTGACATAATCAGCTAGAGAAGAAGCGTGGGGGTGGGGGGTAATTGGGTTTACTTTTCTTTATTGTATACTTGTTTTGTCTCCTTTGGTGTGTTGTTTCTTTTGTTTGTTGCAAAATGAAAATAAAAGTTAAAAAAAAACAAAAAACAAAAAACAAAAAACACACATAATACAACATCAACACATTTTAACTCCCACCCCCCCCCCAAGCAGAGCGAGCTCTCACCCTCCGTGTTAGTAGCAAGGTGACGCCGCATCCGCTTCCCCCGGGCACAGGCCCGACATTTTCCTCGCCCTCCCTCTTCCGGCTTCGCCATGCTATTAGCAAAAGCCTGAGGGGTTAACCGGGTCGGGGGTACCCCACCCCCGCCCTCATGCTTGCCACCGGCTCCGGACCCCGGAAACCTCCGGGATCCCGCCACCGGCTCAGGTCAGCCACGACCAGAGCCGCCCCCCAAAGGTAAGCTGCGACCAGCCCTCGCCCCCAACGGAATACCTTCCAAGGCCTCCTGCCAATCGTTAAGCAGTAAATCTAGCCCTATCGGGGACCAGTGCACCCCCTCCGACCTATAGAGGCCAGGGCAGTCCACGTCCACCCAAGGGTGAAAAATTTGACAGCCCCCTTGCTGGCCCACCCACCGGCCAATTTGACGGTTAATTTTGGTCACACCCCGTGACCACCGTCGCTGAGCCCTACAGGACGGCCTTGGAATGATATCCGACCATAGCAATAATACATCCGGAAGCATCCCCAAAACCACCCCAAAGTCCTTGATAGCTGCTCGAATCAACTGCCGGCAAGTCCATGAAGCGAGATCGTTGCCACCTAAGTGGAGCAGTAACACATCCGGGGCGCCTCTGGTACGCTGGAGGTGCCGAAGCAAAGGCAGGAGTTGGATCCACCGGAGTCCGCGCTCGCCCAGCCATGTGATCGTCACCGCCTGCTCGGAAAGTCCCAAATTCAGCTCCATTGGGCGCGTCGCTGCTCGCCGACCCGCCCAGAAGACAAAGGAGTGGCCAAGAATCCAGCAGCTTCTATGCCCCACATCTGAAAGACAAAGAAATAGCCCTGTTAGTGCCCCCCCCACTCCCCTACAAACGCACATAGCTGTGGAAAGCTCCCGACCGCCAACGCCCAATGCGCTGTATCTCCTGATCGGGCAGCCCGGCCACCGCCGCACTGGTCGCCGCCCCGATCCGGAAGGAATGAGGGGCGAAGGCACCAGGGTCCTCACCTATCTGTCGTAATGCTAGCCGTAGCACTGCGGTAAATTGGAAACGCGTAAGAACCCGCTCGTCCTGATGGATAAAAAGGCTACCGCCAACCTCCGGACGAACGCGTAAGTACGCTTGCAGTAACGCGACCGGACACGAGGGGGAACCCTGAACCGCGGCCAAGTCCACCCACATACCTTTTCCCGCCTGATCCGTCTTAGAACGGGCAAGGCGGATACGAACCCTACTCCCGAGCAAGTGCACGTGATGCACATGCACCTCCCTCCCATTGTGAAGCCGCCCCGACTCCGAAACCAGCTCGCCCACCCGAAATGCGCCGAAAAAGGCTAACGAAAAAACGGCCCGAAAGAGCACCCCTTCATAGTAGGAGGCCACCACCTGCGGCAAGGCCCCGCATAACCGACGCAGTAAGTCATGAGTAATAGGACGCCGCCAATCCCTGGGCGAGGGACTGGACCGCTCCCAACCCCGCAACAATGTACGCGTTAAAAATCCCCCTCCCGCCCCCCCCCCACCCGATAGCCCGTGCGAAAAAGGCAAATCCTGCTAAGTTCCTTCGGACCGTGGTCCGTGACAGGCCCTGTTCCTTAGCCGCCGCCACATACTGACCCAGAAGCAGATCCGACGCTGGCCCGGGACGCCATCCATGGAGTAGCAAGAAGGACACCACACTGCAGTAGCCACGTTGATACGTGACCCATGTCGCCGAGGAGACGGACTTCTGCAACAGCTTGATCATGGCTGGAGGCCAATCTGCCATAAATGCTCCGGGACCGCAGATCCCACGTCGTCCGCATCTGGCGCCAAGGTCCGAAACAGCGCCCACTTGAAACGGGAAAGAGCATCGGCAATCTGGTTATGACTCCCCGGAATATGACGAGCCTTAATCACTAAATTCAACTGCAAGCATGAAAAGACCACCTGCCGCATCAGGTCAGCTTCCGGCTGACATCTTGGGGAATAGTTATTGATCACCGACACTACCGCCTCATTGTCGCACCACCAGCGCACTCTGCGATTGCGGAGTCTATCCGGCCACAACGACAGGACCACCAAAATGGGAAACAACTCGAGGAAGGTAATATTCCTCGTAAGCCCCACCGCTCGCCAGGATTGAGGCCAGCCTTCTGCGCACCATGCGCCCCCAAAATAAATCCCCAAACCGGAACCCCCTGCTGCATCAGTATACAACTGCAGATCCGCAGAAGTCACCTCCGGGTCTCTCAGCACCGTGGTACCATTAAAGTCACGAAGAAAATCGTCCCAAATCCGCAGGTCTGCCCGCAAGCTGCGTGACATCCGAATCCGATGATGCGGCCTAGAGACGCCTGCAGTAGCTGCGGACAACCGGCGCAAGAACACTCTCCCCATCGGGATCACCCGACACGCAAAATTCAGGGACCCCACCAAAGACTGCATCTCCCGCAGCGTTAGCTTACTAGAACCCAGCGCATCGGCGACCAACACCCGCAGACTCGTAACTTTCTCCTCCGGCAAGCGGGCCACCAACGCCATGGAATCCAACTCCACTCCCAAAAAGGTAATAGTCGTCGCCGGACCCGCCGTCTTTTCGGATGCTAATGGAACACCCCACACTCGGGCCAACCGGACAAAACCATCCAACAAAGCCTTGCACTGCCCCGTATGCGCCGGCCCCACGAAGAGGAAGTCATCTAAGTAATGCACTACCGAGCCGCATCCCACCCAGTCCACGAATGCCCAGTGTAAAAAGGAGCTAAACTGTTCGAAATACGCACAGGAAATCGAACAGCCCATAGGCATGCATTTATCGAAGTAAAATTGCCCTTCGAAGCAAAACCCCAACAAATGGAAAGCAGAAGGGTGCACCGGCAATAAACGGAAAGCGGATTCAATATCCACTTTTGACATCAAGCACCCCAGCCCACAGGCACGTACCAGCTCAACAGCCTCATCAAAGGATGCATAACGTACGGCACACAAAACCTTAGGAATGTGATCATTAACTGAGGAACCAATAGGAAAAGAAAGATTATGTATCAGGCGATACTTCCCCGGCTCCTTCTTTGGAATGATACCCAACGGAGAAACCACAAACTCTGCAAAAGGTCGCTCTCCGAAAGGACCCGCCACCCTACCTAAGGCCAGCTCAGTTGCCAACTTATCTCGTACCAGCTGCGCGAAACGCCGCACCGAAGGCGAATTCCGCGCCTTGTGTACCCCTACACTGCCCACCACCGGTATGGGAAACCCCTCCTTAAACCCGTATTCCAAAAGACCGCTGACCTGTCGCTTCGGATACTTCCTAAGCCACGGGCCTAACCCATCAATCGCAACCGGGGTGGGGGCCAAACTCCAGATGTCCCCATTACTTGTGGCTGGGGGCTGGCACGCCCCCGCCACTCTTCTTGACACACTTGAGGGCTGAGTGACCCCCATTACAGACGGAGCAGGCGTGCCGGAATTTGCAATCCGGAAAGGGGCAGGAAGACTTGTTGAAGCGCCAGCACAAGTCCCCCGCTCCCCCCCCCTGGAGTTCTCTGCAAAACAGGGGGCACGCCCAATCGAAAGGGCCGATCCGCCCGCGCAGGGGTGGCTACTCCACCTCTTTGCCCACCCATACTTCCCCCGCCAGGTCTGATCGCCATCTGCGTTAGCCAAAGATTAATGTCCTGCGTTCCCCACGACAACAGGCGATTCTCCTCCATCTTATCACGGAATTTCTCATCATAGTTGAGCCAAGCCCAACCGTCATGAGTCTGTGAGGCCTCCAGTATGGAATCCGCGTAAGCCAACAGCATACCGTACTGCTCCGGATGCGAATGACCCCATACACTCGCCAAACGCAAGAAAGACCGAGTCCAATTAACCACATTCCGAGCCACTCTCTTGACCCTACCCGCCTTCTCGTCCTCCTTACGCTTCCGTCGGCTATCCCCCGACCGTTTTCGACCTTCGAGTAAGCGGAAAATATCTACGTAGCGACGTTTTACAATCTTTTTCCGCAGAGTCTTTGGCACCCCCTCCCATAACTCCGAGAAACATGCCACCGAAGGCACCGAACCCACCTGTCCCACGCCGACCTCCCCGCCAGTGGCCCGCGGACTCCCGGCCAAGTCGTCTGACACCGAGCCGGACGAAGACTCAGACGTTGAAGAAGAGGAGGACCCCGAACGCCGCCGCCGGTGACCGGAACACCGCTTGCGCTTGGTCGCTCGCTTCTTACCCCCCTCCCCTGCCCTCACCCTAGTAGCCAACTCACCTGCCACTGGTGCTGCTACCTCGGAAGACACGCCCGGCTCCGGTGGCGTCAAAGCTGATGCTTCCGCTCCTCCTCCGCTTCCGACAGACACGGGGCCTCCACTTGTGCTCGCCCTCCCGCCATCCAGCTCTCCAGCAGGAGCCCCCCACGGTTGCCCCAAGTAGGGCCAGCCAGTCGAAACCTGCGGAGAAAAAACAGGGAAAGGCGAAGGAAAACCCGTCCCCGGCCAAGGCGGCTGCCATGCCCCTAGCCATTCCGCGCGGGAAGAGCCTTGACCCCCGCCCTGCCAATACGCCCACATGGGGGAATAGGCTGCCCCAGCAGGAGCGGATCCACCCCCCGGACTCGCAGCGTCCATAACCACAGTGCTCGACTGAGGAGCCGCCCCTTCACTCACCCCCGCGGGACCTATAGCCACCCCCAAGCCACCGGGGGCCTCTCCCCGCCCCAAAGTACCGCTAGCCGGGGCTGCTGACCTACCACGCCGGCCCCCAGCTAACCGGCCAGCCGAAACCCCCCTACCCACCCGCCCCCCCGGCCTGGTGACAGGGCTAGTACCACGGTCGGACGCTGGGCCACGGCTCGGGGCCCTGCCCCTGGTCCCTCTTCCAAGAGGAGCCGAGCGCCCCAACGGAGCAGGCTCTCCCCTCCGAGGACCGGCCGGCTTAGCCTTCCCAGGCCCGTGGCGCTTACTGGAACCCCCCTTCATTCCTCCACCGGCCATGGGCTCAATTATTTATTTATGTATTTATTTATTTTATTTTATTTTATTTTATTAATATTATTATTATTATTATTTTTTTTTTAAGGAGAGAGGGGATTCCCTGCGTGTCCAAATTAAAGAATTATTAATTTATTTATAAAGTGTGGTAAGGGGATAGAAGACTACCCCACAGAGCCCAAACAAACTTGCCTGGAGAGCCACGAGCCTCCCGACTCCCCCGCCGCTGGATCGCTGCCCCCGGAGCTCCAAAGACGGCGCCGCTTCACGTGCTGCCTCACGCTGCTGCCCTAGGCCTTCACAACCAGCGACTATCGTGCGCAGCAAGCCCGCACACGTCTGGAGCCTCCAGCCTTGACCCAGCAACTGCCAATGCAGAGCTGGGTCCCCGCGCCACTCACCCCCCCCGCTGCCGGGTCCTAGCCTCCTCATTGGCTCCCGGGCGTTTTAAACGCCGCGGGGAGCCAATGAGGCACCCGGCCGCGTGGGCACCAACGAGCCGCGCGCCGCCGCCGCAACCGAGGGGGGGGGGGGCGAACGGCCCGCCACCCCCCCCGGTTAGGAGCGGCCACGCGGACGGGGCCCGCGGCCTTGCTGTTCTTGATCGAAAAAGGGTTCCTGGAGTAACACTCTGTATATCTCACTGTATTTGTGCATTTGCCAATTGTTTTTCCTTGTTTGTTGATATAATTTTTTGAAAAAAAATTCTCTTGTTTTGCACATTCTGTTACTTCCTTCCCTGTGTGTGCTTGTGGATTCTCACTCATTCCTTCTAGTCATCAGAACCCTTCTTCAAGTTTGATGATGCAGACAGATTCTGGATGTTTACTTTCATATTTCAGCACTTTTTGTGTATTTGGATCAATGTGGGGTCTTTGGTGCATTACACTTGAGAAGTTTTTTGCAGGCTTAATCCTCCCATTGGAGACACAATGATATTTTTACATCATTGTGTCTCCAATGGAGTCAGGTGTAAGAACATTAACCTCCCATCTTGACGAAGTGGATTCTTATCCTCAAAGGTTCATGCCTCAATAAATTGTTTAATCTATAGAGTTCCACCTGCCTCTGTTATTTTAACCTCCCATACTGTACAAGTTCTTGATATCAAGAAAAAAGCTAAGAAGGGACTATCCTCAGTTAATAGCTCAGATTCTACTCTTGAATTTCAAGCAAAAAAAAAGGCCTTAAGGAGTGCTCCAGTTTATGTAATTTCACCTGAAGCAAGATGCCAGGAATAAGATGGAGAGGGAGTGGTAGGGGGAAGAGGGAGAACTCTTCGTAGAGAAAACAAGTAGCTTTCCTGTTAGGTGAAGACCATCTCATTGTGTGCTTCAATTGAATAATCTAAAAGCCTAAGCACAATTAGACAATAGGCACTGTGGCAGGGTCTGAATTAATGTCTGATTCTTTTTATAGTTTTGTGTTGTTTTTAGCATAACTCCTCTAGCCAGCTTTAGGCTAATATATATATGTGTTTTCCTTCAATCCCCATTTTACTCTCCTCCTAAATTATCTTATGGCTTTGCAAACCTCTCATCTCTGTTGTTTACATTTCCTAATGGAGTCCTTAAAATCTCAGTCAGCATTTACCAGCTCCCTCGATCGTGAGATGAGTAAATGAAAGATTTATATTTATACTTTATTATTTCAAAGACAATTTAATTATGAATGATGAATATACCTAACCAGTATATAAGCACCAAAATGCATGAATGAATAGAGCCATTATAAATCCCATAGAAGGAAAGATTAGGGACTCTATTATGGTGGAAACATATGATTCATTCGTAGGTACTTATTGATGCTGGATACACCAAAGAATTTCTTTTTCATAATGACATGAGGGCACTCCTCAGATTCACATTACTGCACGTAGATGTTAAAGAATAATTAATTGCCATCCTGAACTCAGCCGAGGGCCTAAAGCAATTTGTTTTAGATCAAACTGGACCTCACTTGAGAAATTTTGCAGGTTTCTGAGAAGATCAGATGCTAATAGCACATTATATAAAGAATGAAAAACTCATTACACAAAGTCATGCTAACATTGGCATCAGTGAAAAGATAGCAGTTTTTTCCAGCTGCGCTTATCTCACTGTTGTTGATGAAATTACTGACAATTTTCTCTGTAGCTTGGAGAAGAGAAATATTTACTAGGTTTTCTAATTCCAACTAAGACTAGGTGAATTGGACAATACTTTCTCAGGCCTCAATTCTTCCCTTGTGGGAAACGTTTATTGATTTCCATGCAGGAGCCTAGATCGCCCACACCGCAACAAATGTCCTGTTTCCCATCGCCCAACCCCTGATTGGGCCTTCCGAGGCTGGGATTGGGCTGTGGGGAACCCCCTGCCCTACTTACCTGCGTCCTGGGTCCCAGCCAGCCTGGTCACTGAAGTTGGGGGGGGGGACTTATTCCACCTCCGAGGTGGAATAAGTCCCCATCTAGATCGCCGACCCTGGATTTTCAGGGCCGACACTGGAATTGGCCCTGTACATCTGGGGTCAGGGTCCTGCCTACTCCCCGTCCTTGCTCCTCCTCCGGCCCACCCCTCCCGCCCCCATCCAGAGCTCCCCGTACATCTCTGCAGTACATGCTGGGAGCGCCTTGTCTGGAAAAGGCACCCTGGCATTTAGCGGGGATATACGTCCAACCTGGACGTATATCCCCGCAAAACGCAAATTGGAATGACCCCCAAAATAAATAAGAATATAGATGAGAATGAAGTGGATATTTCACCATTTATGAAAGAAAGCGTGTGGAACTAGCCAAACAAAGTGGGCAAAGCAATGGGGCCAGGTGCATGTTAGGGCACTCAGAGAGGTTCTGGTGGGTATGAATAAGGATTTTGTAAGACGGGAGTGCTCAGTGCTACTGGAGAAGGATAGATGTGGTCCCTCTTCCTAAAGTGAGAAGAGAAATTATAGGTTAGTTAGTCTAAACCCAAAAGGTGGAAAAAAGAAAGGACACTCTGAAGGTAAGGGTAATGAACCGTTTACAATCAGAGCCGACCCCAGAGTTGCTTCAAGGTGTTGGCACCCTAGGCAGACCTTAAGCCTTATGCCCCCCTGGCTGTCAGAATCTATTGTTTAGCTTTGAATGCTCTGCTCTTTGTCACCCCACTAGAAGCTGCTACTCAAGACAGCTACCTGGTTTGCCTAATGGTTGGACAGACCCTGTTTACAGTCCAGTGGATTTCAGGATGTGAAGCAACAGAATTATATCTGAACGATAATATCTCAGACAAATCTGATTGACTTTTTGGATTGAGTGGATACAAAAAATGAGATCAAGAGCATGTGCAGGATGTGGTTTAGTTAGATTTCAGCAAAGCTTTTGATATTGTCCTTATAGGAAGTTCATTAATAAAATGAAGAGCCTTGGAGAAGATCCCAAGTTGGTGGTCTGGATTAGAAACTGGTTAACTAAAGATGTTAGTATACAAACAAATACTGGTCTTTTGTTACGAGAGTAATATGAATACCAAATAAATAAAATACTCCCAATCTGCTCCAGAAAGTGTGATCAATTGACTTCCTTGATTTACATCAAGCAATCTTCCCATAAACTACAACAGACTTTTATCAGTGGCATAAAGGTCTCAGAACTGACGGGCCACCATTGGTTTATTTGAAACACCAACTGGTCTATTGCCCTATGTACATCAACGACCTTAGAAGATATTTTTCAGCCACTGGTTTTTTATATAAAGTTTGTTCAGAAGAGCTTGGATAGTTTCGTGCTTATGAATATATAAATAACTGGCTGGTAACTTCCAAAGTAAACTCAAATGCTGCTGCTTAGCTTTTGATCAGCTTTCATGACGATCCAAGGGGAGCCCGGCCAGTAAGAATCGTAATCCCGACGCCATCAAGTGCGCTGTATATAAGCGTTTCACCTTGAGGTTTCTTCAGGGGATATTCATTCGTGAAAGCACTTCAAGTGATTTTATAAAGAAAAATCTTATAAACTCGCAGGCTTCAACTCACGCTGCTGCTAAAGATGTTGACAAATTGGGCTTTATGCTGCAAAAACAGAGAAACATAGAAAATTATGACAGATAAAGAGCACATGACCTATCCAGTCTGCCCATCCATAAGAACTAGGGTTGTGCAGGCAAAAAAAAGTTTAGGTTTTTTTCTGTTGTTTGCAGCTTTGCTTTATTTTAATAAATGTTTTGTTTCATTTTGTTTTTATAAATTTTCATCTCAGGGCAATTTCTTAAGTAAAGAGTTAACTGACCACTACCCAAAATGAAAAACATAGCTGAAAGGTTGCTAGAGCTTTCAGGCAAATAAAAAACAAGCTTTTTTTCCAGTCAGTCAGAGGCTAGCTGAAGAGCTATCATATATCTATAAGGACAGGCTGTAGCCAGACGGCTCTTAACTGTGTCTTGTAGTGATGGTGACGGTTCCTGTTTTCTAATTGGCCCAAAGTTTGTCTGGTCTGGAGTTCTATGGAAAATGCTAACTGGATTTTTGCCTTGTGAGTCTATTATCTCCTGCTGTAGATATTTAGAAACATAGAAACATGATGGCACAAAAAAGACCACATGGCCTATCTAGTCTTCTCTTCCATATCAACCACTACAACAGTCCCCTCTTTTCCTTTAGAGATCCTCTGTGTTTGTCCCATGCTTTTTTGAATTCAGATACTATCCTCATCTCTACTACCTTCACTGGGAGACTATTCCACACATCCACCACTCTTTCCATAAAGTAATATATCTGCATATTACTCCTGAGTCTATCCCCTTTCACCCTCATCCTATGTCCCCTCAAAGCAGAATTTGCTTTCAATCGAAAGAGGCTCTCCCCCTGTGCATTTAAGCCATGGATGCATTTAAACGTCTCAATCATATCTCCTCTATCCCACCTTTCCTCTAAGGTGTACATATTAAGATCCTTAATTCTGTCCTCATATGCTTTATAACAAAGACCACTAACCATTTTAGTAGCCACCCTCTCTGCACCGACTCCAACCTGTTTATATCTTTTTGAAGGTGCGGTCTCCAGAATTGCACACAATACTCCAAATGAGATCGCACCAAAGACCTATACAGAGGCACTATCACCTCCTTTCTTCTGCTGGCCATTCCTCTGCCTATCCACCCATGCATCCTTCTAGCTTTCGCCGTTGCCTTTTCTTCCTGTTTAGCTACTTTATGATCATCAGATACAATTACACCCAAGTCCCCTCTTCTTTGGTGGACAGAAGTACCTCATCCCCTACACTGTAGTGCTCCCTTGTATATTTGCAGCCCAAATGCATGACCCCAAATGCATTTGACTACATTTGCTCTCAAGATATTTTTTGCCATGTTCTTCTGCCAGACAATCTGTGAAATTATGTCTAAGTATACTATCAGAGACTTTTTCCAAGCCTAATCCAGATCCTGGTTGTCCAATAGTGATCAAAATTAATTGAAGAACTGGTATGTCCACCCTCCCTGCAAGCAAAAAAATGTGTCGATGGTTCTTTGAATTTGGCTATCAGGAACTGACTGCTGCTGCTCTTTTCCAACCCTCAGAAGCTTCCACCCTAGGCAATTGCCTGATCTTATCTAATGTATGGGCTGGCCCTGACTGAGTAGTCTGTATCCCAAATACAGTGGAGGATAGAAGAACCAGTTCAAATAGCTGCAGATATTTTGGGGAGAGTATGTAAAAGCAACAGAGGATCTTGTAGATTGCTTTTCAAGAAGTCTTAGGAGGCAAGGATGACCAACAGAATTTTAGGAGCTCTAAGTGCTGTATTTCTGTGATATTTTGAGAAACTATAAATCCTGATTCTGACTGTAATCTCTGGAAGAGGGCTTTGTTTATCTGCATTCATTTTGGCAGCAGGGAAATGTATTTTTTTTATTAGAACAACACTTTTGGTATTAGGACTATTTGTGCGACTGTAGATCACCCTAAAGCAGTGGTATTCATTCCCAGTCTTGGAGGACCGCAAATAGGTCAGGTTTTCAAGATATCCTTAATGAATACCCATTAGATATTTATATTTATATACAATTGAGGTAGCATGCAGGCAAATATATCTCATGCATATTCATTAGGGATATCCTGAGAAACTGACCCCTTCATGCAGCTCTTTATCATGAGCACAGTGTGAAATCTAAACTGCAATATGTTAATAACAGGATCACCCTTTATGGCCCTTGAGGACTGGGAGTGAACACCACTGCCTTAAAAATCTTTGAAAAGAAGAAAGGGTTATTATGACACTCGAAAGCCCCATTAGAAAAAATACCTAAGCAAAGATGAGACTGTTTACTCAGGTTCATCATTTACAAAGCTGAAGTAATGTGAAGTAAAGTCAAATCCATCCAAAGACTAGCAAAAGAAAACTACACTTAGCGCACAAGTACCACTGAAATGACAGTGGTATGGATTAGCACCTATCATTTACCATTACTGGGAACTACATGGCTGCAAGGAATCATGACAAGGTATCACGTTACTCATTGAAGTTAGATTGTACAGACACTCGAACTGCTCTGAGCCATTTAAACCTTAAAAGAGAGAAAGGCACTTAAGACATTGGCTGTAAGAAATATGATATTCAAAAGATACTATGGTTTAATTTAACTAGTAAAGGACCCCGGGAGGTAATAAGGCTTGACATGAAGGCACCGTCTAACATTCTATCTTGGGCATGTCCCGCTGTGGTGGGTAGAAAGACCTGGGGATCTTCTAAGGGTCTGATTGATCTTGTAAACCGGCCATGGGTAGATTGAAGAAAAACAGTGTAAAGCAAAATGGTTCTATCTTCATGAAAATCAATGGACTGATGATCTGTGTTGGTAAAAAACTACATTAACTTTGACGCCAATATACCAACCTGTGGGATTTTCCTATGCAAATGATCAGCAAGGGAAGTGTGAGGTGGTCCAGCAGAAAAAGACAACAAAATCTCACTGAGTTGCAGTAATCTTTTGTGTGAACTCTCACCTGCAAATACAAGTTTTGCATACCAGTTTTCATGAAATTCTGTATTACTGATTTGCTTTGCATGATATTACATCACAGCAGCTCACTAACGAACCAGATTGTCTAAAGGGATTGTAAAAGGGATCTTTGCACAGAAAAAACAACTAAAGCACCACCATTCTGGTGTTTTTATGTATTTGGGGTGTTTTGTTAATATTTTCATGTGAAGATCTCATTTGTGAAATAACTTTGAAGCTTAGTACATCATCCTCTTTATGTGAAATGCCAAATAAAACTTCAACTTTGGTTTTGGCTCTCTTTATCATAAATTGCTCACAAAAAGATGCCACTATGACTCCATCTGTCTGAAGCACTACAGTTTCCTTTGTGCAGCATAAGAGATGATCTATTTATATTTCCCAAATATTGAATAGCAGTGAAATCTATTGCAGAAAATTCTATTGTCTTCTCAGTCTCTAGAAGAACCAAGCTGCCCCCTCATGCAGAGCTGGTATAAGTAATGAATAAATAGTAATTTAAAAAATTCTTTTGTGGGGACAGAAAATAATGCCTAACACTTTGCCAGATGGCTTCAATGGTCATGAACTGTGACCAGGCCAGAAGGGTTTTACTTAACCGGTTTCCACTCACCTCATGAGCAGATGCAGTCTGAAGTGACTGTGACCCAGACTTTTCAGCCTGGATTGCTTGCTGAAGGAAATTTCCTTTGTTAAGCTGTGTCTTTTTGCTCCTTTTCTTTCCTATATGAAGCAAGAGGTAGAGAAAACAACCTTTGAGGAAAGGGAATGAAGAATCCATCCCTGGGTTACTCATTCGTTGCATCTTGCCTGCTCTATTTCACACACACTCTCAGAGTCTGGCTATTAATTTTCGAGTTAAGGATCTCCAGATTAGATAAGTGTCCCTACTGAATAGACAAGAGGACTGAGCAATATCATTCCAGAATTAACAGTAGGTTACAATAGCATTGTGGAGGGAAATCGTTCCCAGATGTGAAATAATCTCATAGATCGTTTGCCCAATTTTGTATAGGCTGTCCAGCAGGAATAAGTGATGTCTAAGTTGGGACCTTTAGGATGCTCAAACTATTTCATAAAAGGCTCGCTGAGTGTGGAGCGCTTGGTAAAATAGCCCTAAAAATGCTGGAGGCACATACAGTCAGATTACCTATTTTACAAAGAAACGCAATTTAAAAAGAGTGACATCACTCAAGGCTCTGCACATGTAAATACCGGCATTTAATGGTTGCTGATTTTCCAACCCATGTATGTAAATGCAGCCAGGTATAAGCATAATGACTGGACATCCAAGAAGAACCAATTAAGAAGTCGAGCTATACTGTAAAATTCCAAAAGTATGATTTGCTTGCTAAGCAAAGTCCAAACAAGCAGTTAGTTGACACTTCCATGTGGCTCGAAGCAGATGTAAATGCTGACATCTACATTTTATGAAGCAGACGTGTATTTCCATTGCAAAATAGGAAACACATGTCTATTTTTCTAGCCCACTGAAACCCAGAACACACCTCTTTGAAACTGCAAGTACATGTAGGTCGCAGCTATTTCTAAGATCACTACTGAGATGTGTGGGGCCATTTACATAAATAAATCTGCTATTTTCATGTGCAAATACCATATAAGCCTTCTAAAAAGTCCTCCAATATCAAATTATTGCCAGAGCAAACCTGCTATATGTAGTGAATTGTGTCTTCTCACTGTTGCATACTTTTCTACTTTGGCCTTCTTTGTAACCAGCCCAATAACTTTTTCCTATTCTATGTCTATGGAGAAATATTTATTATGATTCGATGGTAGAAGAGTGTGTCATTGTCATCCTGTTATGACTCTCTTTTCTCTGCTTTAACAACTTCTTTCTAAACTTAGCTATTTTTTATATCTCAACCAATAGGGGTGCCCTACACGGAGCAGTGGGTACATCCCTAAACAAAGGCATGGGGAGGGGTAACCTGCACGGAGCGGCAGGTGCACCTACTCTTGCCACCTTGCTGGGCGGACTAAATGGACCATACTGGTCTTTATCTACCGTCATATTCTATGTTACTATGTATGTCTGTTGCTACCCCTCTCCAGCCCATTGCTAGTATGAGTGAGCTGTGCCTCACCTGCCCTCTCTCTCGCTTTTCCACCACTGGCTGCTTCTCTCCTACTCAGTGCTGCTGAAGTAGGGCTTTCACTCACTACTGTTGCCTTTAGCTGCCCACCACTTGTCCTGCAGCGCTGTCTTTCTTTTTCAGTTGCATGCTCTGATGCTGCTTCTAGTATGGCTGGTAGTCTATCCCGTGCCCTCTGCTCTTTTCCTTTCTTTCTGCACCTGAACGTACCGAGTTATCTCTTACCCTAAGAGCCATTTTTGCTGCTCTTCTGCTATTGGCACTTCAAAGGGGGAAATCTGGAAGTATTACTAGGGCAAAAGATTTAGGGGCATGTTGACTAATGTGCAGCAGGGAGAACGGGCATAGCATGCAAAAATCACATGCTGTTCAAGGCCTTTGGTGTGGGGGTGGGTTCCACCTCCCATTCTCTCCTCTGATTACGGATTGGACAGCACTGTAGCCATTGTGGAATGTATTCTTCCCATGTTGGGGGAAGGGAGGTGCCAGTGCTAAGGAGTCTGGACACTAAGCACAACCTTCGCATATGTTCAGGGCAGCCTGCAAATGGAGCAATAGGATGAGGCAGCATTCCCTTGGCCCATCCTATTGAACAACCCCCCCCACAAACATGGTCTGTACCCTACAGCATTTGCAGGAAAGGGGGGGAAACAGCCATCCACCCATAGAAGGTCCCCATGCTCCCTTCTACCAGGAGGAGCTCTGTATGCACACCACATTGAGGTGTTGAATCCCAAACACTCTTAGGTTGAGCCCACTCCTCTCCCCCAGCTGTCCTGACCACAACAGCCCTCCACACCAGGGAAGATGACAAGAGCTGCCCAGGGCCATGGATTACCTCAGCCCCTGGCCAAGAAAGGGACACCGATCACTACTACTACTACTACACTGAACATTGGTATAGCACTACACTACTCCTAAGGACACCGTCGGGCTGCGGGGGATTAACTTTGTCCCCGCCCCCCAGCCCCTTCTGCACCCTGAATAAAAAAAAAATGTCCAAGGTGGTTAGATTCAGCTCTGTACGTCCAGGGCCAGTGAGCACCCACTGCCAGCCCACTCTCCACCCCTGGGCCACATCTTCCCCGCCCCTGACTAACTTCCCTTCAGAATCGGTGGGGAAGTTATTTGGTGGCCTGCAGTCGCATAAATAGTGGGGATGGATGTCCCATTGGGATGTCAATCCCCACTATTCGTGGTTCAGAATAACCCTTTATACCAACTGACTCACCTTTGTCTACTTGTTTATTCACACCTTCACAAAACATAACAGATTAGTAAGACAAGACCTTCCTTGGCTATAGCCATGTTGGCTGTCTCCCATTAAGCCATGACTACCTACATTTTCAGTATTTTGTTTCTTTATAATGGTTTCTACCATTTTTCCCAGTACTGACGTCAGGCTCACTGGTCTGTAGTTTCCCAGATCATCCCGAGAACCCTTTTTAAAAACTGTCATTACATTGGTGCACCTAATCTTGCCATCTTACTGGGCAGACTAGATTTACCATACTGGTCTTTATCTGCCGTCATTTACTATGTTACTATATTGGCCATCCTCCAATCTTCAGGTATTACAGATGATTTTAATGATAGTTCACAGATTACTAATAGCAGGTCTGAAATCTCATAATTCAGTTCTTTCAACACCCTTGGATGTACACCATCTGGTCCAGGTGATTTGCTACTGTTCAGTTTATCAAATAGTTGTAATACATCTCCCTGGTGTATCGATATTTCTTTCAATTCTTCTGTGGCATCACTTTTAAATACCATTTCAGTCATGGGTAACATCCCTACATCTTCCTCAGTAAAGACCGAAGCAAAGAATTAATTCAGTCTCTCCGCTATGGCCTTGTCTCCTCTTAGCACCCCTTTTACCACTCTATCATCTAATGTTCCAACTGACTCTCTCACAGGTGTTTTGCTACTAATGTACTTGAAGAAGTTTTTATTATGCATTTTTGCTTTCATAGAAAGCTTCTTCTCGAATTCTCTCTTTGCCTGCCTTATCAATGCCTTGCATCTAACTTAAGAACATAAGATATGCCATACTGGGTCAGACCAAGGTCCATCAAGCCCAGTATCCTGTTTCCAACAGTGGCCAATCTAGGTTATATGTACCTAGCAGTTTCCCCAAAAGACACAGGTTCCACAATGCTTGTACTGGGTCAAGCATTGATATCCTGGGTTATGGACCTTCTTAATAATGGTTTATGGACCTTTCCTCCAGGAACTTGTCCAAACCTTTTATAAACCCAGCTACACTAACAGCCTTTATTACATCCTCTGGTAACAAATTTCAGAGTTTGATTACACATTGAGTGAAAAAATATGTTCTTTTATTAGTCTTAAATAGTTTACCCTGTAGCTTCATTGCATGTCCCCTAGTCTTTCTATATTCTGATAACGTAAACAATCGATCTACGTTTACCCGTTCCACTCCGTTCATTAATTTATAGACTTCTATCATATCTCCCCTCAGCCATCTCTTTTCCAGGTTAAAGAGCCCTAACCTTTTTAGCCTTTCTTCATAGGAGTATCCTTCCATCCCCTTTAACATTTTGGTGGCTCTTCTCTGAACCTTATCTAATAACTCTATATCCTTTTTAAGATACGGCGATCAGAATTGCACACAATATTCAAGATGCGGTCTCACCATGGAACGATATAGAGGCATTATAATATCTTTTGTTTTATTTTCCATTCCTTTCCTTATGATACCTAGCATTCTATTTGCTCTCTTGGACGCTGCTGCACACTGGGCCAAGGGTTTTAACACGGTATCCACAATGACGCCTAAATCTTTTTCCTGGGTGGTGGTTCCTAATGTGGAACCTTGCATCGTGCCAGTGCTTTTGTCATTTGGCTCCTTTTTCCATTTCATAAATGATGCTTTTTGGCAATAGCAGCCTCTCTGACCTCACCTTTAAACCATGCTGGCAGTTTTTTGGACTTCCTTCCACTTTTCTTAAAGTGTGGAATATAGATGGTCTGGGCTTCCAAGATAGTATTTTTAAACAACACCCATGCTTGCTGTAAATCTTTACCTTTGCCACTGCTTCTTTTAGGTTTTTCTTAACTATTTTCCTCATTTTATCATAATCTCCTTTTTGAAATTTAAAAGGTAGTACTGTGGATTTCCTTACCATCCTTCCTCCATTTATTAAATCAAACGTGATCATGCTATGATCACTATTGCCAAGTGGCCCCAACACCCTTAACCTCTTGCACCAGATCTGGTATTCCACTAAGGACTAGGTCCAAAATGGCTTCCCCTCTGGTTGGTTCATGAACCAGCTGCTCCAAGAAGCAGTCATTTATTTCATCTAGAAACTTTATCTCCCTAGCATGTCCTTCCGTGACACTGGGGTAATTGAAATCACCCATTATTATTATTACTGTACTGTAAATTTTGCTAGCTTCCCTGATTATTTTGAGCATTTCATCATCCATTTGTTCACTCTGTCCAGGTGGTTGATAGTATACCCCCACTGCAATGACCTTCCCCTTCCCCTTTTTACATGGAATTTCAATCCATTGAGATTCTACAGTAAATTTAGTTTCCTGCAAAACTTTAATCCTTTGTGACTCAATGCTCTCTCTAACATAGAGCGCAACCCCACCACCAATTTGATCTGCTCTATCATTCCGATATAGAAAGGCTTCATAGATGAAAAATCTAAATAAAAGAATTTTAAAAACATAAAGAACTACAAAGATCTGACAATTTTTTACTGTATTATCCTGCTGAAGCTACAACTAAACAAGAGGAAAAGATGAGAATGGTGGTGGCAGACCTGTAAGGGCGGGGCTGAGTGAATGATAGAGAGTATGAGTGTGTGTGTGTGTGTGTGTGTGTGTGTGCATATATATATATGTATATATGTGGAAAAGAGTGTCTCTGGTTGGGGTGGAGAAGAGAAAGCTAATTGATGCCCATGTGAGAGAAGGTGAAAAAGCCCTCTCTCCAACAATCTGAGCTCCTTACCCTTTGCCCCCGAACAAAGCAGGCAAAGTATGCCTATGCCTTTACAGAAGAGATTAAGGAGATTATCCTACTTAATCCCCAGTTGTTCATTTCTCCCTCCAAACTGAAATTAGATAAAGAGAGCAGAATCTGTAGTTAATTGGTGGCATTTGTATATGTAGTTTTACAAAATGGCCAATATATACATGTAAGTGGCACTTAAACATGGAAGTTGTGAACTACCAGCTTTCACATTTAAGTGCCAGCGTGTACACATGGCCATTGCTGAGTTTTCCTGGTTGATGTTTCCCACATGTAGGTTTGCAAAATGGCTCTTCTGGCTCTATGTATTGACAAATACATGTGCACTGTTTTTGAAAAAGCTCCATGATTAGCGCAGCCTTTTCTGAAATACTGCCAGAATTATGTACATCATGATCTGAATGATTCAATTTTGATCTACATGTACCATCTAAAATGTGCCTGATAATCTCAAGCTAGTGGAACAGCATGGTAAGATGGTGCTTGGAACTAAAAATGATGCTGCAGCGCATCGGAAGAGGTATAACAAGCAGAGGAAAAGAGGTGATAATGTCTGTAGAAATTATCCAGACTCGATACTCATCTAGGTAGGCTATATGCTGCTACGGTGCATAGCCCTGCCCTTCGACCCTTAACCCTGGTTATTCAATACCGGGGTCATATGCAGCTCCAATATTGACTATCCGGAGATCGCAGCACATGCTGG
The DNA here is from genome assembly GCA_033557465.1 of Ichthyophis bannanicus. Taxonomy (NCBI): domain Eukaryota; kingdom Metazoa; phylum Chordata; class Amphibia; order Gymnophiona; family Ichthyophiidae; genus Ichthyophis; species Ichthyophis bannanicus. The sequence goes on from CM066032.1 coordinate 350,146,409, forward strand.
AAACCGCAGTAGCTAACCGGGCAGCAGTAATATTGCATGCTGCCTGGTTCGCTCCTGCACCTTAAAGATAGGCGAGGGTTTTCCTCCCCTATCTTTTAGGAGCAGATTGCTAACTGGGGCTGCCCGGTTAGTGACTGTCTGCGGCCCCCCTCTGCCCTGGAATGCCCCAACATGTCCTGACTCTAACCACATAGCATCGGGGCCTGTAGCAGGGTTAGAAGGAGATACTATATTCAATAGCACTAATCACATAAGTACCACTGAATATCTTGATTAAAGGCATTTACATGGTTTACTGGGCTGTAAATCCTGCAAATGCCTTTCAAATATTGGGCCCTCCTTGTCTATTCAGCTCTACTAGACGGCACGTAGAACTAATTACACAGGTACACTAAAAAATATTTTTTTTTAACCTGCCTCTAATGTTTCGATTGATTTTTACGTTTTTTGGTGCGCTGAATCCAAATCTGGTAACCAATTTGCTCCACCAAATTAGCTTAGAGTATTGGTGACAATACTAATTTAACCTGTAAATAGTTACCCTGTGAATAGTTACCCCGGTTGTCCTATGTTTCTTTTCCTGTTCTATGTAAACTCAATGTTGCTTGTATGCATTGTAGTATGTTTTGTTCGATGTACACCGCACTGATTATAATAGCGCGGTATAGAAGAAATGTTAAATAAATAAATAAATAAATAAATCACGTACAGATTTTTTGCTACATTGGGTTAGCAGTTTGAGGTGAACGTTTCAGATTGAGTGCGATCGAGATAAAAGTTTCTTGGATGAATTCTTTATACTAATTGTTTAGTAGTTATTCAAATAAGAATAAAGAAAATTGTAACAAGGCAGCACATAAGAATAGAGTAATGTCAACAAAACACACTGTGATGGTAGCAAAATTGTCTGCACTTAAAACAGCCACATACATGTGCACAAACATTGAGCATATAAGAGCGAGGTTAGACACAAAGCAAAGCAAAGAAATGTGCAAAAAATGTTGTACAGGTATGTATGTAAGAATAGAAAACGCAAACCGCACCATTGCAATACATGAAGACAAACACCCGATGGTGTGAAAATAAAATTCTAATAAATGAGATCCGACACTGTGGTAATAACTAGCAAATTTTTATTTCAAAGTTTAGTAAAAACACGATATTTGTCAACACAGTTTAGATTTTAAAGTCATTCTTGGGTCAATCAATCTCCTGGTGGGCCCGTTTCTTCTTCTTCCCCCGAATGCTTCTCTTGGTGCGCTGCTTGGCGTATTTTTCATCTGGGGTTTCCCGCAGCAGCAACCAGCAGAAATCAGCCATCATAGTGGTGTTCCATCTTCCTTGGTACCTTCTCTCTGCGTCCTTGATGTCCTGGTGAAACCTTTCACCTTGTTCTTCACTGTACGCCCCCATGTTTTCGGGAAAGTAGTTCACATGGGAGTGCAAGAAATGGACTTTCAGGCTCATGTTACAGCCTTGTTCTTTGAAGGCATTGAGCATCCTGGCAACAATATCCTTATAGTTCTCATCCCGCCTGTTCCCCAAGAATTTGAGAACAACATCCTTGAAGGAATCCCAGGCTTCTTTTTCCTTCTCAGACATCGTTTCAGCGAATGCTCCATCTGAAATGAGTTTCCTTATATCAGGGCCAACAAACACTCCTTCCTTTAGCATTGCTTCAGAAAGTCGGGGGAACTTTGAGCAAAGGTACCAAAAGCACTCACCATCTTTTGGAAGGGACTTGATGAATTGCTTAATGAGACCCAACTTAATGTGGAGAGATGGTAATAGAATTTTATCACGAGGTACCAAGCTCTCATGAAGAACATTTTTCTCACCGGGTCTCAAATACTCCCGAATTGGCCAGTCTTTTTTCCCCCAGTGTAGGTCGCGGGCCCGGCTATCCCACAAGCAAAGGAAGCAGGGATATTTGGTGAAACCGGATTGCTGCCCTAATAGCATGGATAGAATTTTAAAGTCTCCACAAATCATCCACTTATGCTCATCATAACGAATCTTCTGAAGAATCAGGGCCAAATTCTCGTATTTTTCTTGGAGAATAACAGAGTGAGCAATAGGAACTAAAGCGAATGTGTTGCCATTATGAAGAAGAACACCTTTTATGCTGTCTTTTGACGAATCAATGAACAGCCGCCATTCAGCAGGATCATACTTGAGTTTAAACTTTTCCATCACTCCGTATATATCGTTGCAAAATACCAAATCTTCCTCTTTGCTGAAATACTTCAAAAATTGTGTCTTGCGGTTGCGGTACCAATAAAAAGTTGTTCCTGGTGACAATAGATTTTTCTGTTTAAGCCGAGAACCTAGCAGTTGGGCAGCATCTTTTGGGAGTCCTAAATCCCGGACTAAATCATTCAATTCAGCTTGAGAGAAAAGTTCAGGTTTCGGATCTGGTTCAGTTTCAAACTCGGAAGTACTGGACTCATCGGGAAAAGCCATCTGATGAGTCTCATCATGATCAGAACCGTCCACACAAATATGATCCAAAGATTTTGGTGGTTCAGGCACAGGTACTTTGTTGCTATGAGGCATAGGCCTAATTGCTGAGGGAAGGTTGGGGTAACTTATTACGTTCTTATTTTTTAAGTTGTATCCCTTCACAATGCAAGAGCAAAAATAGCAGTCACTGCTGTGGTCTCTTTGTTCACGCCACATCATAGGTATTCCGAAACGAAATGCTTGTTTTTTACCTTTCATCCATAAACGTAGATCTTCCTCACATGTCTTGCACACTTTGTGAGGAGCCCACGGTTTGTCTTGATCGCCTAACTTCAAACCGAAATAGGCGAAATATACTTTTTTAATAAATGCAGAAATGTTCCTCTGCCGCTTTTTCACGGTATATTCCCCACAAATAAAACAAAAACTGTCCGGAGAGTTGACGCAACCTCTGGCTCTGTGAGCCATCACAAATACACAGCACTGCAAACTACAACTGTAGTGAACCACTTCGGAATAAAGCTGGATTACGACTGAGCAAACAAAAGGTAATAATGAACTTGCAAGAAACTGAAATTTGACAGGAACGTTCATGTTGCAACCACCATGTTTGAGCGAGCGAACGAGGCGAGGCGAACAGGAAAGAACATGCGCCAGTGCGAGTACTGGATTTAGCCCCCCGCCTCCCAATTGTCCTGTTAATGTATAAAATGAATACAAAACACTCTAAAATATCATGAGGGAGTGTTTCTAGTTAGTTAACCATTACAACCTCTATTTTGGGCCAAGAAAATAAACTGCAGTCGGCTAAAAAGAAATTATGTGAACATTCCTTATATGGGTAAGAAATCTAATTTTGCAAGAAAACGTGACGTGATGGAACATTTTGGCTATTTTTCCTGGATTCAGCACCCCAAAATCTATAGGAATCAGTTGCAAAACTGGAGGCAGTTTTTTGGTAGTGTACCTGTGTTATACATGGAGTGTACTGACTGCCGCTGCTCTATGGATGGAATCAATATTCAGTTCACTATCCATATAATTGAATTTAGAACAGCATTTTCTTTGTCCTAAATTAAACTATATGGATCAGTAGAGTACCAAGGGCGGGGCAGTGAGTGCGGCCCACCCTCGGTGTCGGCTGGGAGGGGGATCCACCACTGGTGTGCTCACAGAGGCAATGCAGCAAACTTACAATTAAGATAGTTTGCCATGGTGTCTCATACTCCAGGGCTGGGCGCTCTTCTCTCCCAGCTGAAATCTCGTGAATTGCGAGATCTTGGCTGGGAGAGGAGATCATCTGTTCCCTGGAGCGTGAAGCTCCATAGCAAACTAGCTTAATCATAAGTTTGCCATGCTGCCTATGTGGGCCTGGCTCCTGGATTGGATTGTAGCACATAGCACCATGTGTGTGGGGATGGGGCACCAGCAGCATGGAGGGGTCATCCTCCCCGGTTGATGAGAGGGCTGGAAACAACGCTGATATATCACCAGCTATCTGTAGAGTTAGGCAGAATGCCCACACTCCACCCTTGCTGCTGAAAATTCATGGATAAGGGATTTATTGGTATAGCAGTGGCTGCTGTATGGATAAATCCTTTTGAATATCAACCCATGTATTTCCAAAAGTATTTACAGTAGGTAGTCTAGAGGAAGTTAGGGGTGTGCAGGTAAAAGCATTTGTTTTTTGTTTGGTTTCCTGTGTTTGCCGGCCTTTTCATTTCATTTCATTTTTATAAATTTCATTTTATAGTAATTTTGATTATTAAGAAGTGGCTGTGATTACTGCCCAAACAAAAATTTAAAAAAGAAAAATAGTCATTTTGCAAGAGGACCAATTATGCCTACTGAGGAGACTGGTTTTAGACAGATTGCTCTTGACTGTGTCCTGTATTTCAGTACCTGATTATTACTCACCTTGAACTGCTTCTGTTTGCTTCTGACTGAGATGGGTGGAAGAAGGCAGGGGAGGCTGGTGGAAGGTTTTTTGACATGCTCAGGGTATGCAGGGATTCAGATGGTCTGTCAAGGTTGGAGAAGGGAATTTAATCTTAGTTTGAGAACAGTAGTAGGTACAGCAGGAAGAGGTGGCCCTCCTGGATGGGGTGGAGGGAGTCTTTATTAAGGTGGGGAAGGGAGAGGGCCTTATCTTTATCTTTATTTAGAGGCTTAATATACCGCTCAATGCGTCAGTGTCTGAGCGGTGTACAAAGTATACAAAAGCTGCTAGGAAAAAGGAAAAGAACATCACTTAAATGATAGGACAGACAGAAAAAAGGTTCAAGAAGTAGGGAGAGATCAAGAGTCATGATAGATGGAGAGAAATCACCGGGGGGGGGGGGGGCGGGGAAAGAGGGGAAGGTGGTGGGGGAAGGTCAAAAGCTAAGCAGAAGAGGTAAGTGTTCAAGCGGGCCTTAAAGGTCTTCAAGGAGGGTTCCAAGAGGAGGTCCGGGGGAAGCGAATTCCAGAGGCGGGGTCCAAGGAAGTAGAAGGCAGAGGAGCCTGTGGATTCGAGGTGGGCTTGAGAGGGGGAGGGTAAGGTCAGACGATTAGCATGAATGGAACGGAGGGAGCGGTGGGGAGCGTGGAGGTGGATCAAATCGGCAAGGTAGCGAGGGGTGCCAGTGTGAATGGATTTGTGGGTGAAGGTGAGAATCTTATACTGTATGCGAAAAGGAATGGGAAGCCAATGTAGACGTATGAGAAGGGGGGTGACGTGATCAAAGCGAGAGGAACAAGTGAGAATGCGGGCTGCAGTGTTGTGAACTCTCTGTAAACGTTGCAGTTGGGATTGAGGAAGACCGGCCAGGGAAACATTGCAGTGATCGAGGTGAGTGACAACAAGAGAAAGAAGAAGGGTAGTCATAGACGAGAAGGAAAGGAGAGGGCGGATGGAGCGAAGTTGTCTGAGGGTGAAAAAACAACGTTGGACAACGGAGGAGATATGGGCTTTGAAGGAGAATGATGATCGAGGGTTACGCCTAGATAACGCAGGGATGTTACAAGGGGGATGGGGGAGGAGGAGAGTAAAGGGACAAGAGGGGGGGTGGGATTACCGGCGGTAAACCAAATGGCGGAAGTCTTAGAAAGGTTAATGTGCAGGAACTTGGAAGAAAGCCAAGATGCCACGGAAGAAAGACAATCATTAAGAGGAGTGATGTCAGGAGAAACTGAGTCAGTATGATAGAGAAGGAAGATATCGTCAGCATAGTAATGCGCAGAAATGCCCTGTTGTTGCACCAAGAGAGTGAGAGGAGCTAGGAAGACATTGAACAGGAGGGGTGCGAGGACAGACCCTTGAGGGACACCGCAGGGGAGGGGAGTAGAGGGTGAGGATAGGGAGCCCGAGGAAACTGAGAAAGAACGACCCGAGAGGAAAGACTGAAACCAACGAAGCACGGTGCCGGAGAGACCGGTGTCTTGTAAGCGTGAAAGAAGAGTGCGGTGGTCAAAGAGGTCAAATGCGGCAGAAAGATCAAGTGAGACAGCAAGGGTGAATGAACCACGGTCGTGAGCAGTGTGGAGTTCGTCGAGAAGAGAGAGAATAACAGATTCTGTGCTAAACCCAGGACGAAAACCAGATTGATGAGGGTGCAAGGTAAGAGAGGCTTCAAGATGGGAGGACAATTGGGAGAAAACAAGTTTTTCTAGAAGCTTAGAGAGGAAGGGTAAATTAGAAATTGGATGCCAGCTAGAAGGGGAAGAGGGGTCTAGGGAACTCTTCTTTAGGATAGGGTGGATAATAGCGTGCTTCCAGAGAGTAGGAAAGATACCAGAGGAGAGGCTGTTATTAATGATGGAGAGAAGATAAGGTGTTGGTGTTGGTGTACTGCCCTCCAGGGGTTAGCTGAAAGGTATAGGAGTGATTGATTGAGAGTATAGGGTGGCAGGACCTTTTGGTGGTGGAAGATTTTAACGCCCATGGGGATGCTCTGAGGGATGAGATGGCATCCTTTTTATTATCATCTCTCGCTTTGGGCAGCTTATCTTAGTTAGTGGCAGACCCGGCACATCAAAGGGGATGGGCATGACCTAGATGTAGTCTTTGGCTCCTCCTCTATACTGGATAGGGATGGGGCTCGGGAGGGTTCAGGTGCTGCCCGTCCCTTGGATGGATCACTACCTGGTATGTTTTTTATGTTTTTGCTGGGGGGAAGTACAGCATGCTGGGGTGACGTGGAAGGAGTGGAGGGAGGTGCATGGGGAGGTTGACGTGGAACATTGGAGAGAGCTGGCGCAACAGCGCTAGAAATATGGGTCAGGAAGTCCGGTCGACACCCATCTGAAGGACTGGCATCACGCCCTCGCAACAGCACTGGATGAAGTGGTGTCGGTGCAGTGGGTGCAGATATGGACTCGGTGCAGTCAGCAATGATTCTCTCTAGAACTGTGTGTGGTTAAACAGGAGCTGCAGAACCATAAGCATTGCTGGCGGTGGACCCAACTGGAGAGAGATCAGCACATTTGGCACCATGTCATGAACTATTATCAGCAACTGATGATGGAGACGAAAAAGAAATTCTTCTCCCTGCATATCAGATGAGCAGATAACTGGCTGCAGATGTTGTTCCATTGGCAGGGTTGATAGGGGACTCCCATTAGGCAGAGAGTAGGACAACAGCGGATTTTGATCAGATGGCGGGGGTTTTTCTGGGCAAAGTACGGAGGCTAAAGGCCAATGTTGTCACTTGGGCCATTCCCACATTGGGGGAAGAGGTGGAAGAAGGGCTCCCCTCCCTGGATGTTTTGACTCTGGTAACAGATGAGCAGGTGGAGCAGTTGCTAGGTGGGGTGCAGGAGATCTTTTCTGGTCTGGATCCTGTGCTCATCTGGTGGTTTAAAGCAGCTCCACTGTGGCTGTTGAATTGGATCTGAGACCTTATGAATGCTTCTTTTAGGCAGGGGGTGGTGACGGATTGTCTCAAAGAAGCGGTGGTGATGCCAGTCCCTAAGAAAGTGGGGGGAGACCCACAGGACTGCAGCAATTATTGCCCCATCCCCAATTTGCCTCTTCTGGTTGAAGCTTATGGAGAAGAAGGTGGTGTCGCAGGTTGGCAGCTACATTGAGGATAATTGGTTGTTGGATGATGGTCAGGGATGTTTCTGCCCTGGGTGCAGAGTAGAGACCTTGTTATTAGCTATGATGGACCATATTTATGGCTGGCTCAATGCAGGGATGTCAGTTTTGCTGATATCCCTGGACCTGTCCGTGGCATTCGATTTGTCTCCTGATGCAGTGTTCCAGATGCTGAGGTATTAGAGGGTACATCCTTCAGTGGATTGATTCCTTTATGTGAACATGTCAGTTTTGGGTCAAAGGAACAGTGGGGACCTCCCAGCTTTATGTCTGGGATTGGGAGGTCCCATAGAGCTCCCCCCTTTTCCCATTGCTGTCCAACATTTATTTGCAGCCGCTGGGGCCCTTGTCCGCTCCTTCGGTGTGCACTTTTTTGCCTATGTGATTGATCTGCAGCTAATGGTCCCCCTGGAGGGAGACTATGAGATGGTATGTGAGGGTGAATGATTGTCTGACGTGGGTCTTGGAGTGGATGGCAGCCAGTGTCCTGGTCCTTAATGTTGAAAAACTGTTTGTCTCTGGTTTGGGCAGTTAGAGTACACTGAGTTGCGGTGTCTGCCATGAAATGATCATTTTGAACTGCCTTGGTGTGAAGAGTTGCATTCCTTAGGCGCCATCTTGGAATGGGAGGACAACAAATAGCCCAAGTGGTATGGACGACCTGGCTGAAGCTCAGGTTGGTTTGTCAGATATATCCCTTCTTTGACTTGTCAGCCCTGTGTCTGGTGATGCATGCATTGGTCCACAGTACTCTGGACTACTGTAATGTCCTCTACATGGGTCTGCCCAAGAAATCTTTCCATAGACCACAGACTATCCAGAATATGGCTGCTCAAGTGTTCTTGGGAGCAGAGATAGTGCTGGTCTCCTTCACCAACTGCAATGGTTCCCGATTCGGGAGCGGTGCATCTTTAAGCTGCTCATCATCGCTTTCTGCCTGCTGAACAAGGGGTGCCCAGTATATCTGCAGGGCTTATTTGGATGGTATAAACTGGGGAGGGATTTGCGGTCTTCCCAGGGCAGACTGCTGGAGACTGCAGGGATAGAGGTGGTCAGGACGGTGAGGAGGAGGAATCGATTATTCTGGGTAGCAGCAGCGGAGTGTTGGAACGCCCTGCCTCTAGAGATGCGCTCCATGGGTAATCAGCTGGCTTTTCACAAGGCACTGAAGATGGCATTATTCTAGGGTTTCCTGAGAAGGGGTGGTATCTGCAGGGTGAGTTTCTCTTGATTTTCAGTTTGTGATTATTTTTTCTGTTATGTTTGTACACCCTCTTGATTAACGTTTGTCTGTATGGGGGTTTAAATGTTTGTAAATAAATACTACTGAAAAAGAGTGAGCTAAATACAAAAAAACATAAATAAATAAAATAAAAGGTGCAAGGGGTGTCCCAGTGATTGTATTTTAGAAAAGCGGTCTACTCTTTGGGAAGCTGTCTTTTCTCATCCTTGAGGGTTCCAAGAGCCTAACACTCGAAGAAGAGACTTGATGAGTCTGAAGAAAGAGATGAAAAGTACAAAAGTAAACATCTGCATTGGAGTAGAAGGTCAAAGAAAGCTGGTCCTGCTTCTATTAGATCCATTTTCCTAATTGTATGCCTCAAAGAGCTGTTTTTACAATTTATTTTCTTTTAGCCTACCTATCTCTGAATATTGGACTTCTTTGACTGAGAACCTGAAGAGAAGAGAATAGTCACAGACATAGATCCCAAATGGCCCCAGAGGTAAAGAAGGAGAATGGATACCTTTTACTCACACTGTATTCTAGATTCTGAATAAAAGGGATACCATGGCATCACAAGAATAAAGAGACGCTCCAGCATTTGGAGTAAATGGTACAACCAGGGTCCTTCATCACTAGTCAAAAAAAAGCCCAGAGCCAAGTAGGGAGATAAGAGTGTTCCAGAGTGTTCCAGAAGAGTAGGAAAGCAAAAATTAGAAATTCTATTCTGTTTTGTAATGTATCCTGTGAAAACTGTAACTAAAATTGGTAGAACCCTACGCTTTTGATTTGAAGAACATTTTTCCAGAAAACACCTTTATTTTGGAACATCAACACTGTATACAGTGTCTCCTTGGATTGTTTCATCATATGCCTAGGGTCTTGAAGGAAAGAGTCTCCCTTCCCTCATTGAAAAATCCATCCCAGGGTTGAAACTTAGCCGTTGACCTTTGACAAGATCCCTCATGAGAGACTCTTGGTGAAATTAAAAAGTCATGGGATAGAAGACAGTGTACTATTGTGGATTAGGAAATGGTTAAAAGATAGAAAGCAGAGAGTAGAGCTAAATGGCCAATTTTCTCAATGGAGAAAGGTGAATTATGGAGTACCCCAGGGATAAGAACAGGTACTTGTGACCTAGATTGGCCACTGTTGGAAACAGGATACTGTGCTTGATAGACCTTGGTCTGACCCAGTATGGCATTTCTTATGTTCTTATAATGCCACCTCTCAGTCTTACAGGTATATCCAGAGAGGAGGATATATATTAATTGCTTAGTTTTTAATTAAACTGTTATTTAACATTTTTAAAATGTGTGGAACACATTCTAATATGTATGTCCAGGCCCCTGTGTGCCTGATAGGAATCGGGACACACCAGATGCAGACCTGATTCCGATCCCATGGGGGCTAGACATGCCCTGAGGGATTGGAATCAGGTTTAGTCCTGCTATGTGCATACCAAGACCCGATTCTGATTGGCCTGCACATACAAACCCCTACCCGGCTAACTCAGTCAGGCTCCTGAATGGAGCTGCGGTACCATGGCGTCCTGTTGCCATGGCACCATGGCTCCATTCAGGAGCCGCGATCTCTGGCCGCCGACCACTATCTCCTTTCCCTGCAGCCCAGCCCTCGATCTGGCCTTCCATAACCAGGATCGGGCTGCGGGGAACCACCTGCACCCCCTCACTGTTCCGCCACTGACCAGGACTACCATCCCCCGACGTCCAGGGGGACTTATTCCACCTCCGAGGTGGAATAAGTTCCTCGTCCAGTCTGCTGACCCCAGACGTACAGGGCCGACCTCAGAATCGGCCCTTTATGCCCAAGGTCGCAGACCGCCTGTGCCCCACCCTCGCTCAACCTCCAGAATGCCCCCTCCTGCCCCCAAATAAGTCCCCCCATACAAACTCCTTGTTTGTATGAGGAGGCTTCTGCTGGGGACAGGGCGAATAGCATTACAGAATAGACCCCATAGAATCCTGAGTTCTCTAAATGACAACAAAAATCAAAAGTAGCTCCTTGGAGTGAGTGTAAATAAAATCTGCAGTCAAACGGTATTAAGACAGAAATAGTTAACAATAATGTGTTCAGCAGAACACTGGTTCAACAACTAATGAAGAACAATAAGACCTTTGTAACTACAAACCCTACCATGTATAAACTATCCCATTCCTTGAAAAAGAAAACAATAAAGAAAACTGTCAAAGTACGACATATAATACTAGAGGGAAGGGCATGAGTCACTTACAATAAGGATCCACTTTAAAAGATCTTTGGTTGGTGTTTCTCAGGTCTATTGTTTCAATGCTTGGACAGCAGAGGCACAAGTGGGAGGACATTATGGGAGTGGTCTGTAATTGCTTCAGGGACAAACTTAAATATCTATCATATCAGAATGTAATTTACCTTGAACTTCTGAGAAAGGTGTCAGCTAAATCCAATTCCCCTTTACTTTTTAAAATTGCTGTTCTCGAGTCTGTGTAAATAGACATGGGTTCATTATAGCCGTGATTTCTGCAGGATTTGTGCTTGCATTTTATAAAAACACATGTACGGGGCTTTTTTACTAAAGGTTTTAACGTGTGTTAAGTGACATTACGCCCATAGAAATAAAGGGTTGTGGGCACTTCATGAGTGTTAACTTCATTAACACGTGCTAAAACCTCTAGTAAAAGGATCCCATAGGCATCAATGTGTCTTTATAAAATAGACTACATATAGGCACCTACTTGTCCTCACCACATAAGTGACTTTTTATAAAAGTGCCCTCTATACACAGATGGAAAAACAATGGCTTATTTATTTATTTTATTTATTTACAGTTTTTTATATACCGCACTATTCGATATCAGCGCGGTTTACATGGAACAGAAAAATCAGAACATGTACATAGTTCTGTGTTACAAATAACAGGTCAGAAAAACTTGGGTAACAGGGGAAACTATTTACATACTGGAGTCAAAGAGTAGCTATGACATGAGAAACTATGTACAGGACACCTAGCTAGGAGTGTTCCTTGGTCTAATAGGTGTGTTGGTATAGTTACAGGTATTCAGTGTATGTGATTCCGTGTTCTCTGGGAAGTATTTGAGGAAGAGGTAGTGTTTGAGGGCTTTTCTGAACTGAAGTAGGTTAGTGGTGGTTCTGATGCTTGAGGGTAAAGCGTTCCAGAGTCTAGGGGCACAGAATTTGAAAGCCCTATTTGATGTTGTCGCTGTGCAACTTGTTGATTCTCTCGGAATTGCCAGTGTATTTATTGATGCAGATCTTCTTGATCTATTAGGGGTTATGGTATGGATGAGGTCGGATAGAGAGGAGGAGGAGAGATTATTAACCGCCTTGAATGTCAGTAATATTGTCTTGAAATTGATCCTGGCCTGTATCGGAAGCCAGTGTAGCTGTTTCAACAGGGGCGTAACATGGTCTCTCCTAGTTGCTCCATATAGAACCCTCGCTGCGCTATTCATTGCGAGCTGTAAGGGATTCAGGGTGGATTGGGGAAGTCCTTGTAAAATGGCGTTGGCGAAATCGAAATGCGGTATGATAAGGGCCTGGTAAATTGTACGGAAATCCTCTGGTTCAAACAATGGGCGAAGATGTCTGAGGGAACGGATTTTGAAATAGATAGCTCTGTGTTAGCAATGTGTGCTTTCATGTCAAGGTTTTCATCCAATATAACGCCCAAGTACCGAATTGTGGGTTTTGCTTGTAGATCAGCTCCTCTCACCTTCAGGTAATGCGGAGGGTTGAAATTCGAATTCCTGGTAATGAAGAGGACTTCTGTCTTCTTATGCTGAATTCTGAGGTTTTGCGATAGGAGCCATTCAGATATGGCATCAAAGCAATTTGTCAAAGGGGAGAGGTCCAATTTATCTATGGAGAACGGCATATAGAGCAAGACATCGTCTGCGTATATCATGCAACTAACATTGAAGGACCGGATGATGTTACAAATGGGTTGCATGTATACATTGAACAACAAGGCAGAGAGGGCGGATCTCTGTGGAACTCCCTGACCTTGATAAAACGGTTCTGAAGTAGCTCCGCCGGAATGTACGTGTTGCCATCTTCCAGACAGGTATGATTTACACCATTCAAGAGCTGTTCCGCTGATGCCTTTCTCCATTAGCATCCCTAGGAGAAGATCATGGCTTACTGAGTCAAAGGCTGCAGCAATGTCTAGGAAAATGAGTGCAATACCCTGATGGATGTTGTCAACACCAGTGACAATATTGTTGAAGAGGGTGGTAAGGAGTGTTTCCACTCCATGTGACTCCCTGAATCCATGTTGACATGGGTCAAGTGGAGCAGCCGAGTCAATATGGTCTTGCAACTGTCTTTGAACCTCCTTTTTGATTATCTTTGCAAGTAAAGGTATACTTGTTATGGGTCTGTAGGAATCCACCTTTTGGGGATCTCGCTTGCTATTTTTTAGTAATGGTCTTACAGATGTATGCTTGAGTGCAGACGGGAAGGAACCAGTTGTGAAGGATAAGTTCATTATCCTGTTTAATATTGGGCTGAGGTCACTGCGCAGTTCCTTTATCCAGAAAGCTGGGCAAGGATCAGTCTGCGCAGTGGTGGAATTGATGGTCATGATCGTGTTTTCGATGCTCCTCCTGTCAGGGGTCAAGAAAGAAGTCAGAGGTGTTGTGCACTCTGGGGCTATGGATGTAGCATCTATTGAAGGTTTATTTGTCTGACATACTTTGGATTGTAGGTAAGCGGCAAACTCTTGAGGATGGATTTCAAATTGGTGTTCAGGGGCTGGTTCCTTGGATAGAGTCTTGACTAAGTTAAACAAATCATGAGGTTTGTTTAACGAATGCTTCAGGGTTTCAGTATGGTATTGCTTCATCCTCTCTGTGATAGCTCTACGGTGGATGGTTAGCTGATGGATGTATGCTGACTGGTCTCCAAAGGAGTGTGACCGGCGCCAGCGTTTTTCGAGTTTCCGTAGTCGGGTGAGTGAGGATCTCAACTCCACTGTGTACCAGGGAGCTGTAGTTCTTTTCTTTGGTGAACTGTTAGGTAGTGGTCGTATGGCTATCGTGCTGAGACTATTATTCCCATAAACTACTTGATTTCTATTTAAATGTAAGCAGCATACGTTGTGCATAGGGGTTATTCCATTTTTGCCAAATGCATCCCGGGTAGTCTCCATTCTTCAGCAGCATTGGTCTACATTGGCGTTACACCAATGTTTCCAAAAACCATTAATGATTGCTTATAAAAGATCTCAGACTCTAGGAGAAAAGCTTATGAGGACTCGCAGTGAGGGCGCTTCTTTAACATCTACTAGAGGTCATTTTGCCTGTGGCCATTGTGATTTCTGCGGTTCCACGGTGCAAGGAGACAAATGGACTGATCCTGCTACAGATATCTCTTATTCTTCTCAGTTTGATTCAGATTGTTATACTTCTTTTGTGGTGTATTTGTTACTTTGCCCCTGTAATTTGAAGTATGTGGGCAAAACTACACATCCAATACGAAAATGACTACAAGAGCATCGCTCTCGTATTAATGCCTGTCAGCCTGCAGCTCCTCTAGTCCCTCATTGTCAACAATTTGGACATCGTTTTGAGGACCTTCGTTGGAGAGTTTTGGATGTTGTACCCCCTTTGGTGTTGGGGGGTGATCGCCACATGAAACTTCACTTTAGAGAACAACAATGGATTTTCCGTTTGGGTTCTATAATTCCTGCTGGTATGAATATGGACATTGATTGGTGGAGCCTTCGAATTTGATAGGTGGTGGTTAGTTGAGACTGTGTTTTATTGGACAGTTACTCTGACGTCACTTTTTGCTCCTTTAAATAGGAATCACGTGTGGGTATGATTCATTAGCCTGAGGAAGAGCTGCAAAGCTGGGCGGCTTGAAACACTGATTAGTGTTGCGTTATGAATCATACGACTCCGGTACCTGGGGAATACCTTTGAAGAGCATTCAGACAGTCCCGGTTGCTGATAGTGCCCCACAGAAGTTGCGGTGAACATCTCCAGTTCTTTTGTGCCCTCTAGATGGTGAAGATTGTTGGAAGGGCCTGGCCTTGTGCAGATGAGTATCTGTTTTTGCTATAAAGAACGACACTGCTAGCTGTTTGGGACGTCTTTATAAGAACTTAGCCTTCGCTTCATGGTATAGGAGCGGCAGCTCGTTAGTGCTGCAGCACCTGGTGTTTGACCTGTGGTGGGTCGACTTGACCTGTGATGGGTCGTTTTTATAAAATTTGATTAAAATGGAGGGCTCACTCCGAGAGTAGAAAGGTTTCTGCTCACGGTGAGTTATCCGACAAAAAATTCAGTGCTAAATGTTTGTGAGTGTTGATGCACAACGTATGCTGCTTACATTTAAATAGAAATCAAGTAGTTTATGGGAGTTAGTTAGGTTGATTTCATTGGGTGTATTAATATTTAATTTAGAGACTATTATTCCAGCAAGAGATCAATTCTTCAAGGTTTAGGGTGGTATCATTAAGGAGTGAGTTTGTTTCAGCAAGGATAAGATCTCTGTTGAATGGACGGAAACTTCTAGCAGGTAGACTGGAATTCTTGTTTGGCATTCTGTTGAACTTTGGCTGACTTGTGAGGGAATCTGGAAGATGATAAGTTTGTGATCTGACCATGGTACAGTGGTAATGGACATCACAGCGTCATGGAATTGGTCACAAGCCGTCTGTGGGGCAAATACCAGGTCTAGTATATTTCCCTTCACGTGGGTCGGTTCCTTGACTAACTGTCTGTATCCTAGGATTTCCATTGCTTCGAGGAAAGCTGATGAGTGGTTATCCTGGAGTGTTGGCAGGTTAAAATCACCTAGTATCCAACTTGGTGTGTTAGGATTCTGGGTGTTGGTTGCGAGGTTTATTATAGTTGGGAGGTCATCCGGGGAGGCTGAGGGAGCTCTATAAAGCAGGTTTATGGTGCAGAACTTGTTGGAGATGGAGACTGTCTCGAGGTGGGTTGTGCTAGTGGAGTCATTCATCTGGAAAAGGAGGTCTGTCCTGGCGAGGATGAGCACTCCACCTCCTCTTTTATTTTGTCTATGGCTAGTAAAGGCGGTAAAATTTAAAGGGAGGAGCTGGTTGAGTATAACATTGTCTTCGGAGGATAGCCACGTTTCTGTAACTTAATCAGAATATTTGCATCTCTGTTGATGAAATTCACTGTAGTATTCCAGAGCTAGTTTCAAATCTATAGTGCTGGGAAAAAGCTTGTGAACTCCCTAAAATGGTCTGATTTTAGCACAATTTATGCTCAAAATGTGATTAGACCATAATTTAACCCCATTAAAAAAAACGATAACCCCACTGAATAAAAAAACTCAGACAAAGAATATATTTTGGTTATTTATTTAACAATAAGAATCCTAACTGAGGTAGCTAGATTCGGGGGCACCCCCTGCCTTCTGCCCTCCTCTTGCCCTCCCTTTTCCGCCCCCTCCCCCCCCTCAAAGCATAAAATCAAAACACACAGTCATTGGAAAAAACACAACTTTATTCCATAATTTCTTTTAAGAAGAAGCTCAAATTCATGAATCAGAACAATAAAGATAAACCCCAACTCCCTTCTGGATAAAGTTACCACCAGCCATATTACTAGCAAAGTGGAACTCTATCCACAGCCCCCGCAACTGTCTGCTCCAGCTGCTCTCTTAAGCACTCCCCCCTCCCCCACACTGCTGGCCTCGGCATATTGCTAGCAAAGGTTGGCACCTCCAGGTGATGACCACACACCCGGGGTTTCACCTATTCCTTCCCCACCTCGAATTTCCAGGCTGAGATCACCTGATCCATGCCCAACGGCCTAGAGCTACCCAAATGGCTCAGATAACTGCCTAAACCTCCCCTCCCCCACCACCAGCTGAAATGAATAGGTCATGCCCACAACCCCACCCTAAGAAAAGGAGATGGGCTGGGTGGAAAAAAACACCGCCGCCACACCAGATTGTCATGCCACCAAGGAGGAAGGAGGGAGGAGGCCAGCTTCCCACTGGTAATATATCCATGCTCTGGTCCCTCCCTCCCCCTCCTGATGCATGCTCAGCCCCAGTCAAAGCTCTTTCCTAAACCATGGAAAGGAATTTGAATAATGAGTTGGATTCTCCCCCCCCCCCCCCCCCCCCCCCCACTCCTCAAACCACCTGGGCTCATGCCAATCCTTAATGGTTGGCTCTTGAATTTCTTTTAAAAATCTCTCCCCCCCCCCCGCCCCGCACCCAACCCCACACTGCAGGCACAGGGACCTGGTACCCATGGGTGCTGGGGACCTCTGCCCCGCGGCCTGTAGTATTAACTGAGTTAGCTGGACCAAGGGGCACCCCCATTCTGCCTTCCCCTTGCCCCCTCTTTTTCGCCCCCTCTCAATGCACAAAATTAACACACACAATCATTGGAAATAACACTGGTCAGTGGTCACAACTTCATTCCATAAACTCTTTTAACAAAAAACTGAAATTCCATTCATAAAACCATGAATCAGAACAATAGAGATAAATGCCAACTCCCTTCAGGATAAAGTTACCACTAGCCATATTTCTAGCAAAGTGGAACTTTATCCACAACCCCCACAACTGTCTGCTCCAGCAGCACTCTTAAGGCCTCCCTCCCCCCACTGCAGGCCTCGCACTATTACTAGCAAAGGCTGGCACCTCCAAACGAAGACTCCACACCTGGGGTTTCACCTACCCCCATCGCCAGACTTTCCAGGCTGAGATCACCTGATCCCTGCCCAATGGCCTAGAACCATATGCTCATGCTACCCAACTGGCTTGGGTAACCACCACTGGTGCTGGGGAGGCAAAGCCTGTCCCCGCACCACCCCTACACAAACCTAAAGCTGAGATCATGGATGGATGTCCTGAACTACAAATTCCAAGGCCTCCTGCCAATCATTTAAGAGCAACTCCTGCCCCTCCCCCACCAGGGACAGGTGTACCCCATCCAAACTAAAGGCTGACAGAGTCCACCACCACCCAAGGGTGTTGAATTTGATAGCCCCCTTTCTCAAGCACCCACTGCCCAATCTGGCAGTTTATTTTCATTAAACCTCAAGATCATCTTCTCTGCTGTATGCCAGCAGGCGTTGGAATGATGTCCGGCCAACAAAGAACCACACCAGGAAACAGTGCATGCATACTTGAAAAGTCTCTCTTTGTGGCCTGGATCAGCTGCTTACAAGTCCAGGCAGACAGATCATTACCCTCCAGATGAACAGTAATCCCTGCAGGATGGCTCCATAACTGGGCATAGTGCTGCAGCAGGAAAACAAGCTGGTTCCAATGCATCCTGCACTCACCAAGCCAGATCAATGAAACCCCCACTGAGGCCAATCCCAAGTGAGGCCCAAGAAGTCATGAAGCCGCACACTGCACAGACCAGAATAAGAAGGAATGGCCAACCAGCCACCAATGCTGAGACCGCTAACATGCATCTGCAAAAGAGAACATAGTTAGACCAACCCCCCAAAACAACACCCCCCCCCCGCTTACAAACGGATATAGCCAGAGAAGTCCCCAAGCCTCTATCTCTCAATCTACCGAATGACCAGGTCCTCCAAACCAGCAGCAGCCACACTAGTTGCCACTCCAATACAGAAAGAATGTGATGAAAAACGATGGGCATCTCAGCCTACATGCCTCAAAGATTTTTGCAATACTGCCGTGAAATGAAAACAAGTCAAAGGCAGAGAGTTAGCATGCAGAAATAACAAGCTTCCATGCGCTAGCCGTAGCTCCAGATAAGCACATAGACTCACAACCGGGCAAGTGACTGTACCTTCAAGCCTATGCAGGACCACCCAAAGCCCCTTTCCTGAGTGATCTGTCTTGGACTTGGGAATCAGGATTTGCAACTGGCCATCCTCTACCCGCACATGCACTAGGGAGATAAAATTTCTACATGAAATAAATGACTGCTTCTTGGAGCAGCTGGTTCAGGAACCATAAAAAGGGGAAGCCATTTTAGACCTAGACCTTAGTGGAACACAAGATCTGTGCAAGAAATAAAGGTGTTGGGGCCATTTGGCAATAGTGATAATAGCATGATCGTGTTTCATTTAATAAATGGAGGAAGGATGGCAAGGAAACCAACAGTACTATCTTATAACTTTCAAAAGGGAGACTATGATAAAATGAGGAAAGCAGTTAAGAAAAAACTAAAAGGAGAAGCTGCAAAGGTTAAAGATTTACATCAAGCATGGCTTTGTTTAAAAATACTATCTTGAAAGCCCAGATCAGCTGTATTCCGTGCTTTAAGAAAAGTGGAAGGAAATCCAAAATACTGCCAGCATGGTTTAAAGATGAGCTCAGAGAGGCTGTTTGTTGCCAAAAAAAACATCTTTCAGGAAATGGAAAAAGGAGCCAAATGATGAAAACTGGAAACAATATAAGCAATAGCACGTTAGATGCAAGGCATTGATAAGGCAGGCAAACAGAATTTGAAAAAAAAAAAAAGCTTGTTGTGGAAGCAAAAATGCATAATAAAAACTTTTTTCAAGTACATTCATAGCAAAAATCCTGTAAGAGTCAGTTGGGCCATTAAATGATAGAGGGGTTAAAGGGGCACTAAGAGGGTGTTGAAAGAACTGAAATATGAGATTGCAGAACTTACTATTAGTAATCTGTGAACTATCATTAAAATCATTTGTAATACCTGAAGAGTGGCAAATGGCCAATGTAACACCAATTTTTAAAAAGGGTTCTAGAGGTGATCCAGGAAACTACATACCAGTGAGGCTGACGTCAGTAGCAGGAAAAATGGTAAAAACCATTATAAAGAACAAAATTACTGAACATGTAGATAGTCATGGTTAATGGGAGAAAACCAATATGATTTTAGCCAAGGAGTGTCTTGTCTTACTAATGTGTGAATAAACAGGTAGACAAAAGTGAGTCAATTGATATAGTGTATCTGGATTTTCAGAAAGTCGTTGTCAAGGTCCCTCATGAGAGACTCCAGGGTGAAATTAAAAAGTCATGGGATAGGAGGCAGTGTACTATTATGGATCAGGAACTGATTAAAAGATAGAAAGCAGAGAGTAGGGCTAAATGGCCAGTTTTCTTAATGGAGAAAGGTGAATTGTGGAGTACCCCAGTCATCTGTGCTAGGTCTGCTGCTTTTTAACATATTTGTAAATGACCTGGAAATGGGAATAACGAGTGAGATAATCAAATTTGCAGATGACACAAAATTATTAAAATTTATTAAAACCCAAGAGGATTATGAAAAGTTACAAGAGAACATTGAAAAATTAGGAGACTGGACGTTCAAATGACAGATGAAAATTAATGTGGACAAGTGCAAAGTTATGCACCTACAGTGAATTACAAAGGTATCCATCCCCTCGGTGTTTGTCCTGTCTTGTCGCAGTACAACCTAGAATTAAAATGGAGTTTGGGGGGTTAGCGCCATGTGATATATACAACATGCGTACAAATTTGAAGGTGCAAAATATCCATCATTGTGACACAGACAATAATTAGGCCAAATTATTTATCTGCATTTATATCCTGCTTTTCACTGGGTCAAAGTGGTTGGGGGATACATTTAACATGAGGGGATATGAGACACATACACTAATACTTACAGGGAACATGGGCAATGGAGGGTTAAGTGGCTTGCCCAAGACCACAAGGAGCACCTGGGGGACTAGAAACCCAAGTCCTTTTGGCCCAAGGTTGCTGTCCTCTAGTGGGATTTGAACCACCGACCTTCTGGCCTGTAGTACCTTGCCACAACCACTAGGCCACTCCTCCTTCTTAAATGAAAGCAGGATTGTACATATGTATTCACCTCCCAATGTCAATACGTCGTAGAGCCACCTTTTGCTGCAAGCCTCTTGAGATATGTCACTATTAGCTTAGCACATCTAGTCACTGGGATTTTCACCCATTCCTTAAGGCCAAACTGCTCCAGCTCCTTCAAGTTAGATGAGATGCATTGCTGTATGGTAATTTTCACTTACTGCCACAGATTCTCAATTGGATTGTGCCATCCATTGTTCCTTTAATCCTGGCCAGTATTCCTGTACCTGCCAATGAAAAACATCCCCACAGCATGATGCTGCCACCACCATGTTTCACTGTGGGAATGGTGTTCTCGGGGTGATGGGAAGTGTTGGGTTTCAGCCACATATGGCGTTTTCTATGATGGGCAAAAGGTTACATTTTTGGCTCATCTCACTAGCGCACCTTCTTCCATGTGTTTGGGGGGGTCCGCCACATGCTGTTGTAGAAACTCCAAATGTGTTTTCTTATTTCTTTCTTTGAGCAATGGCTTTTTTCTGGCCACTCTTCCATAAAGCACCATTCTGTGGAGTGTATGGCTTAAAATGGTCCTATGGACAGATACTCCCATCTCCACTGTGGATCTTTGCAGCTCCTTCAGTGTTATTATTGGTGTCTTTGTGACATCTCTGATTAATGCCCTCCTTGCCCAGTCTGTGAGTTTTGGTGGATGGCCTTCTCCTGTCAGGTTTGTAGTGGTGCCATATTCTTTCTATTTTGTTATAATGTATTTAATGGTGCTCCGTGGATATTCAGAATTTGGGCTATTCTGTTATAATGCAACCCTGATCTATACTTCTCCACAACTTTGTCTCTGACCTGTTTGGAGTGCTCCTTGGTCTTCATGTTGCTTGCTTAATGATGTTGTAGAGTCAGGGGCCTTTTGGAACAGGTATAGTTATACAGGTATCATGTGACAGATCATGTGACATTGATTGCACACAGGTGAACCCTAATCAACTATCTGAATCAGATAGATTCAGGACTGATATGTGGAAATATTTCTTTACGGAAAGAGTAGTGGATCCGTGGAATACTGTAGTCTCCCAGTGGAGGTGGTAGAGATGAGGACAGTAACTGAATTCAAAAAAGCATGGGACAAACACAGAGGATCTCTAAAGGTAAAAAGGGGACTGTTGTAGTTGTTATGGAAGTACAGACTAGATAGGCCATGTGGTCTTTTTCTGTCGTCATATTTCTATGTATCTATGTAACTAATTATGTGACCTCTGAGATTAATTGGTTGGACCAGATCTTATTTAGGGGTTTCATAGCAAAATGGATGAATACATATGCACTCACAATCTTTCAGTTTTTAATTGTTTTTTTAATATACAATATACAAGGTATTTTATTGTCATTTCAGCTCATCAGCTTGAGCTATATTGTTAGGTCCATTACCTAACATCCAAATGAACCTGTATTTTCATTCCAGTTTGAATGTAATGTGACAAAACAGCACAAATATCATGGGGATGAATAAATTTGTAAGACACTGTAGGAAAGAACAACCCAAACTATGGTTACACAATGCAAGGTTCCACATTAGGAACCACCAACCAGGAAAAAGATTTAGGCTTCATTATGGATAACACGTTGAAACCCTCTGCCCAATGTTCAGCGGCAGCCAAGAAGGCAAATAGAATGCTAGGAATCATAAGGAAAGGAATGGAGAATAAAACAAAGGATATTATAATGCCTCTGTATCGTTCCGTGGTGCAACAGCACTTTGAATATTGTGTGTGATTCTGGTTGCTGTATCTTAAATGGATATAGCAGAATTGGAAGAGGTACAGAGAAGAGCCACCAATTGGTAAAAGGGGGGTAGAAAGATACCCCTATGAGGAGAAACTTAAAAGGTAAGGGCTCTTCAACCTGGAAAAGAGATGGCTGAGGGGAGAAATGTTAGAGGTCTATAAATTAATGAATGGAGTGGAATGGGTAAATGTAGATCAATTGTTTATGACATCAAAAAGTTGCAAGACCAGGGGACATACAATGAAGCTACAGGGTAACCCATTTAAGACTAATGAGAAAATATTTTTCCACTCCATGCGTAATCAAACTCTGGAATTTGTTACTGTAGGATGTACTAAAAGCCATTAGGTTAGCTAAGTTTAAAAAAGTTTTGGACAAGTTCTTGGAGGAAAGGTCCATAAACCATTATTAAAGAGAAGCCAGGAAATCCACTGCTTGCCCCATTAGAAGCATTGTTGAACCTGTGTACCTTTTTGGGAAACTGCCAGGTACTTGTGATCTGGATTGACCGCTGTTGGAAACAGGATACTGGGCTTGATGGACATTGGTCTGACCCAGTATGGCATACAGGGGCAGCTCTATAATGAGGCCGAGTGAGGAGGTGGCCTCAGGTGGCAACTTTTTGGAGGCAGCAAAAATTGCCCCCAAAAAGACCGCCTCACTCGGCCTTCAAAAAATAAAACCCCGATCATAAGAACCGCTGCCGGAGTTGCTGCCGCTGACGCCACGGCAGCTGCAGATAAAGTTTTCCGTAGCCACGGCCCCCCCACCTCCTTGGCAGAGCCCTCCTTGTATTATTTTCCTCAGCGCCGTCTTTTCAGAGCCGCGAATGGAGAATTTACCTTTCTCGCTGCTCTGTTAAGCCCGCCAGCGCTGATGGGGGGTTAGAACTGGAAATGGGCTGATCCGGAGGGGGGGCTAGGACTGGTAATGGGCTATTGGGAGTGGCTAGGACAGGAAATGGGCTGATGGGGGGTTAGAATTGGAAATGGGCTGATTGGGAGGGGGGGTTAGGACCTGAAATGGGCTGATGGGGGGGGGGGTAGAACTGGAAATGGGCTGATGGGGGGTTAAGAATGGAAATAGGCTGATCTGGAGGGGGGTTAGAACTGGAAATGGGCTGATCGGAAGGGGGGGCTAGGACTGGTAATGGGCTGATTGGTGGGGTTGGGCCTAGAAATGGGCTGATTAGGGGGGCTAGGACAGGAAATGGGCTGATTGGGTAGCTAGGACTGGAAATTGACTTATTGGGGGGGGATTAGGACTGGTAATGGGCAGATGGAGGTCTAGCACTGGAAATGAGCTAGAACTGGTAATGGGCTGATTGGGGGCTAGGACTAGAGTGGGCTGAAGGGAGATAGGACTGGAAATGGGCTAATGGGGGAGGGGAGGGGAGGAGAGTGCTGCTGGCCCTGGAAGACAACTAGGGGCTAGGGCTACAAATGGGCTGATGCAGGAGGATGGTAGAATAGGACAGGAAGGGAGGGAGCGGATACTGAGAGGGTCTGCCAGGGGAAGGAGGGGGCAGGAAGGGAGCTGACATGGGGGAAGGAGAGGGCTGGAAAGGAGCTGACACCTGGGATGTACTGAAGGGGGACTGGAAGGGAGCTGACACTTGGCGATGGGAGTTGTAGGTGGTTGGGTAATGGGGAGAAGGCTGGAAGGGAGCTGATATGCAAATAGCACTGGAAGGGGGATGAACAGAGGGTAGGGCGACTGGAAGGGAGCTGTCCTAACCTTTGCTGCCAGAGCTAACTGGGCAGTAGCTGAATATCGTCTCTGCCTGGTTAGCTTCTGCACCATGCATGGCTGTGTGGCAAACCCAGTGCCGATGGCTGGATATGGTCCTGGCAATGGATATCTGGATTAACTCTTCAGCGGTGACAGCTAGGTGTTGTGTTCACACTAGCCGCCACCACTGAATATTGGGCCCTACATTTGTTAATGGCATTTTTATGCCCTTCTATTGTTGTTTTCAGTCTCTTCTATAAATGCAGCAACATGAGAGTTTCTTGTATGGACCTGTGGACGCTCCTTTGTTTTCTGGCTAGAAAGAGGATAGCAGAGTTGAGATGAGGGGTGCTTTGGGCCTTGCTTCCTAGGGAGTTCAGCTGCTTGGTTTTTGTAGCTTGAGTTGTTACAAACTCCTGCCTCTACTTTTGGAGGTTTGCTATTCCTTCACACTACAATGTATACTTATTCACTTAGGAAGCAATGTTATTTGTAAGATAAAAAACATTGAACTTACTCTACAATGAAATGAGTTTATTCCTAATTTGATGCTGTTTTTCTTATGTGATCCTTTTCTGATCTCTGATTATTCCTTGGAGGGTATGACGCAATGTCATTAAATCCAAGGCTGTAGAAAGACTGCAGAAAGGCGAATACCGAAGTCTCTAAATTTGTACTGTTATTGAAGAAAATGATTCTTTCCTTATGACTTACTGTCTGCTTATTTCCTTGGGTTGTATTGCCCTGATGGCATTCATTTGTCTGATATTGGCCAGATATCTTTTTGAGTACTATACAAGACTTGTTAGAAGGGAGTAGCAAGGCTTCTAAGGCAGCAGCACAGGGACTGGGAGACAGAGTCATGCACACGGAAGTCCCCGCTTCTGGTGGTGTTTAAGAGAAGAAGTGAAATTGCTTGCTACCTTTGGCTCCCAGGGCGGCTTGCAGGAGAGGGATGGAGGTGGAGTATAGCCAAAAACTTGCAACATGGGCATCACTTCTGTGTTGATGGAGTGTTTCAAGAAATGCTCCTTTGGTTTAATATATTATTATTATTTATTAATGAGCATTTATAAAGTGCTACCAGGAGTATGCAGCGCTGTATAGACACGGAAATGAGAGTCCCTGCTTATCGAGCTTGCAATCTAAAAGGATGTACATACTGTATTACAAAAGTATTACAAAAGGAGAAGGACACAAGAGGCAATAAGAACCTGAAACATAAGGATGGGGATTATATGGTCTCAAAGAGGTGAGTTTCGAGCCTATACCTGAAGAGGGTGAGGGAAGGGATTTGACCCTTCAGTCTTATTTCTTATTTCAGGCTGGAGAATGGGCTACAACTGAGTGTGGTACCATTATCCTCATGACTAGGGTAGCAACATCTGGTTGCATGTTAAGCTGAATCTGGGAGTGTCAATGTACTGGAATAATTGAGTTGTTGTGAAGTTGAAGTTGGTAAGAGTTAATAAAGCCGTTCCCAAGCGTTGCCACTTCTCTCTGGTCTGGTGAAAGGTACTGTTGAGGAAAAGGGTTCAGAGGGATCAACTGATACAGGGAGAGGTGTTAGTGATGCTCCCCCCACTCTGAAGGGATTGGGGGGGCGGATACATAACATGGCTGAGCTCCCCCCTACCCCGGAATTGATCACCGTGCTGAAAGTATGGGGTGGGCTGAGATTGGGGGAGTGGGTAGTTTGGTGAGCAGGAAGGAGATAAGAGTGGAGGAGTGGCCTAGTGGTTGGGACAAGGTACTTCAGGTCGGAGGTTCAAATCCCACTAGAGGACAGCAACCTTGGGCCAGAAGGACTGGGGTTTCTAGTCCCACAGGTGCTCCTTGTGGTCTTGGGCAAGCCACTTAACCCTCCATAGCCCATGTTCCCTGTAAAATAGTTATCTCCAAGTTATAATGCCCTGTTCAATGTAATTTCAGTTTATTCAATGTAAACCACACTGATGCAGAATAGCGCGGTATATAAGAGAATGTAAATAAATAAAATATTATGTTGCCTTGGTGGGCTTCAGGGGAATTTTCTTGCAGTCAAGTTTGAGGCAAGTGCTGTACGCCCACCTGCCCTTCTGCCCATGTTTTTCTTTTCTCCTTACATGCTAGAAGTGAGCTTGATGAGGTCCAAAAATAGGCCAGGGATGGCTGTTATTGCAGCTTAGAGAGATGTTTAGAGGAGGAAGTGAGAACATTTTCTACCTTTGACTCCCTGAGCAGCTTGTGGGGAAGGGATGGAAGTGGAGAATAGCCCAGAGATCCTGCAACATGGGCATCACTGCCATGTGTGGATGGAGTGCTTTTGATAAATGCTCCATTAGTTTAGCCATGCCATCACAGGCTGGGGAATGGGTTAGAAATGTCATCCCAGTACCCTTATGACTGTGATGGCACAAAGAACACAAGATTTATCAATCTGGGTCAGACCAAAGGTCTATCAAACTCAGTATCCTGTCTCTAACAATGGCCAATCCAGAACATAAGTACCCGATGGGATCCCCAAAGGAAAAAAGACTTCATGCTGCTTATCCCAGGGATAAGCAGTGGATTTCCCCAGTCCACTTTAATAAAGGTTTATAGACTTTTCTTCCAGGAAATTGTTCAAACCTATTTTAAAGCCAGTCACACTAACAGCTTATCCCCCGGCAACAAATTCCAGAGCTTAATTATGCATTAGGTATAGAAATGATTTCTTCAAATAGCCTTAAATGTAGTACTTAGTATCTTCATTGTGTTTCCCCTAGTGTCTGTAATTTTCAAAGGAGTAAATGACCAATTTACATTAACTCTTTCCACTCTACTCATTATTTTATAGACCTCAACCATATCGCCCCTCCGCCATCTCGTCTCTAACCTGAAGAGCCCCACTTTCTTCATAGGGATATTGCTCCCCTTTATCATTTTGGTCACCTTTCTCTCTACCTTTTCAAATGCTGCCTTTTTGTTTTTAGATGTAGCGACCAGAATTGCCGACACTACTCAAGGTGGAGTGAGAGAGAGGCATTTTATTCGCCATCCCTTTCCTTATAATTCCTAGCATTCTATTAATTTTCTCAGCCACCACTGTACACTGAGCATAGGATTTTATTTTATTGTATATCTATGCAATTTACATTATTATAATTCCCCAAAAGACAATACAGAAAATACAGAAATACAATAAGCAAAATTCATAAATCCTCAATCAACCGTAATCCATATAATATTAGACCACTATTTGAGGGGCAAGAATAAGAAAACAAAATAAAGAAAATAATAATGGAAACAAGAACCAGCGCAACCAACTAAAGAGAAGGCAATTTAGTTAATGGAGGATCCCTCTCTGCCCGCAAAAAAACTAAGGAGTTGTTTGGGGTCAAAGAACAGAAATCTCTTACCATCCAGGAAAACAAAATACCTACATGGAAATTTTAATAGGGAAGTGGTTCCCAGGGCAAGGACTCTTGGTTTTAATACCAAGAAGTCCTTGAGCTGCATTTGGGTAGCCCTCGAGAAATGAGGGAAAATTTGAATCTTGGCTTCCAAAACCAACTCCTGCATAGGACGGAAATATAACTTCAAAGCATTATTACGATCCATCTCAAGGACAAAACAAATGATCATAGTTGTCCTTTCAGTCACAACATCTAGAGAATTTTTCAAAAAGCCAGTAAAGTCAAAAGAACCCCGCTGGCCTTGGGCTTGCTCTCCTCCAGTAGACATAGCCTCAGAACCCAAGGACAGATATTGTACCCAGGCAGTAGGTGGCAAAATGTCCAAAGGTAACTTCAGGATTTCCTGAAGGTACTTTCCAGCCATCTTGATAGGAACCATGAAGGAAGACTTGGGAAAATTAATAGAACGGAGATTGTTCCATCGAGAAAAATTCTCTAGATACTCCATATTATGGGATAGCACAGAGGAATCCTTGACTTGTGTACACTGGGTAACCTGCCTTTCCTCAAATCTTGCCTCTAAAATAGACAACTTCGTCGTTTGATGAGTTTGCTCCTGGGATAGTCCAGACAAAGACTCTTTCATCACAGAAAGTTAATTGAAAAAAGAACCTGACGGTTAACAAAGAGGAGTTCACCGAAGCTATTGCCTCCCACAGTGCATCCATTGTTACAACTGATGGTTTCTTCAGCCCACCGGGGCCCAGTAACGAAGGACTTTTTCTCTCAGCAGCCACGCACCCCTTCAAAGCAGCAGTGCATGATGGTTCCACTCCCCAAACAATTGGGGAAGATGACACTGCAGGGGTCCCTTCAAGACCCCTCATTGGATCCCTCTCTCAAACAGGAGACCAAAAGCATGGCTGGACTGAAACTGCTTCTGGGTCACAGAGGCACAGTTCTCTCATCGGGGCTCAAAGATGCCCCATTCAGAGCACACATAGTATTGCCGGCCCCTCTTTAGTACTGCTCCGGACTCCATAGCTCACTCTGCACTTGGCGAGCATCTTCTGGGTGCCCGAGGAAGGAACACCCGAACTGGAGGGCTGGCTCTTCAGTTTCCACTTCTCCCCCATCCTGAAACTCCATTGCGGCTCACTCTACGATGGCTACCACCATCCTGAGAAACTGTGTTCTACTGAGGGACTATGTTGGAGACTGAGACATCCTACAAGACTGTGATACTTTGACGTCTACAGCCCTACTCCTGCCACAAAACTGGTAGTCGGTCGACGTCCAACAGAAGCGTGAGGACCTACAATCAACTCTACGTCTGCTACCTGTTGTGGAAGCCGACAGTTCCACCATTTTTCCAGAGACTATGCTCTTTATGGATTCTTATTATTGCTTCATTCTGGCGGCAGCCTTGGGGTGCTTTGAATTGACTCTTGCCCTACCTCCCTGTGCAGCCTGCAAACCTAGTATTTGCACAACAGGGAATACCCGGACTTGTCTCAACCCCCGCCAGAATCTTTCCTCTCCTGTTATGGGAACTGCGATGGAACAATGAGAATGGAGCCCTTTTGATTGCTACTCGCCAGCTCTCAGAACCCAGATTTTTTGGACTTTAGTACATGTGTTGCTAATTTTCATACATGTGCTACCTAACTTTTTGACATGTACTGCTACCGACCTCTGATACAGGTGCTGCTATTAATAGGAATGGTTCTTATTTTTGTGGGTCATGAGAACGGGCCTATTGCTATGATGAACAGTATATATGTCATTTGTTCCTTCTATGCCTCCTGCCCCTCCGCTTATACACTAGGCATGCTATATGATTTGACAAAGACACTTGTATCAAATGTATTATTGATTGTGGCTGTTTGATTATGTATCCCATGTTTCCTCCCCTTATGCTTACGTATATTAAACTTAACGTAAGGCAGCTACACGAATCCTAGCAACGTAGGGCTACTACCCTATACCACAAAATGATCCCTCCACCCTAGTATGGCATACTATATGTGTGATTTGATTCTCACCCTTTCTCACTTGCAGGTGAGAATAATCAAAAGGAGGGAATGTGATAGGCGATGGCCTAGTATGTAGCAGAGCTAGGCCTGAAGCTAGGCCTGAAGCCCTTTTTCCCCTGCTTTAGAATGTTATTGCTGACTTTGGAAAATTACATAATGCTGTTAGCTAGCTGTTAGAAAGAAATACCGTTCTATTCTAGTTTGATAACATGTTCTGCTCTCCTGGAGATAAGAGAATTAAAACTTTCTTACTGTCTATTGTTTAGATTAGCCAGATGTCTGTTTCAGTAGAATGCCGCGCCACTGTATCTTTGCTGATTGTGCACTGACCTTGTAATTAGGATGAAAATATAGCAGAAAAGCTGAACAGTGTATGAATATTTTGTCTAGCGTTTTGATTGTTTAGTATTTTGAGCCAGGGCTAGAGATATTTGCCTGGAATATTACAGAAATCACCAGTAGCTATTAGAAACCTGTCTTAGCCTTGCTTTGTTTGGCCTTGCTTTGTTTTGCTTTTGATGAGAATGCTTCTGATATGCCTTCCACTATCTTTGTGGCTAACTGACCTTGCAAGAGTAGCAAAATATACTGTATACTTTACATAGTAGTTGACGGCAGATAAAGACCAGCATGGTCCATCCAGTCTGCCCAGCAAGACGGCAAGAGCAGGTGCACCTGTCGCTCCGCGCAGGCCACCCCTCCCCATATCCCCGTTCAGGGGTAAACCCACCACTCCATGTAGGACATCCCCACTTGTTGAGACGTTACATGGCTCAGAAGTTAGATGGTACCGTTTATTTTGTTTTTTTCCTATTTCTGTAAAGGGATCCTCTGTGTTTGTCCCATGCCTTTTTGAATTGCCCCTCAATTCCTTTTTGAATACTTTAGCAGAAGTATTATATTTAGTGTTATGTCTAGTTGCTGACCCGTGGCTAGTAAGACCCAAGCAGGGGGAGCGAGTCCTGGGCCCGGTCAGAGATGTCTATTGGATGAGAGTAAGTGGGCCACTGTGGCCAATGAGGAGTTTTGCCTGTATTAGACTG
Organism: Ichthyophis bannanicus; assembly: GCA_033557465.1. NCBI lineage: Eukaryota > Metazoa > Chordata > Amphibia > Gymnophiona > Ichthyophiidae > Ichthyophis > Ichthyophis bannanicus. The sequence goes on from CM066032.1 coordinate 350,176,906, forward strand.
GAAAAGAAAGGTATAAAAGCTGTTGTGTAACTAGGAGCCATTGCTCAGACCATTTTGAATGCTACTGCAATCTGAGCCTGTGCACAAATAAATTGGCTTGAATCTTTGCCTGACTCCGGGTATTATTTATTGCATTCTTATCAGCTACTACAAAACAACCGGGACCACAGCATGCTGAAGAGGTGAAAGCTACAGCCAGCAGCCAGACGTCATCTTACCTCCTCCTCCTCAGGATTTTAATGTATTATTCACAATGACACCTAGATCCTTTTCCTGAGTGGTCACGCTTAATGTTGCACCTTGCATCATATAGCTATAGTTTGGGTTGTTCTTCCCTTAGTGCATAACTTTGCACTTGTCCATATTAAATCTCATCTGCCATTTTGTGTCATCTGCAGATTTGATCACCTCACTCATTATTCCCATTTCCAGGTCATTTATAAATATGTCAAAAAGCAGTGGGGCCAGCACAGATCCCTGGGGTACTCCACTTTTCATCTTTCTCCATTGAGAAAATTAACCATTTAGCCCTACTCTCTGCTTTCTATCTTTGAACCAGTTCCTAATCCACAAAAGTACGTTGCCTCCTAGTCCATGACTTTTTAATTTCCCCAGGAGTCTCTCTTGAGAGACCTTGTCAAAGGCTTTCTGAAAAGCCAGATACACTATGGGCCTGATTCCATCTGGGACATATAGGCCCTCTGTGCACTGGGTCGGAACTGGATGCAAAGAGAGAGTCGCGATTCTGATACCATGGGGCACGTCTAGCCCTGCGGGATCAGAATAATGAACAGGTCTGTACGTGCAAGCCGGGACTGCGATTCAGCCAAGCCTGCACATACGGGCCTTGCCTGGCTAACTCAGTCAGGGCTTTTAAATGCAGCCACGCTGCCATGGCGTCCTGTTGCTATGGCACTGTGGCTCCATTTAAAAGCTGCGATCCCCAGCTGCCGGCTCCCAAAGTGCTTTCCCTGCAGCCCGACCCCCAATCTGGCCTCACAGGGCCAGGGTCAGGCTGTGGGGAATGCCCTCTGCCCTCTGCCGCCCCATCCCCGGTCCTGCCATTCCTGCTGCATCTGGGAAGCTATTCCACCTCGGAGGTGGAATAACTTCCCCGTTCAAGTCGCCAGCCACGGACATACATGGCCGATATTAGAATCGGCCCTGTATGTTCGGGGCTGGCGACTGCCCACTGCCTGCGCTAACGCCCTTCCCAATCCACCCCTTTCCTGCCCCCATCTATCTTCCCCATACAACACGCGGGGAAGAAGGAAGGGGCTGGGAAAGGGCATTCTATTCATTGCTCAGCATGACCCTCTATATCAACTGTCTCACCTTTATCTACTTGTTTATTCACATCATCTAAGTTGTATGCTTAGCCAAATCTGTGAGTGGCAGTATACTGGAATAATGGAGTTTATTGTGAAGTTGAAGTTGTGAAGAATTAATAAAGTTGTGGCCAAGCTTTGCCACTTCTCTCTGGTCTGGTGAATATTATTATGAGGGGCAGGGTTGGAAAGACCATCTGACTGGGGAAGGGGTGCAGATGTCTATGTTATATATTGGGACATCTGTTAATTCAAATCCCAAATTAATCCATTAATTTGCACAGTAGTATAAAAAAAAAACCCTTTCACTTTTCACAAGATTTGGTTTTGCAAGGGAAGGACTATACAGTCTTAAAATATATCCAAATACTTCTTAGAGACCCTTATTAATTACACTTTGCACAAGAATGTCTTTAACGATATCAGAGAACATATTTTTGGAATCAGGTGTTTTGTACATATCTAAAAATGTATGCAAAATACAAACGAGCCTAATGGCTCCACTTATTGCCTCTTTCATTTTTTGAACAGTCACTTCTCAGAAAATAAACCCAACATATTACCTTCAGGTCTGTCACAGATATCCTTTCAGTGCAGGTGTTCCAAGGAGCATTGCCAGAGGGGCACTTTGTGACTTAGAAATTGATATCAAGTTGATTTATTATTAAAAGTTATTAACTGATATTCAATTACAGAAACACAGCCTGAAAAGATAAGGTCCAAAAAATAAACCGTATGGCCTGAAAAGCATCATGCACCTGCACAATAACAAGGCTAATGGCTTTAAGTTTAATCTAACCCTGTTCTGGCATACAGTAAGTAATCCATCCTGAGTACTCCAGAAAGTTCAGACTATGCTTCACGGCTCTTTCTAATTACCTGAACACTTAGGTTTTCTTCACTTACCCATACAAGGTTTCTAACATACCACATTAGAGTTGTACATTTGCCGTGTCTTTGACTAAAGCTTCTCTGCTGCAGCTTATAAACAGTACAGTTGAGGTTCTAAGTTGCACCGCAAAGACGACGTTTGCCACTGTTTTGCCCTTGAGATGGATCATAATAATGTTTTGAAGTTATATTTCTGTCATATGCAGGAGATGTATTAGGGTGTCTGTCTGTTGGCAATTGTTAAGGTATGCATGTACTCTTTAGCATGCACGCACACTCCAATGTGGAACTGCTCTTCAGTACAACACAGATGGCTGGGACTCTGGGTGTAGCACTGTTTGGAGATGTTTGCATGTGTACATAAGCACATATTCATATTGTACCTGGAAACTACGCAGCACCTACCCGTCATACAGAACCAAGCTGCACTAGTAAGTTGAACCAAAAATGCAAATCTTATATATTATACCCTACACTGTGGGAGGGAAGTATGGGGGAGAGTACTGGGCAGGATCGCGAGAGTGTTATGCATAGGGGAAGAGTGGGTCATGAAGGTTCATTAGAGCACTGGGTGCTGAGGGAAGTGCAGGCTATGTGTGTTGGGGGACAAAAAATAAAAACTTACTCCAGGTCATTAATCATAGTTTTGCTGCTAGTCTGCTAGCATCAGGGTTGGGCAGCTGTGAGGTAGAAAGGGGATACATCTCGTGTTGAATTTCACTGAGTGTCAGCTAATTGTATGGAGGTCAATATTCAGCAGGATAGTTGCCGCTTCAAGATATTGGATTAGTTATCCATATAGCTTTATGTACATTTTTAGCAAATCTATCAATATATAAGTCAACCCACTGAATATGTGGTCATGATTTTATGAGTTATCTGCCTTTTAGTATCCATATATCTGCATAGATAATTGGTCTGCATAAAGTTAGGCCTTCTATTTCTCAATTCAGACTTAAACTGATAAGTTATGTGGATAGGCCCTCTTCTCAAATCATTACATGGGCTTCCTATCTGTTTTTGCATACAGTTCAAGCTCCTGCTACTCTCCCATAAGGACATTTATTCTGTGCTCTTCCCTACCTCCCCTCTTTTATCTCTCCATACGCACATCCTTCTGAACCCCGCTCACCAGAAAAGTCACTCTTTTTCTGCCCTTTCTTCTACCACCAACTCCCAAATCCATGTTTTCCACCTTGCTGCACCATATGCAAGGAATAAACTTCCTGAGTCAGTATGTCATGCTCTTTCACTAACCTTATTCAAATCCAGGCCAAAACCCACTATTTTGAGGCTGCTTTTAATTCTTAACCTCTGATTTTGTCACCCACAACCTTGATGCTTCAACAATTTTGAGTAAATGAATTTCCAGTTATCTCGTGTGTGCTAGATATTTGCCTTGATTATTTTGCAAGTACTACTGAGTAAGGACCGTCTCTTATATATTTAATTTAATTTAATTTAGTTTACTATATTCCACTTCAATCCTACTAAGAGTAGAGCTCAGAGCAGATAGAATAGAGCTCTCTATATATCTGTACAACTTTGCACATGCCCAGCAGTAGTAGCTTAATATTGTTACTATCTACAGTATATAAACTTTAGCCCCCTCCTCAAGTTATACAGCAAACATTTGACTGCATAGCAATCTCTATGGTCAAAGTGTGTTCATTTGCTAGTGGCTGATTTTCAAACAGAAACACCTTTGAGGTCAGCACTTGATGCCTATTACATAATTGCTTGTGAATATGGACCCCACTATATATAAGGCCTATATGCAAATATAAACATAGAAATAGAAAAATGAGAGCAGATAAAGACCATTCAGCCTGCCCATCCATACCAAATACTAAGTTCTACAATACACTTCTCTTCCTTAGAGATCCTCTGTGCTTTTCCCATATTTTCTTGAATTCACACGCATCTACCACTCTTTCTGTAGAGAAATATTTCCTTAGATTACTCCTGAGTCTATCCCCCTTCACTTTCATCCTGTGACCCCTCATTCCAGAGCTTCCTTTCACTTGAAAGAAGTTCTTATCCTGGCCACTTATGTTATACATCTCTATCATTTCTCTGCTCCCTTGCCTTTCTTACAAAGTATGCATATTCAGATCGTAAGTATATCTCCATATGCCTCTATGACAAAGACCACTGACCATTTAGGTAGCCATCCTCTACACTGACTCCATCCTGTTATACCTTTTGGAGGTGTAGTCTCCAGAACTGCACATCAAATGAAGTCTCACCAGAAACTTATACAGAGGCATTATCACTTTCTTCTTCCTGCTGGCCATTCCTCTCCCTAAGCACCCAGACATCCTTCTAGCATTCTTTCATCACCTTTTCTACCTGTTTGACTGCCTTAAGACCACCAGATACAACCATCCCCAAGTCCCGCCCTTCTTCTTGAGGAGAGAAGTACTTCCCCCCTCCCATATCTAATGATAGGTAATTTTATAAAGTCCTGCATAGTTCATGCATATTTTTCTTTGCATCACTAGCATCTATTTTATAAAGTCAAGTAAGCATATACTTTGTGAAAAAGAAGCGTTAAGTGGTGAAATATGCTCATGAAATCCAGGCACAAGCACTAACGCCATCCCTATGGCTGGTATAAATGCCCACAGGGCCATATCAAGGGTGTGTGAGCAGTGCGACTGCACAGCGCACAGGGCACAAATATGGAAGGGGAGCTTATGTCATTATTGGGCTTCCAGAAAGTCCAATAAAAGCGAGTTCCTGCAAGTATCTGGCTGGGTGGAGCGCTAATTTCACTGTCTCACAGGGAATATTGCTAGCTTGGTATGGTCCTGAATGCCTACATATAGATTTCTCAGGAAAGTGCTTAAATTATGATGTTTTATAATTTACAAGTGTAAATTTGCTATCTGTTTACACTCTGCCCAGGCTTTGCCCATGTGTGTATGCCCACAATGAAAGTATGTGCCATCGGCCTGACAGGAAAACTTACAAAATAGTGACTCACTAAGGTATGTACATAAAGGCCCATTAATACACATGCAGTACGCCACTGAAAATAGGTGATTTACACTCATTGATGGCAGATATCTTTATGCGACTTCTTACAAAATTACCTCCAGACTCTATGGTTTCCTTGGGTTTTTGCAGCCCAAATGCATGGCCCTCAGCTTCTAAATTCTAGAGCAATCTTCAAGCTTCACTAAATCCCTTCTCATGTTATCGATTCCTTTCAGGGTGTCTGCCTATTGCAGATTTTGGTATCATCCTCAAAGAGGCAAACCTTGACCATCAGCCCTTCCACAATATCACTTGCAAAAATATTAAAAAGAATGGGATTGATATTCAGCAGTGGTGGTTATGCAATTACAGTGACTAGTGTGGGGGACCCTAGCCCAGGCCGCGGCCTATAGGTGTAGGGCTGCCCTTGCTAGTCTTTAAATAAAGATTATGTTATCCTCGTCCAGAGCCTGGACGTCTGGGACTTGTAGTTGTGTTACTTGTTCAAAAACAGAAGTATGGATACCGAAGGTTTTTTCAAAGGCAAACAGGAATTTATTTCTTCTTTTTTCTCCAAAACACTAAGGCTTAACAGAAGGCAACAGGATTCTTCTCCAAACAATATTCCTCATGAAATTCCATGAAACCAAAGACTGAAACTGCTTTAGAAGGCTCTCTTAACACATGCAGCTGTCTCTCAATATATAACAAACAAATACGTCCCCTTATTTTTTCAAACAAAAGTAAATGTCATCTCTGCATTAAACAGGGTTCTTAGCTTTCCTGGCTAGAGTAACTCTCCCTGTTTCCTTAATGCTTTGGGTTTTCAAGTTACAGGGTTTTCTTTTCTCCAGAAGCTTTTATTCAGCTCTCTGACACCATGAACAGTCCATTAATGAATCTTCAGACATAGAAACAGGTTCAGAACAATCTACCTGCATTTCTTCTGGATCTCCTGCCGGTACGTCTGACTCTAAAGCTCCATGCAATGCTTCTGGCTCAATTCACTCCAAAAGCTCCTGAACTTTTCTCCACTGAGGCTTTCCACTACGAGCAAGGTTTTCACCTGGAAGGTGAAGCTTATTTTTCTGAATTAAATGCCACAGTGCCTCTAACTGGTTCAGGTCACTGTTAGCTGTACTTTTGTTCACCCACCTTCTGGGAGCTTGAACCCTTAGAGCTGGTTCACGAACTGTAGAAACTGCACTCTGCTGCTGGCCAGTAATTCTCCCAGCCACACCTCTGCTGGCTTCAGAACTACTTGTACTTTTCCTGCAAGCCTGACTTTCTCTTGGGGTGTTGCCTTCACCTCTGAAGTCCCCACGGAACTCTCCACCGGTCTCCTCCCCAGTGAACTCTCTGGGTCTTTCTTGGGTGCTTCTCTCCCCAGCAGTCTCTGTGGTCAACTCCAACTCCCCGGTCAATTCCCCGATCGAATTCCTGGTCGAGCTCCCCGGTGAACTCCCTGGTGAATTCCCTGGGGAACTCCCTTTCCTTCCTGTTCCTCTGGGTTTATAAAGCTGTTTTTTCCTATTGTGCACTGCCCCCTGCTCAGTTGTTTTTCATTAGTTTCCAAGCCTGCCCTTAGGTTAGCAGAGCTTGGGTGTGGCCTGCCTTCAGCCACTTCATGTTTTTTCTCTTTTCTTGCACTCTGCAGGCTATGGATTCGCTGCCTGTCTCTTTCCTTAAAGGTAGATTTTTGATTTTCCTCTATATCCCCGGGCTCAGCCACACTCTCCTCATCACACTAGCCACCACCACTGAACACTAAACCCAGATATTCAATGCCAGGGTCATATCCTACCACTGTCATTGAATATACAGGTTTGCCGCTGAAGCAGGGAGCTAACTGGGCAGCAGCAATATTCAGTCGCTTCCCGGTGACCTTTGGCGGCAAACATTAGGACAGCCTGAATGTCGCCGCTGACAGGTTAGCTCCGAGTGCCGCCCCTGAAATGCCCTGATGCTAACTGGTTAGCGTCGGGGTCTGTAGCGGCACTACCTGTATATATTCAGTGGCACTAGCTGTGTTGGTGCCGCTGAATAACACGCTTATTTATTTTACTTATTTATTTAGCAGCTATTTTATACCACTGTATCTACAAGACACAGCAGTTTACATGGAGCATGTTTAACGAACATAACTTTACATAGAACATAGTTAACAATATAACAATCAACCAGTAATAACAACTCAACTGAGAACTTAGTTAAAGAGGTGGGCGCTCACCTCATTATTAATGAGCAATCTGTGCATGGAGTTGCTTAGAGTGGCTAACAGTCCATATGTATCAGTGGGGGTGATGTCCTTTTGTTTTATGCAAGCTGGAAGAGAGGAGTGGGGGTTGAGTTTGCTTGGGAGAGGGTGAGTCAGGTGGGTCATTAGGTGTCTGATCTGAAGTTCCCTAAGAAGAGGTAGGTCTTCAGCTTTCACCAAAATCCTCCGATGTCTGTTAAGGAGTGAATCTCTGAGGGGTGGGAGTTCCAAGTCATGGGTGCAGAATGTTCTGCTGGAGGTTGCAAGGAAAGTGCGGGAGAAAGAGGCCAAGAGTGCTAGGAGGCTGTGATTGGCTGTTCTTCTTGATCTGTTGTTGAGGTTTGGGTATGAGGGGCCAGAGGACATTTGCTGAGAGATCATGGAGGATCTTGAAAGTAATGGGGGAGACCTTATACTTCACTCGTATGTATGGGGAGCCAGTGAAGCTGCTTTAGTATGGGTGTGATATGTGTTCATTGAGTAGCTCCTGTGATTATCCTAGCAGTTGTATTTTGTGTGAGCTGTAAAGACAGTAGAGTTGATTTTGTTAGATCCTGTTTGCGTAGTCCAGCATTTGAGTGATGAGAGCCTGACAGATGTTTCTGAAGTCAGATGGGTCTAAAAGTGCCTGAAGATTTTGAATTGCTTTCATTCTGAGATATGCAGACTTGGAAGCTTGCTTGATGTGGGTTTGGAAGCTAAGATTTTGGTCTAGTGTAATGGCCTGTAGTGTTAAATTGGCTAAGCTGATTGTGGATGTTGGGGAGAACATAGGGCTCTTAGTTATGTGAAGGACTTCTGTCTTGTTGTGATTGGTATGCAAGTTGTGTTTGCTTAGCCAGTTGATGACCACTTCCAGGCATTTTCCTATTGTAGAGAAGTCTGGATCGTTGATGGAGAATGGGGTGTAGATTAGAATGTCATCAGCATACAGATGGTAAATGGAATTGTGACTCTGGATGCTGTTGCATAGCGGTTGGATGAGAATGTTGAACATCAAGGATGACAAGGCAGAGTAGTCCTAGGCATAGGCTGAAAGGGCAGGAAGATTCCTCTCCTTTTTGACTTGCTGATGCCTGTCTTCCAGGTAAGAGTGAACCTATTGTAGAACTGTATCTCTTAGGCCAATTGAATGTAGACGTATTATAAGTTGTTCATGTATAACAGAGTCAAAGGCTGCTGAGATGCCCAGAAAAATGAGGATGCTTAGCAGCATTTACATGGTTTGCAGGTCTGCAAACTGTGTAAATGCCTTTGAATATTGGGCCCAACAGAACCAAGTACTGATCCCTGTGATACACCACTAGTAACATCCTTATCCTCAAAATGAAGTCTACTTACCACTGTCCTTTTTGCCTCCCACTCAACCATTCAGTCATTTTAGTCTACCCAATGGTGCTCAATTTATTTATACATCACCTATGCGGAACAGTGTCAAAGGCTTTACTTAAATCTAAGTATACCACTCCCTCTGTCCAACTCTCCAGTGGCCACCCAGTCAAAGAAATTGATCAGATTTGTTTGACAAGACCTATGTGTAGTAAACATGCTGCCTCAGATCTGCAATCCACTGGATTCTAGAAACTACACCATCCAAAAGCTCACCTAATACCAACCCATAATGCTGCTTTCCAGGAACACAAAAGGAAGGGCTCCTCTGCAAACTGAACCTAGGATCTCTGGCCCCTCTAAGTGAGAATCATATGCCTAGACCAATGAACCACTGCTCCCCCAGCCTGCTCTTGCTGCCGCTGCTGCTAAACCCTAACCTCATTTTACATGACCAGTGTTTTTTTGCAGCCTTTGCAGTGTTCACTAGATTCTAAGTATTGTACCAGTGCATTTCTGCAGATTTTGCAAACTTTTGTTTCATTCTCCAGAAATCCTTCAAATGAGTTTTGTAAATGCATGAGAAGAAGTAGTCTTTAATAGGGAAAACTGCCAAATGTTATTATTTACATGCTCATGATGATCACACAGTCCTGGCTATATACCACCAGTATACACAATTATATATCTCACATAAGGCAAATGTTTACGCCAGTGGTTTATAATAATTCATTTATAATTATCATCACCACGTATTGGCATAATTCTGGATGCCAACAAGTCTAGAGTTCCTGAAGCTAAACACTGTTTACATTGATGTGTTCTTTGAAGTGCAAGAGACTTTAAAAAAACAGAAGAATGAAAAAATGATAGAGCTGGAAAAGGGTTAGAGAACTACAGCAATCAGACTGAAGATAGTTTTATAAGCATTAAGTTTAGAAAGCCTTTTCTACTTGTAAAACATGACTTACATGTAAAATAGGGTGCTTTCAAATTGTGCAATGGTTTATGTATGTGGAGGCTGATTCTGAAGTGTGCACGGCTGGGCCATCCGAATGCCCAAAAAATGGACAGGGCCAATGTGTACCTGATTCTGTAACCACAGGAGCTATATGTTCCTCTGGTTGTGGAATCCTGGCACTTAGATGGCCTGGTGCGCACCCAATTACAACATGGAAGGCATCCAGTGATGTGCCTGACCTCCCAATGCTCCGGCTGGTGTGCCGGTGCAGCAGCATCCCATCGCCCTGGCACTGACACGTCCAGCTAGGGCATCCAATGGCCCAGACACAGTGCAGCCCCATTTCCCCACCATCTATCCTTTGGCAGGGATCCCCACAGCTGGGATCGGACAGCGGGAGCCTTCCTGTGGTGGTGCAATGGTGCAGGGGGTCCAGCCTGGCATTGGCTCAGAGCCTAGCACTTATTCCACCTTCAGGGTGGAATAAGCTGGGCATCCAAGTCAATGCCGGGGAACTACAGAGGCATGACTGGAATTGCCTCTGTATGTTCTGGCAGATGGCACCTCCCCCGCACTGCCCACGGTCCATCCCCTCCTGTCCCTATCCAGCGCTCCCCACACAAATGCTGTGTATGTGCGCGGAGGGGTGGACCCAGAATAACATGTAAAGTATGCATTTCCATGGATATTTTATAAAATGTAAATATAAATCGCAACTTCATCCATGCTCTGCCCAAACTCCATCCCAGAACATGCCTACCACAAGGCAGGGCCAGCTCCAGAATTGGTTCAAGGTGTTGGCACCCTAGGCAAACCATATGCCTTAAGCCCCCCTGTCTGTCAGAAGCTACTGTTTAGCTTTGAATGACCAACTCTTTACCACCCCTCCCCCCAGAACTGCCGCTCTAGTTGACCGCCTAGTTTGCCTGGTGGTTGGGTCATCCCTGCACCCAGGTCACATAAAAGAGTGTGTCATCTTAAAACCACATGCACTTTCACTCATGCAACACCTGGAGTAATTGTATAAATGCCCTTTCATGCGTAGCAGACAGCTGGTAATAGAACCGAGCAGGGAAAGTTCAATGCTGGATTTAGTACTCACGAATGGAGATAGCATGTCGAAATGTCTGGGTGGGTGCCCATATAAGCAGCAGCAATCATCACACACTGTGGTTTGAGGTAAAAGCCAAGGCAGAGTCCAATCACAGCAAGCTCAAAGTCCTGAACTTCAAAAACGCTGACTTCAATAAAATGGGAAAGTACCTGAAGGAGAAGCTGGCAGGGTGGGAGGAGATAAGGGAATTGGCATCGCACTGGGCTAAACTAGAAGGGGCAATGTATATATTTATGAGAAAAGTAAATACAAACAAGAGGAAAAGGAAACAATATGGTTCACCAAAGAAGTGGCTGCACAAATAAAGGCAAAAACCCCACAGCTTTCACAAAATTCAGGGGATCACAAAAAGAGTAACACAGAAAAGAATACAGGATAAAGCTAAAAGAAACAGAGAGAAATAAGGATAGAAAAAGCAAATGCAGAAGAAAAGATAGCTAAAGATGCGAAGCGTGGAGACAAAACTCTCTTCAGGTATATTCAGGAGAAGATGTGGAATTGCAAGACTCTAAAGTGCCGAGAACGGATTTGTGGAAAGTGACATTGAAAAAGAGAAAATGCTAAATATTTCTGCTCTGTATTCATGAAAGAAAATCCTGGAGAACGACCATGTATGATTGACAAATAAACAAATGGAAAAGGAATAGATATCATCAGGGCCGTACCAATGGCGAAAGGCGCCCTATGCGACTTGCACATCGGGCACGCACCCCCCCCCCCCGCACCTCCATCTAGCCACTTTATGGAGGCGGGAGAGAAGAGGCGCTTAGTATGCCGGCTGGAAGACTTCAGGGGTGCATTTCGGCTCTCTGCCGTTGCTTGCCACCGCCGGCCACACCGCTCGCTCAGGGCTCGGTATGGTCCTGGATACCATGCCATTCACAGAAGATGATGTTTTTTTTTTTTTTAAACTTTTATTTTCATTTTGCAACAAACAAAAGAAACAACACACCAAAAGAGACAAAACAAGTATACAATAAGGAAAAGTAAACCCATTACCCCCCACCCCGATGCTTCTTCTCTACCCGATTATATCAGCATGTGAGCGCTTCCAATTAACAGTGATTATACATCAAACGATCAAAAGAGTATCTACAATACAGCATGATCATGGGACAGAGATATATACAAAGTTAGACAGTCAGATGAGAGCATTTAGCAAAATGTACATAGTCATTGAGCATCTTCCATTGAGACCAATGAGAAGGAGTCTGAACGGAAGAAGCGAACAGACGAGGTATTTGGTCATATTTACTGTAAAGACAGGCATGATTCCACCATTCATTGGGGCTCAAATGGGAGCTAATTTTCCAGTATTACTTAATTAGGGAAATAGCAATGCCAAGCATAAAGTTCGAAAGGAAATAAGCCATTTTTGGGAGAGAGGGGATCCCCGCAACTGGGCGAAGTCCCACTATCCTCCAAGAAAGGGGCTCCTGAGAGTGCGAGATAGACTAAATACGACCCCAGACCCGACGCCAGTAATACTGTAGTGCGGGATATTCATGCATAACATGAGGCAATGAACCAATGGCCGCAGGACGTGTCCAGCAACCATTGCCCTGAGTAGTGTTCCATTTGTCTAATCTGTGAGAAGTGTAAAAACACCGGTGGGCTAGAAAGAAGAGGGTCTGAATGAGTGAGGCGGATCGGGAACCCGTGTCCCTCTACTCCAGATAAGGCTCTATTGCTCCGAGGTCAAAGTCACATGCAATTCTCTCTCCCATACTTTCTGCGCTATAGGGGTATCTCTAGTTATAGCATTACAGAAGGTTTAGTAAAATTGGATGCTACACCCGGTGAACTACCGAGAGATCGGAAAGTCTCCAATCAACCTTATGTAGAGAATGCCGATGGCGGGAGTACTCTAGTGCACCGAAGGCGATGCTGAAGTTGCACTGACCAGAGTCGGGAGTCTAAAGATTGCATAAGAGTATTAAAGGCACCTAAAGTGTCTAAAAGCATTGGTGGATAGTGGGAGTCAGATGGGAGAGTCATACCAGGGAGAAAGGTAAGAGGAATCGGTTTGCAAGGCCCGCTTCTATATCTAGCCACACAGGTCTACTCGGTACTGGATCTTCCAACCAACGAGCACCTTGTTTGAGAAGAATAGATTGAGGGAACACTTGAGTAAAATCGCCACCAAGTATTAATGGGGCATTGGCAGAGGCCAAGGCCAGCTGCGCAATACTTGCATAGTAAGCAGGGTTGTCCACATTCGGGGCATAATGCAAATACACGTGAATTCACTATCTCCAACCTCAAGGTGTACACGGGCCCATCTACCCTCCTTGTCAGCGCTAATATCAGGTACAGTAGCGTGCTAAGACTTCTTAACCAGAGTGGCTATCCCGTACCATTTGAAAACGGTGGGAGAATAGGCAGCTACCATGTGAGGCTTAGCATTGAGTTTCAGTGTTTCAGCAGAGTTTAAATGCGTTTCCTGAAGAAACACTAAATCAACATGCTCATGGCTAAGATAGCTAAGGATTTTCTTTCCTTTGAGTGGACCATTAATGCCTTTGACGGTGAATGATAAGATTTTACATAAGGCCATTCAGAAAAGTTAAAAATTCTGAGCATGATAGCACACATAATTTCACTATGTCCCTCAAACTGACTGTATCTGGCTGTACACATGACATAGGAAAAATAAACTAATATAATACAATGAAGCGCCCCACATTAACAAAGAAAACCGCAGTACGGTAGAGGAGAAGCAAAACCCCAAAATTACTGGCGACCATGTGTCTGCGGGGAGAAACCCCCGAGAAGGCCGAAATTGAAAAAACACATAACCTGTAGGACTGTGCGTGCTCCGAATCCGACCGAGGCACACATCATGAAGGGATAGGAGACCAAAAAACAAAAGTCATATAGAGAAAGAAAGAAAGTCCAGGCTATTTCTGTGCTTGGCTATGACCGCCGCATCGGGCCCTTCAAAATGGCGGATAGAGCCGGCAAATAAGAGTCCAAGATTTGGGATTAGCGCATCTGCTCTGCTTCTTTGGAGTCTAAAAATGTTGATAGTAGATCAGGATCTTCGAACGTCCTGGTTTGGTTGTGGAGAGTCACTCGGAGCTTCGCTGGATACAACAGGCCAAAGCGAGCCTGTAGCTGTTGAAGTCGAGGGCGAAAAGCAAGGAGTTTCTTCCGCCGGTCAACGGTAGGCTTTGCCAAATCAGGAAAGAAGGAGACCTTACGACCTTCAAATTCCAAATGATGATTCGCTCGGGCAGCATGTAAAATTTGTTCCACTTGTTGATATCGTAGCAAGCTAAAGACAATAGGCCGGGGGGTCGTGCGGTTGAGCGCCATGTGGGCAGGAACACGGTGTGCTCGATCGATTTCCAGTTCTCTGTGAAAAGTGATCTTCAGCAAGGAGGGAAGAGTTTTGAGCAAGAATTCTCTTATATCTCCTGCTTCCACCCCCTCCGGCATTCCGAGGAGCCTCACATTGTTGCGACGGGCTCGATTATTGCTATCTTCTAACTCCTTTTGAAGATTCTGTATCTGGCGCTCAGCCTCGTCCAGTTTGCCCAAGCGCACCTCGTGCGAGTCGAGGACCCCCGCCATGTTGTCCTGCCGTAATGAAAGACTTTCAAGTCGGTCCTGGAGCACTCCAAAGTCTTCTCGCATGGCTCGAAGCGCTTCTCCATTGGACTGCACCAATTCCTTCACGCCGCGTATTTCCTCCAAAATCTCCAGGTGCATCTCGGGGTTTTCACGAAATGGAACCATCTTCTGTGGGGAGGACACCTCTGTTTTGGAGCGTTTTCCGTGAGAAGAAGAAGGAGACCCGAAGTCCAAGCGCGCTGGTTTATGGGCCGCCATTCCCCCCGAGGTGCCCCGGTCAGCTCGGAGCGAAATAGTAAATTTGTATAGGTATTAAGTCAGGATTCTAAGTAGGCCTCTCGGGAGCTTCAACGCAAAGCGTCCTACCCGCTGAACATCAGGCTCCGCCCCCCAGAAGAAGATGATGTTTTTGAACAGCTTGCAAAACTGAAAGTGGACAGGGCCATGGGATGGAATGGGATACACCCCAGGATACAAAAAGAGCTCAAAGAGGTTCTGGCAGGGTCTTTAAAGGATGTTTTTAATAGATCCTTGGAGACAGTAGAGATTCCGCAGGAATGGAGAAGGGTTGATGTGGTAATAGGGAAGAGGTGACAAACCATAGGCCTATAAGCCTTACCTCTGTGGTGGGAAAAGTAATGGAGGTCTTCTTCAAAGAATGAATAGTGGACTTTCTGGAAACCAATGGATTGCATAATCTGAGGCAACATGATTTTAGTAGGGGAATATCATGGCAAACAAATTGATTGAGTTCTTTGACTGAGTGACCAGAGAACTAGATCAAGGGCATGCAATATACAGTATGTGATATACCTAGATTTCAGCAAAGGCCTTTGATAATGTTCCTCATAGCAGACATCAATAAATCGAGCAGCCTGGAGACGGGATCCCAAGGTGGTGAACTGGATCAGAAATTGGTTGACTGACCGATAGAAGGTGGTGGCAAACGGAACTCACTCAGAAGAAAAGAAAGTGCATAGTGGCATGCCTCAGGGATCAGTCCTGGGACTGATACTGTTCAATGTATTTGTGAGCAATATTGTGGAAGGACTGAATGGAAAAGTCTGCATCTTTGCAGATGACACAAAAATTTGCAACAGAGTGGACACTTCTGAGGGAGTGGACAACATGAGGAAATATCTAAAAACTCTGGAAGAATGGTCTAATGCTCGGCGGTTAAGATTTAGTGCAAAGAAGTGCCGAGTCATGCACTTGGGATGCAGAAATTCAAAGGGATCATATGCGATAGGGAGAGAGAGAGGTTGGTGTGCATGGACCAGGAGAAGGACCTCGGAGTGCTAGTGTCTGAGGATTTCAAGGTGGCGAAACAATATGATAAGGTAATAGCCAAAGCCAGAAGAATAACCAGCAGAAAGGATGTATTAATGCGCTTGTACAAGTCTTTGGTGAGGCCTACTTCGAGTATTTTATTCAGTTTGGAGACCATATCTCACAAAGGATATAAAAAGGCTTTAAGGGATCCAGACTTGAAATGGTTCGGAGGAAGGCGACCAAAATGATTTGGAGCCTGCACCAGAAGACTTATTAGAAGAGACTTGAAGACCTAAATATGTATATCCTAGAGGAGAGGAGGGATGGGGAGATATGCTACAGACTTTTAAAGACTTAAATAGTATCAGTGACCAAACAAACCTTTTTCAACAAAGGGGAAGCTGTAAACTAGGGGGCATATGAGGAAGCTACAAGGTGACAAACTTAAAAGCAACATTAGGAAATATTTTTTCACTGAAAGGGTGGTGGATTCTTGGAATGGTGGTGGTGGGGGCTTATAGAGTGACAGAATTCAAAATGGCATGGGACAGACACAGTGGATCCCTTTATAGCAAGAGGATGAAATCAAAGCAAACAAATATCTTTTATACTCCAATAAAAAGAGGTGCGCTGACCTGCAGAGAACAGCAGATACAATCCTAAACACAAGCATGGAGGGGGTGACCTGCACAGAGCTGCAGTTACAACCACTCTAGCCATGTTACTGAGCAGACTAGATGGACCACACTGCTCTTTATCTGCTGTTTTTTACTATGCTACTATGATAAAGCAGGATTATACATGTGGAAAAAAGGTTTATGAAATTACTCTCAGAAAGTCCATTCACCTTTTATACAGACCACACCGAGGCATCCACAGAGTACAGTTTGGGTGGTATGGAGGCGTAGTTATGCCTCAAATGTGCACACAAATTTACACTACTTTTGAAGCAGGTGTATTGCCATGGTTTAGTTTAGTTAATTCATGTTGTTGATATACTGCCGGGGGGGGGGGGGGGGGAAGCATAGTGATTTACAAACATATAAAAAGAAGAAAGAGAAAAGTGGCTTACAAAATTATATAACAGAGGGAGAGGGGACTGGAGGGGAAATATGATCGCTTGAAGCAATCAGTGCAGCGTCTAATACCCGAAGCATCACAAAGTCTAATGGTTCAGGGGGTTGGGCTTCCAGGAAAGCCTGCATAAAAAGGTAGGTCTTGATTTGGAAGCCTATTTCATAAGGGCACCTATGTTGCCTGTATAGCATAAGCTCAAAACAGGGCTTTTGTTTGGACTTCTAAACTAGGCATCCCCTTATAAAATTACAGGGGGGCATATTTAAAATGTTTTAGGTGGTTAGCAGGCCTGCTAGTTGGCTAAATGCGGTCAGCCTGATATTTATTTATTAGGGTTTTTTTTAATACTGATTTATCATTTTTAGTCAAAGCGGTTTACATTGTAAC
The DNA here is from genome assembly GCA_033557465.1 of Ichthyophis bannanicus. Taxonomy (NCBI): domain Eukaryota; kingdom Metazoa; phylum Chordata; class Amphibia; order Gymnophiona; family Ichthyophiidae; genus Ichthyophis; species Ichthyophis bannanicus. The sequence continues at coordinate 350,194,080 of CM066032.1, forward strand.
TTAAACTTGGTAATGTACATTAAACAGGGACATTGATAACTTGGAGTTTTCTGAGGCAATGGAGGGTTAAGTGACTTACCCAAGGCCACAAGGAGTGCTTGTGGGAATCAAACCCTGGTCTCATTTTGAATTGCCATGGCACTAACCAGTTAGTACCACTGAATGCCCCGCAGACCATAGGAAAAATGACTGGTAAAAAACCTGGATAGTCTGTGGGAGGATTGAGGGGAGTGATGGTCGCTATGCGGTTAGTGGCAATGTTCAGCTGTTAACCAGATACAGATACAGTAGCTAAACAGGATAAAGTTAGGCTTTAATGGGTTTATGCTATCTGGTAAGTATTTGACTATTGTTGCTAATAAGATAGCAGCTCCACAGTCTGGCCTGCCTGAATATTCAGCTGCAGAAACCAGGGGGCGGTGGCAACGCACTTTAACTAGCCTTGCCGTGAGTATGCATCCCACAGTCTTAAGGAGGGCAAATTTCAAAGAGATTGACATGGGTAAGGAACACTACCCATGTTAATCAGCTGTCTGAACATTGCCCTCTACCAATCAGGCTAAGGATTCATATGTACTAGAGGTGTTTCTGGAGAGGGGGGAGGGGGTGTCAAGGGAGCAGAAGTGTGCGTGTAGAATGAACTTCCAATCTTTGGAAATACTTTTTTGTCCAGGGGGCCAGGATCTGTTGTTGGAGGGTAGTGAACATACTAAGTTGAGGGCTCGCGGGCTTGCTAAAGCAGTCTCCACTTTGTGGGAGAAACTACAGAGGGAGCTGCAGGGAGAAGGAGATTTACAAGGCAGGGTTAAGGCATGGCTTTTAATATGGGATTGCATTTTAATGATGTGAGTTTATTGACTGCTTGCTATGTTTGACAGTACATAATCTTGATGGTAACTTTTCAAAAATGGCAATTCAAAATGAGTAAGTTATTATTATTATTATTATTGTTAATAAGACAAATCTACTCACAGAAAAAGCCAGTACACATACGTTGTACCTACAACTTTGAAAACTGCTCATTAAAACTCAGGGTAGAAAGTACATGCAATCTTTCTTCCAGACAGTTTGGGAATTGTCTCCTAAATCATTTCGTTTTAGGGAATTTGTATGAAGTGAAGTTCAGTTTTATCCTGCATCTCTAGCACTGCCCTACTTTTGATATGAACTCCCGTCATTAATAACAATAACTGTCTGAAATGCATCAAAAGAGACTGCTGAGCCCCCTTGCCTCTGCAGCCTGACCCCATCACCTCTGTCCTAAATATTCGCCACCCCCAGCCTCACCATCCATCCCCAACCCAAACATGAACCTAGTGCTCTATCTATCCCCCTCCTTCTCTCCACATACTCTCTTGTTCCTTCTATCCTCTTCTTCTCCCACACTCTTTCTTTCCTTCTCTCTCAGACTCCTATCCTGCCCTAAACACTCTCACTCTCAACCCTCCCTTTCTCTCCGTCTCTATCTCTGTTACAGCCTGGCAGGCAGGAGCAGCAACTCTTCTTCCTTTTGATCCATGATGGTGCTGCTGAACTCTTCCTGCCCCCTTAACCTCACAGGTTGATGACACCCTATTGTCTCCTCCTCTTCCCTACCACAGATCCCCTTGCTGGCTCTTCCGCCTCTTTGTAGGAGCTGTGAGCAATAGGGGATGTAAGCCGGAGATGGTGCACACTGCCTTCCCTTGGGGCTTCCATCCTCACCTCTCCATGAAGTTCTGGAGGGTGAGTGCAGAGGTGGTGGGGTGCTACAGCAGAGCCCACCACTCTCTGCACTTGCTGGGTTCCCTTCCTAGGGCTGGGTGCCTGGCAAGGACGAGATGACAGCCATAGGATGCAGAGTCACTCGCCCCTCCCGTTTCTACTGCTGAGATAGGGACAGTGTGTGCATGTGTGCTGACACGGGTTTGCACACACCACCCTTGAGCAACAGACACACTGCAGCCACCTTACCACTATTAAATACATAATAATAATGACAATAATAAAGCCACCTTTTCAGTATGGACTTTTTGAAGAAAGTCCACAACTGAGTAATCATCTTCATGGAATACACTACTAAATCCAGCTATAGGAAAGTTAAGCCCTTCACCTGCTAAATGGCTAATAAGGTGGTGGCCATGTTTATTTTTTTAACTCACTTGAAAGGAAAGTGTAAACAAAATTATGAAGCAAGCTTAAGGAGGCAATTTATCTATTAGGCAACAATGCAGATGCATCCCGAACTTGCTACACAAAGCATAAAGCAATAATGAATCATCAGTGGTAACTTTCTGCCAGGTTAAAACAGGGATAGCAGGAAAACCCGAACAGTGTGATGCAAACCTGGACTGGAGTTGGGAATCTGTGCCGTAAAGCAGCAGCCATCAAGGGCAGACACACCCACACCCACAGGCCCCATTGGCCAATGTCTCCTGGAAAGGCAGAACATTGGACCGTGCATGCAGCACCCAAAACGAGCACTTGCATAACTTACCAATGTCACCCTACACCTGAGGTATACGGTACACAGCTCGGAGACGTTTGCTAGGAGCACAGGCAGGCAGTTATCCATACGTTACGTACATACTGCTAGTTGACCCCATCCAAACAATCTGTTAGGTGTTTGCGGGGCATGCTCCAGGCCTGGCCTCTGACGGTGCTTACCACCCTGGGGAGTGACCACCAGCTGTAATGCGTACCATATCCATGCCTTGCCGTGCTCAGGACCGGTTTGGTGGGCAAGGCTACTTACCCCCTCAATCGTAGCACCATGATGGCAGAGGTGTGGAAGTGTGTGTCTGTCTATACAGTGGGTGTTGGCTGCAAGCCCCTTCAACAGCCCGCACTGCCAGCACTGTTGCCAGTATTGGCCAGTCAATGTGCATAATGAGGTGCAAGGTACCATGGGTATAGCCAGGGCAGGGTGGCGTGGCCAGGATGCATCTGCACTGGGCATAGGGCCCTGGCAGGGACATTGGCTGGGATATTGTAGTGTCCGGCCACCACCTACACAGACAGGGTGGCCAAAGCATGTCCTTCTGGGGGATCACGCTCACCCTGACTGTGCAGTGACCACAGCATGGCTAGGCCCCCCCATAGTGCTGTATAGTAGTTCTCTCATGTGATAGATATGGGTTTCTCTTTGGGGCCCAGTCACTGATCTATCTGCTTGCTGTGTATGCAGACAGCCCAGTTCTGGGTGCATGCATCTCCATTGGGAACATGCACTATGGACTAACCAGCAGACTGTTTGTAGCTGGTAAATGTCTTGCTATAATGGCTTGCAGGGTGCAGTGGCTGTTGGCTTGCTGCAGGGGAATATCTGGTGGTGGAGTGCAGCTTACCATACCCTGGGCTTATGTCTGTCTGCTATTGTGTTATGGCTGTGTATGGAGCTGCCTGCCTGGGGGGGGTGGTGGTGTTCCTCAGCAGGACTGGGGTTGATGTTGCCCTCTACTGCCACCTTTGCAGGGAGGTAGAGTGTGGATCCCTTGATGGGGACCATGTTTGCCACTGGGGGGGGTGCCTGATGGCGGCAGACAGGGATATCCATGGTGTTTGTGCAGAAACTAGCTATCTTACACATTAACACTGCTTTGGAACCCCCGCTTGGCCTCCAGCAGCCATGGCAGGTGTTGTTGACCTGGTCCTGGCCACCTCATTGCACACTCAGGGTGAGCACAGTACCCGCACGATGTAACGGTGTGTGGCTACTCTGTGCCAGTAAAACACCCGGTCAGTGCCCCCTACTAGGCCAAGGTGCTGTGTGGGTGCACCCGGTCACTTCCTCCAACAGGGCCGAGGTGCTGTGGGGGTGCATTCCCCATCTTGTGTCCATCTGCGGACAGCTAATTTGCATGTGCAGTGCATCATGGGTACGGGTGGCCTAACCCTATCCTGTTGACACCAGCAGACTGTCTGTGAGGTGACGTGTAGGCTATCTGCAGCCAGCCAGGGGCCTGCTTACAGCTATGGAGCTGTAGCGCAATGGTTACATCACTGCCTGTGCAGCCAGAGGGCATGGGTTCAAACCCACAGTGGGGCCCTTTGGTAGGGCTGTCCACAGCTTTATTTTTATTTACTGTACATATGTCTATGCCGGCAAGACCACCCTCAGCTTACTATACCCATTAGGTGCCTCTGAGGGTGCTTCATAGGGCGCCCTGTAGGCCACCTTATGGTTGCCATCCCTATAGGGTGCACTATACATTATCCTGTGTCGCAACATACATGCTGCCCCATAGGGGTCATTCAAGGGTGCCTTGGCGAACAGTGCACTGTAACATGTGCCTTATGGGCCGCCGTATGTTAACATGCTGGGAGAGTGCGTTTGCTAGTAGTGATAACAAAATAAATTTATACAGCCTCCTACAGCATAATACATACTGCCTCAGCAGGCATTTTTCACTGGGCATTGTGAGGTGTTGAACCCCTGATCCCTGCACCATTGGTCAGTGTTGTAACCATTGTGCTGTGGCTCTGTTCCTGTGCTTGTGCATCAGCGCGCCGCCTTGTGCCTATCAGCGCGCCGCCTTCTGCCGCCCAAGGGGACCAGTGCGCCGCCTTCTGCTGCCAAAAATAACTGTGCGCCGCCTTCTGCCGCCCAAAAATAACTGTGCGCCGCCTTATGCCGTTCCAAATTAATTTGCCTCCTAAAACAATGTTAATCATTACAATTACTGCCTCAGCTGACCTTTGTCGTTGCGCACACTGGGGGATTGAACCCATGGCCCCTGCACCATTGGTCAGTGTCTTCACCGTTGTACCACGGCTCTGTTGTTTTGTATACTCAGCAGCGTGCCACTTTGCCTTTCCACGCGCTAATGTCGACCCCCGCACATTAGCGCGACGCACACACATCCGGTTGCTTACTACCGTTTTTTTTCTATTTTCTGCCTGAACCGCCCACTCCTTATATGGCACAGGCACACTAGCACGGCCCCGCACGTTAGGAATGTTTAGTAAACAGACCCCTATGTCTCATGATTGTGAGAAGCAAATGTTTCAAATCGTCTTCACTTTCAGCCTGTATTGTAGTATCATCAGCATAGCAAAAATTGTTGATTAGTCTTCCACCAATCTTTATACTTTGGCGGTCTTCATACAGCCCTGCTTCTATGATGATTTGTTCTACATATAAATTAAACAGGTAGGGATTAAGTATGCAGCCTTGCTGTACACCTTTGCTGATTTTAAACAATTCTGTTTCTCATTGTTCAAACGGTTGCTTCTTGATCAATGAAAAAGTTGTGCAAAAGAACTATCAGGTGCTCTGGTATACCCATGCTCAATATGGCCAAGAGTTTGTCATGGTTTACACAGTCAAAAGCCTTGCTGTAGTCAATAAAAAAGACTTGGATATCTTTTTGGTATTGTTTTGCCTTTTCAAGAATCTATCTCAGATCCCTGATGTCACGTATTCCTCACTCTTTCCTGAACCCTTCTTGCACTTCAGGTAGTTCTTGTTCAAGGTATGGTTGTAGTCTCTGCTGAATGATCTTGAGTAGAATCTTGTTGGCATGTGGGATCAGAGCAATTTCCACAGGCAGTCTGGTCACCTTTCTTCAGTATTGGTATAAACACAGATCTTTTCTAATTAAGTGGCCATGATTTTGTGCTCCAAATTTCCTGGAAGTGTATTGTAAGTATGGTAACAGTTGCATCCTATTGCTGTAATACTTCAATAAGAATGCCATCAATGGCTGGTGCTTTGTTCTTTGATAATGCTTTCAAAGCTGCTTTGACTTTTTCTTTCATCACCAATGGCTCCTGATCATAACATATAGGTTGAAACATAGGTTTCAGATAAAACTAATAGATACGTTAAATTAAATGGACAATTCCCTGAAGAAACCGACAACAGTGAAATGCTTGGGGTGCCTGAGAGAAGGCGTCGGGATTGACCAATATTTTTAAGTTAAGTGAAATATTTAACTTACACACAACAGCATGAACATGTCCAAAAAAATATATAGAGAAAGGTCAATGATGTGAAAACTAGCACCTACAAAGGGCTATAAGGCCATGGTTTAGTGCTATTAGTTTTATCTGAGACCTGATCTCTACTGAGTGATAACATTAGAAGATTTCAAGTTGCAGAGTTTAGATTATTGAATGAATTGCATTGTTTCTGAATACAAGTGGTAATCGTTCCAGAAGTTTAACGACTAAGTATTTACAGTATTTGAGGCAACAAAGAAGACGGCAAAGTGGTTGGAAATATGGACTTGGCAACAGAAATGAAGCTGGAGAAAGAACTCTGCAAGACCAACAATCTATTCAGCTTAAACACCTTCTTCCAGCAACACAAGTGGTGACTGTACACATAGCTTCACCCAATGGATTGTACAAAAATCAAATTGACTACATCTATGGAAGTCAATGATGGAAAAGCTCAATAATATTAACAAAGACAAACTCTAGAGCTGACTGTGGTACAGGTTACCAACTACTAGTATGCAAACTCAACCTAAAGCTGAAAAAAGAGCAAGCCACTCATGAATGTAAAAAAATATGACCTTGTAAATATACCATCAGAATTTAAAGACTGCCTGCAAAATAGATTTGCTGCTTTGGATACAAATGACAGAGCAACAGAAGAGTTATGTAATGACATCAAGAAAGGTTTGCTCAAAGAAAGTGAGAAGACTCTACAAAAGATTAAAAAACAAAAATAGCCAAAATGGATGACCAAAGAAACTCTGAAAATTGCAAAGAAGCTAAAGCCAGAGGAGAAAGAGAGGCAATTGCAGAATTCAAAGATTTCCAACATGAAGCAAGATGCGACAAGAAGTACTACAATGATGCATGCAAGGAAATCGAATCAGAAACTATTAGAGGAAGAACAAGATTGGCTTTCCTAAAGCTACAAGAGTTAAAGAGAAAATTCCAGCCTCAAAATGTAATGCTACAAGATGCTCAAGGTTCCATGTTGAATGATGCTGGGAAAAGGAACAGAAATGGATATTTACTTTGAATTCGGTAAACCCATATGGGGTAAATGTTAAGCTCGATTTGGCAGTTTGTTTGTGATTCAATAGGAGCTATATTAATTGCATAGTGGGAAGAGAAAGAGTGAACACCTATCACGGAGGTCTCCATGTTGAATTATAATGTTTGTTACATAGATGAACAAGCCAATGTGCAGCAAGGTTTCTTTGGGGTTAAATGGCTATAGCCTCTGAATTCATGGAAGTCTTCGTGCTGAATAATATCCGCTGATGTATTTTACACAGCAATATGAAACACAAGGGTAATGTCACTTTTGTTTTTATCTCTTTTGGTAGTTAAATACGTTAAATTAAACAGGCAATTCCCTGAAGAAACCGACAACAGTGAAACGCTTGGGGTGCCTGAGAGAAGGCGTCGGGTTTGACCAATATTTTTAAGTTAAGTGAAATATTTAATTTACACACAACAGCATGAGCGTGACAAAAAAAATATATAGAGAAAGGTCATTGATGTGAAAACTAGCACCTACAAAGGACTATAAGGCCATGGCTTAGTGCTATTAGTTTTATCTGAGACCTGATCTCTACTGAGTGATAACATTAGAAGATTTCAAGCTGCAGAGTTTAGATTATTGAACGAATTGGACTGTAACCGAGGCAGGCGGACCCGGCACTTCGGGCCCCACCACTCCACCACCCCCCCCACCGAGCCACTCCCATGCCCCCCCCCCCAAAACAAGACATAACACCATAACTTCATGGAACACAACTGGTCGCAGCTTTATTAACCATTTCATCAATTAGAACACAATAACATCAAACTTCCTATCCCCATTAGCGGCACCCGGCTGCACCAGCCATACCTTAGCAAGGTGCCTGCCACCGCTAATGCCACAACTTGCCACCCGGCAAGTTGCCGTGCCCCTCCCCTGACTTCGCCATGCCATAGCAAAAGTCGTCTGAGGCTTGACCGGGTCAGGGGCACCCCACCCCCGCCCAAATTTTGCCTGATGCTCCGGACCCCGGAAACCTCCGGGATCCCGCAACCCCCCCCCCAAGCTGCAACACCCCAACACCTCCAAGCCTTCCAAAAAGGGAGGGAGGGAGGGACGCCGGCACCCAGCAATGCAGCCTCCGACGCACTGAGCACGCGGAGGCTGCTTGCCATGATCCCCCCCCTCCCACCACCCAAGAATCACCTCCCTGATTGGCTCCCGGACGGCCGCGACCGCCGGGAGCCAATCAGTTTAAATGACGCACCTGCACGCCCAGCTCGGCCGTGCGCAGGGTCCCCGCGCCGGGCCACGCGCCCGGTTAAGATCGGCCGCCGGGACCCTGCCCGCAGCCTCGCGATAACCGAGGCAGGCGGACCCGGCACTTCGGGCCCCACCCCTCCACCACCCCCCCCCCACCGAGCCACTTCCATGCCCCCCCCCCAAAACAAGACATAACACCATAACTTCATGGAACACAACTGGTCGCAGCTTTATTAACCATTTCATCAATTAGAACACAATAACATCAAACTTCCTATCCCCATTAGCGGCACCCGGCTGCACCAGCCATACCTTAGCAAGGTGCCTGCCACCGCTAATGCCACAACTTGCCACCCGGCAAGTTGCCATGCCCCTCCCCCGACTTCGCCATGCCATAGCAAAAGTCGTCTGAGGCTTGACCGGGTCAGGGGCACCCCGCCCCGCCCAAATGTAGCCTGCTGCTCCGGACCCCGGAAACCTCCGGGATCCCTCCACCGGCACATAACCATTCATGTGCTGCCCCCCCCTCCAATGCAAGCTGCGACCAGCGAATATCATGGACAGACACATATTCCAAGGCCTCCTGCCAGTCGTTAAGGAGCAAGTCCATACCGACTGGAGACAAATGAACCCCATCAGCCCGATAGAGCCCCGAACACCCCACCTCCACCCAGTCATGCAAAATCTTGTAACCTCCCATCGAACAGACCCAGCGGCCGATCTGGCGATTGATCTTGGTCAATCCCCGAGACCACCGACGCTGGACCCAGCATGCCGGCCTTGGAATAATGTCCGACCACAGTAAAATAACACCAGAAAAAATTTGAAGAACCACCCCCAGATCGTCCTGCACTGCCCGGATCAGCTGCCGGCAGGACCAGGACACCAGGTCGTTGCCTCCCAGATGCACAATCAGGGCGGCCGGCCCCCTTGACATCCTCCTGTGGCGCTGAAGCAAAGGCAGCAACTGCAACCAGCGAAGTCCTCGAACGCCCAGCCATGTCACAGCCACCACCTCCGGGTCCAGTCCCAAACTCAGTCCGATAGGCCGGTCCGCCGCCCGCCGACCAGCCCAGTGGACAAAAGAGTGGCCGACCACCCAGCAGACACCAGGCCCGACGCCCACATCTGCAAAAGAAATAAACAGTTAAGATCCGGCCTCCACCACCCCAGCTCCTACAGCCGCACATAGCCCTTAAAAGCCTGAGAGCGCCACCTACCTATGTTCTGAATCACCTGCCCCGGCAACCCAGCCGCCGCCGCGCTAGTGGCAGCCCCAATGCGAAAAGAGTGCGGCGCAAACCGCACTGGGTCCTCCCCAACCGCCCGCAAAGCCAGGCGCAGTACCGCCGATACCTGAAACCGGGTCAAAACCCGCGCGTCCGCATGCACGAAAAAACTACCCGCTGACCCCGGACGCACCGACAAATACTGCCGCACCGTCCGAACTGGGCAAACCCGCGCGTCCCCAACCTCACCCAACCAAACCCACACGCCTTTCCCCAGCGGATCCGTCTTGGATCTCGCCAGCAGGATACGCAACCGCCGCCCGTCCACCCGAACATGCCTCGCGGGCAGCCCCCCAACCCCCCACCCCCGACCCGAGCTAGCGACCAACTCACTGATGTGAAAAGCCCCAAAAAAGGCAACGCAAAAAACCGCGCAGAACAACGTCGCCTCGTACTCAGACGCGGCCACCCGCGTCAAGGCCCCTCAGACCCTCACCAGGAGCTCATGCGTAATGGGCAAGCACGAGTCCCGCGGTGTAGGCTGAATGCGTTCCCACCCGAGCAAGAGCCGCCGTGGCAAAACCCCCCCCCCGCAGGTGAGCCCCAACCCACCGCACTCGCAAAAAAGTTGAACCCTGCCAAGTGCCCACGCACCGCAGACCGAGAAAAACCGGCGCCCTTGGCCTCCACAATATACTGACCAATCAGGCCCTCCGGAACCCCGCCCATCTGCCACCCGCAACCCGCCAAAAAGGCGACCACCCGGTCGCAACCCCGCTGATACGCTGCCCAAGTCCCCGCAGACACCGAGTTCTTCAGCAGCTCTAGCATCTCTTGAGGCCAATGCTCCACAAGCTCTCTGGGACCACCGATCCGTCCTCGTCCGCTTCGGGGGCAAGAGCCCCGAACCGTTCCCCCTGAAAACGAGAGAGCATCAGCAATCTCGTTAGTGCACCCCGGAATATGCCGTGCCCGCACCGAGACATTCAACCGCAAGCATGCCAAGACGACGTTCCGCATCAAGCCCGCCACCTGCAAGCACTTGGGTGAGTAGCGATTAACCACACTGACCACCGCCTCATTATCGCACCACCATAGCACCCGGCGGTTCCGAAGCTTCTCCGGCCAGAGCTCCAAAACCACCCGAATTGGAAACAGCTCCAAGAAGGTAATGTTCCTGGTCAATCCCGCAGCATGCCAGGACTCCGGCCAACGATCCGCACACCAAGCTCCACGGAAATAAATACCTAAGCCTGCTCCCCCCGCTGCATCAGTGTACAACTGCAAGGCATCACTGGACACCTCGGCCTCGAGCAGAACAGAAGTCCCGTTGAAGTCCTCTAGGAAACGACTCCACACTAACAAGTCCGCCTTCATCGCCCCCGTGACCCTAACCCTGTGGTGCGGTTTCCGCACCCCAGCCGTTGCCCGCACCAGCCGGCGCGAAAACACCCTCCCCATGGGAATCGCCCTACATGCAAAGTTCAAAGACCCCAACAGAGCCTGCAACTCCTTCAAGGAAATCTTGTGGGAGGACAACACATTACCTACCAAAATCCGCAAACGCGCAACCTTATCAGGCGGCAAACGTGCCACCATCGCCACCGAATCCAACTCCACCCCCAAAAAGGTCAAACGCTTCGTAGGACCCTCCGTCTTAGCCTCAGCCAGTGGAACACCGAACTCACGCGCCATCCGCACGAACGCTGATAGCAACTCCTGGCAAACCCCCGACTGCGCCGCCCCCACAAAGAAAAAATCATCAAGGTAATGCACCACACCCGACAAGCCCGACACCTGAACGAGCACCCACTGCAGGAAGGTACTAAACATCTCAAAATACGCACACGAGACCGAACAGCCCATCGGCATGCATCTGTCAAAATAATACCCCCCTTGAAAACAAAACCCCAATAAATGGAACGCCGAAGGATGGACCGGGAGCAAGCGAAACGCCGACTCGATATCAACCTTCGCCATGAGAGCCGAACGCCCCGCCCCCCTGACCAGCAGCGCCGCCTTATCAAAAGACGCATACCGTACCGTACAAAACTCCAGAGGAATGCTATCATTAACAGAAGCACCCAAGGGACACGATATTGGCCCAGCGACAAACTGAGGGAGAGTTCCGCGCCCTTGGCGCCGAAACGACTCCACGCACCGGTATAACAAAACCAAACCGAAAACCAAAAGACAGAATAGCCGCCTCCCGTCGACGAGGATATTGACGCAACCACCCCGCCAAGGCCTCCCCCCAGACCGGGGAAAGCGCCCGCCCACACCACTTATTGGCCTTTGGGAGCGGGACTGCCAGCGCCAGCAGCGCCCTGCTTGAGGCACTTGGCGGCGGAATGAGGACCTCCGCACAAGGAGCAGGAGTGCCGAAACTTGCAATCTGGAAAGGGGCAAGAGGCCCGGTTGAACCGCCAGCACACATTGCTGTTCCCCGCCGCGCCCGCCTTTGACAGCACCCCACCCGCCCCTGCGCGAAAGGAACGCACGGTCCCCCCCGCCACACTGCCACCACTCTTCCCCCCAACTCTCCACCGGCCCCTGACCGAGCCGACATTTGGGTCAGCCACAAGTTAATGTCCTGCGTGCCCCACGAAAGCGACCTGCACTCCTCCATCTTATCCCTGAACTTTTCATCATAGTTCAGCCAAGCCCACCCGTCATGCGTCTGAGACGCCTCCAGAATCGAATCGGCGTAGGCTAACAACATACCATATTGCCCCGGTTCGTGATGACCCCACACGCTGGCCAACCTCAGAAAGGAACGCATCCAGTTGACCACATTGCGCGCAACCCGCTTGACCCTACCGGCTTTTTCATCCTCCTTCCTCTTCTTACGGCTCTCACCGGAGCGCTTCCTCCCCTCGAGCAAGCGGAAGATATCGATATATCGCCGCTTCCTAATCTTGCGCCGCAGCTTACGCGGCACCCCTTCCCACAATTCTGGAAAAACCACCACCGAAGCCGCCCCCCCCACCCGCACCCCGGGCCGAACCCCCCCCAGCTTCCCCGTCCCGAAGACCCGGGTCCTTACCCGACCCCCCAGACGAACTATTGGAAGAGGAAGACGAGGACGAGTCCGAGCTACGACGACGCCGACACGACCGCCGGCGCTTCTTACGCGACTCCCCTCCCACCTGCCCTTCCGGTGACCGGACCCCCCCAACCCCTAGCAACTCACCAGGATTACCGCCAGCATCCGCCGACGCCGCGTCCATCCCAGATGTCACAGCACAACTCCTGCCACCAGAATTCACCACATCCACAGGACGATGCCGCGCTAGCTCTTCCGCTCCCTGTTGCGACCCCGCTCCTGCCAGCGGACTCAACTGGCTCTCACATCCCGCAGCATTCGAAGTCCATGCTGACTGCGCCATCGCATGCCCCTGCGGAGAAATAAAGGGAAAAACAGGGGGGGGGGGAGCTGCCAGAGACCAAGGAGCAGACCAAGGACCACCCCAATCGGCCCGAGACATACCCTGCCCCCCGCTAAGCCACTGGTCCCAAGGGGAGGTCCCCCCCGATGCACCCAAGCCACCGGTACCCGGGAACCACCCAGCGGGAATGCCATAGCCCGCGCCCCACCAGGCCCCATCTTGCCTCAAGCCCCCCCCCTTGCCCTTGTCCCCCCACGGTGCCCCCGGAAGCACCCCCACCCCCCGACACACCCGCAGCATTGCCCCCAACAGCATTAGCCCCCCCGCCTCCCCCAAGGCACCCCCAAGCCCAGCAGGCACCCCCAGGGATCCCAAGGGGGGCTGAACGCCATCGCCACCCCTGCCACCACCCCCCGGCTGTTGAATCCCTTTTGCCCCCTTTTTCCCCCTCACAGCACCCCCCCGGGCCCTCAGCCCTCGAGCACCCGCCGAGCCCAGACAACCGGCTGCCCCCCGAGACCGTGACCCGCCCCTCCCCTTCCCCCTCACCCCAGAAGCTCCAGGCGAGGCCAAGCCCCTAGCCTGTGCCCTACCACGAGGCCCAGGCATCCCAACAGGACCAAAAGCCGCCAAAAAGTACAATAACAATTGGTAGTGAGCAGTCCCCTGTAACCCAGCGCCACCACAACCAACCCCGTGGGACTCTGCACTCAGCCGGACCCCGAAGAATCCTCGGGAATAAGGAGGCAGACACCCAGCCCACCCACAGCCCAGAGACCCAAACCACGGAGCACCGCCACAGCAACGCTGACCCCGCACTTGCCAGTTCCCGCCGCTTCCAGCAGGGATCCGCTCGACAGCACAGCCACGCTCCCGAGAGCTCCGAAGCACGCCGGCACCCAGCAACGCAGCCTCCGACGCACTGAGCAAGCGGAGGCTGCTGGCCACGATCCCCCCCTCCCACCACCCAAGTATCACCTCCCTGATTGGCTCCCGGACGGCCGCGACCGCCGGGAGCCAATCAGTTTAAATGACGCACCCGCGCGCCCAGCTCGGCCGCGCGCAGGGTCCCCACGCCGGGCTGCGCGCCCGGTTAAGATCGGCCGCCGGGACCCTGCCCGCGGCCTCGCGATTTCTGAATACAAGTCTTCTTTGTTGCCAACATTTGCGTTCCAGTCACCCATGGCTATCAGGATATATTGTTTGCATGTTCTGTCAATTTTAGCTTGTACTTGTTCATGGAACTCAACTTTATCCTCTTCTGCAGCTTTTGTTGGGGCATATACCTGAATAATAGTTTTGTTGATGGACATTCCCTTTAGATGAATAGAAATTAAGCATTCACTGATTGCATTTTATTTCGTTATACTTCTTGCAAACATCTTCTTAATTATAAATGCAACACCATGTCTCTTTTATTTATTTCTAGCATAATATACCATGTGATGCAAAGTGCCTGATGCCAGTTCATTTCAGTTCTCTGACACCCAACAAAACGAGGTGTACATGTTCCATTTCATTCTTTACCATTGGTTCATGCTTCATACGTTCCATGTCCCAATATGTAAGACATCTTTGCAGCTTCTGATTCTCTTTTCATGTGTACTACATCAGTAGTCAGATGTCCGGAGGGCTTTGATCCAACCACATCATAAAAGCTGGTTTTACTCTAAATAGTCTTTAGCTCATCCCCAATATTTAGTTGAGGGTCTTCTGACCTGGGGGTCTCTTCTTCCAGCACTATAGTGCAATTTGTGACTATCCATTGGGTTCTCGTGTCAAGATACGAAAGTAGATTGCCAGGCCTTTCTTTCATGCAGGCAATGCTAGTGTTGTTGCCATTGTACCAGAAATGTGATCCTCCACCGTCAACACTGTCCCATTCTTCTGATGCCCAGATGGGTAGTTCATCTTATTCTGGTACCTCAAATGAGACCTGTCCATCTTGAGGGACCCTGCCAGTTGTTAAACTACTAATAGATTAGATCTCAGCATCACTGATGCACACAAGCCCTCACAGCACAAGCTGCAAACCAAGTGAGGGAGGGACACTTTTATTCTCCCATTTAACAGAACATAGTGTTCTCGTCCCTCCTCTAGGGATCCTCTTTCCACATGTACTTTTCAGCATGTATGGTTATCCCACCAAATCCCTTCTCTTACAGTCAAGCTCTGATTTGTGTTTCTCTCTTCTAATCTTGTGACATGAGCCTTCTCCTTATTTACTCTCAAAACACTAAGGCAAGATAGGCGATCAAAATCTCTGTCCTATGCATGCACTACGTACACAGACAAATAAAACATCAATGAGGTCATTCTGACCCATGATTAGTGGGGATGGACGTCCCAACAGGAAGTCCATCCCCACTATTCATGCCCTTTCCCACCGGCAGCTAACTTCCCCTCCGGTTGTACGGGGAAGTTAGATGGGGCAGAGTAGGGGTGGATTGGGGGAAGAGGTAGGGCAATTCTAATGTTGGCCCTGTATGTCCAGGGCCGGCAACCTGCACAGAGAAATGGAATAACTTCCCTAGACGCATTCCCTACACCCCCTCTCGCCTACTCCGCTCATCTAATTGTCTTCGTTTATCTATGCCTTTTACTCATACTGCTAATTCTAGACTTCGCTCCTTTCAACTGGCTGCACCCTTTTCCTGGAATTCTCTACCTGTCTCTGTCCACCAAGCCTCCTTCCTGGCCATCTTCAAATCCAAATTGAAATCCCATTTCTTCACTATTGCTTTTTGTTCCTAACTCGTCCTTTCTTGTTCTCTCCATAAACATTTATTCTTGTCTTGTTAATTGTTATTTGTATTATCTAATTTATTTCATATTTTGTCTTGACTAGATTGTAAGCTCTAACAGGCAGGGACTGTCTCTTTTTATGTTTGTACAGTGCTTAGTATGTTGCAGCGCTTTATAAATGCTTAGTAATAATAATAGACGCCAGGAGTCAGTGGGCCCAGGGCTAGAAAGCACAGGCAGGGGAAGTGAGAATTCCTGAAGCCTGAACCTGGCCTTGGGAGGCCGGATATGGGGGTCGGGCTGTGGGAAAAGCAGTGCAGGTGCTGGTGGCCGGGATCGCAGCTTTACAATGGAGCCGCGGTGCCATGGTAACCGGATGCCATGGCGCCGCGGCTCCATTGTAAAGCCCAGACTAGTTAGTCAGGCATGGCCTGTACATGCAGACCAGACTGAATCTTAGTCCCGGCCTGCACGTACAGGCCTGATCGCGATTCTGATCCCGTGGGGCTAGATGTGCCCCGCGGGATCAGAATCGCGATGCCCTCTGTATGTCTGGTTCAGACCGGGCGTACAGAGGGATTGTACGTCCAGGACAGAATCGGGCCTCAAGGGAGTCAGTGCGCTGGACACATATAATAAATATAGCCCTGGACATCTAAACCAATGTACACCGTAGATGGTTGCAATCAACCCAAGAAACACCATCATATTCATATCAGGATCCCAGGAGTTTTATAAGGGAATGCAGGACTTAAGCAGCCATCTCCACAGGAGATAATACAATACTTAAGCAGCCATCTCCACAGGAGATAATACAATACATCTGCTGATAAACTAAGATAGTATGGTCCTGAGCACTGGAGCATGCTGGTTTGGTGAGGGTCTTATAAGGATCTTTACACCTTCCTCCCAGTTTTTTGATTTAGGACACCATCACAAATTTACAGTAAATAGTACAGTACATCTATAATAATGATATAAAATATACATAACATTTCTGGGAACATCATGCCAAAGTCATTTCTGTTATGGTTGATCAGGTCACAACAAGCTAGACACCCGATACCAGCACTAACTTGCACAGGTGATAAATAGAACAACAACGAGGTAGATAATAACTTCCAAACTTACTTCTGCATCTATCCCACAGTAACAGAAATGGAATTACCAGGCATTTAATATCAGAAGATAGATGCACCTAAAATACTCTCCCCTTCTTACTGGTGGATTTATTGGGTGCTTCAATAGCGAGTAGCCAAACATGAAGAAGAGCTATAGAATACAATCTCTCACCTATTCAATGATTTCATACCCAGCAGAGAGCTTGTAGTTTAAATTTAATAGTCACTCAGGGCCTAGTAACAGCAAAGTACTTTTAGTTTAAATTTAAAACACAGAAGAGAGCTTTCTGGTTACATTTGGTACCCAGCAGAGAGCTTGTAGTTTACATTTAATTGTCACTCAGGGCCTAGCATCAGAAAAGTACTTTTAGTTTTAAAACACAGAGGAAAACTTTCTGGTTACATTTCATACACAGCAGAGAGCTTGTAGTTTAAATTTAATAGTCACTCAGGGCCTAGTAACAGCAAAGTACTTTTAGTTTAAATTTAAAACACAGAAGAGAGCTTTCTGGTTAAATTTAGAACTCATCAGAGAGCTTGTAGTTTAAATTTCATAAGAAGTTAGAATCTAGCAGCAGCTAAGAGCTATAATTTAAATCAAATCAGAATATAGCTTACCTCAGCAGCACAAGACAGGGTACTGTGTAGCAGCCCTCTTTTAATATGTGTTATTTCCATCCCTCCCTCCCCCCCTGGGATAATCGTAGCTTTATAGGTACTTACACACCTTAAAAGACAGGAGGTGCTCTCAGGTGAAGCTCATTACCCAAATCAGTCATACACTAAGGACCTGAGATTAGTTAAGCTTCAGGTGAACAAGGTATATTACACGTATTAGGTACAGTTTTAGAAGTATAAATATCCATAGCAACCCTTAGTAAGTAAAGAACTTAGATCTAAACACAAACATAAAACTAAGATGCAGACAGCAGTCCAGCAGCGGGATGGGGGCTTTCCAGTCTTTTGCATTGAGTGTCACATGTATGATTTTCTCCCAGTTGGTGAGAGGTCTTACGTGTGCACTAGGTGCAAGGAGCTCTTTGCTCTCAGAGAACGAGTATGTTCTCTATAGGCTAAAGTAGCAGACTTGGAAAGCATAAGACAGAGAGGTACATAGACGAGACCTACAGGGATATAGTCCTGAAGTCCCACCTCCAGTCTGGCAGCATCCCTGTTGCCATGGAGGAAAGAGGTCACGTGACAGGAGAGCATCACCCTGGTGTGGCAGGAAGTGATCCTGTAACTAGGACCTGTCCTCCAGGTGATGTAAAACCCTCTCGCACTGAGGACGTTTCTCCAGGGCCATGTGCCCATGAGGGAAGGGTTAGGACAGCCATTATAGTTGGTGATTCGATCATTAGGCATGCAGATAGCTGGGTGGCTGGTGGACGTGAGGATCGCCTGGTAACATGCCTGCCTGGTGCGAAGGTAGCAAACCTCACGCGCCACCTAGATAAGGTCTTAGATAGTGCTGGGGAGGAGTCTGCTGTCTTGGTATATGTTGGTACCAATGACATAGGAAAATGTGGTAGGGAGGTTCTGGAGGCTAAATTTAGGCTTTTAGGTAGGAAGTTGAAATCCAGAACTTCCAGGGTAGCATTCTCCGAAATGCTTCCTGTTCCACGCGCAGGACCCAAAAGGCAGGCAGAGCTCCGGAGTCTCAATGCGTGGATGAGACAATGGTGCAGAGATGAGGGTTTTGGATTTGTTAGGAACTGGGGAACATTCTGGGGAAAGGAGGGGCTCTTCCGAAGGGATGGGCTTCACCTTAACCGGGATGGAACCAGGCTGCTGGCATTAACCTTTAAAAAGGAGATAGAGCAGCTTTTAAACTAGATATTAGGGGAAAGCCGACAGTCGCCCAAGAGCGGATGGTTCGGAAGAATGTATCTTTGAAGGATACTACCAAAAGCAGAGAGGTTCCACAAAAGAGTAAAGTAGCCCAAATGCCCTCAAATATGGAGCAGACAGAGCTTAAAGATCCCAAATTACCCATGTCTAACAATAGCCAAATTAATATGAATAAAATACATTCTCTAAAATGCTTGTATGCAAATGCTAGAAGTCTAAAAAATAAGATGGGAGAGTTAGAATATATAGCACTAAATGAAAGGTTAGATATGATTGGAATATCAGAGACATGGTGGAAGGAGGACAACCAGTGGGACACTGTGATACCTGGATACAAACTATATCGAAATGATAGAGCTGATCAAATTGGTGGAGGGGTTGCTCTCTATGTTAGAGAGGGCATTGAGTCAGAAAGGATTAAAGTTTTGCAGGAAGCAAAATCTGCTGTAGAATCTATATGGATTGAAATTCCATGTAAAAGGGGAAAGGCAATGGCAGTGGGGGTGTACTATCGAGCGCCTGGCCAGAATGACCAATTGGATGATGAAATGCTCAAAGAAATCAAGGAAGCTAACAAAAGTTACAGCGCAGTAATAATAATGGGTGATTTCAACTACCCCGGTATCAACTGGGTCAGTGTCACGTCAGGACATGCTAGGGAGATAAAGTTCCTAGATGAAATAAATGACTGCTTCTTGGAGCAGCTGGTTCATGAACCGACCAGAGGGGAAGCCATATTAGACCTAGTCCTTAGTGGAACACCAGATCTAGTGCAAGAGATAAGGTTTTTGGGGCCACTTGGCAATAGTGATCATAGCATGATCGCCTTTGATTTAATTAGTGGAGGAGGGATAGTAAGGAAATCCACAGTACTACCTTTTAACTTTCGAAAGGGAGACTATGATAAAATGAGGAAAACGGTTAAGAAAAAACTAAAAGGAGCAGTTGCAAAGGTTAAAGACGTACTTCAGGCTTGGCTGTTGTTGAAAAATACTATCTTGGAAGCCCAGACCAGCTGTATTCCACGCTTTAAGAAAAGTGGAAGAAAGTCCAAAAAACTGCCAGCATGGTTTAAAGGTGAGGTCAGAGAGGCTGTTGTTGCCAAAAAAGCATCTTTCAGGAAATGGAAAAAAGAGCCAAACGACAAAACCTGGAAACAGCACAAGCACTGGCAAGTCAAATGCAAGGCATTGATAAGGCAGGCAAAGGGAGAATTTGAGAAGAAGCTTGCTGCGGAAGCAAAAACGCGAAGTAAAGACCTTTTTAAGTACATTCGTAGAAAAAACCTGTGAGAGAGTCAGTTGGTCCATTAGATGATAAAGGGGTTAAAGGAGCACTAAGAGGCGACAAGGTGATAGCGGAGAGACTGAATGAATTCTTTGCTTCAGTCTTTACTGAGGAAGATGTAGGGATGTTACCCATGACTGAAGTGGTATTTAAAGGTGCGGAAGAATTGAAGGAAATATCGATACATTGGGAAGATATATTACAACTATTAGATAAACTGAAGAGTAGCAAATCACCTGGGCCGGATGGTATACATCCAAGGGTGTTGAAAGAACTGAAATATGAGATTGCAGACCTGCTATTAGTAATCTGTGAACAATCATTAAAATCATCTCTAATACCTGAACATTGGAGGATCGACAATGTAACACCAATTTTTAAAAAGGGGTCCAGGGGTGATCCGGGAAACTACAGACCGGTGAGCCTGCCTGACATCAGTAACGGAAAAAATGGTAGAAACCATCATAAAGAATAAAATTACTCAGCATGTAGATAGTCATGACCTAATGGGAGACAGCCAACATGGCTTTAGACAAGGAAGATCTTGTCTTACTAATCTGTTATGTTTTTTTGAAGGAGTGAATAATCAGGTGGACAAAGGTGAGTCGGTTGATATTGTGTATCTGGACTTTCAGAAAGCCTTTGACAAGGTCCCTCATCAGAGACCTTTGGCAAAACTAAAGAGTCATGGGATAGGAGGCAGTGTACTATTGTGGATCAGGAACTGGTTAAAAGATAGAAAGCAGAGGATAGGGCTAAATGGCCAATTTTCCCAATGGAGAAAGGTGAATAGTGGTGTACCCCAGGGATCTGTGCTGGGTCCGCTGCTTTTTGACATATTCATAAATGACCTTGAAAGTGGAATAACAAGTGAGGTTATCAAATTTGCAGATGACACAAAACTATTTAAAGTTGTTAAAACCGAAGAGGATTGTGGAAAATTGCAAGAGGATCTTGATAAATTGGAAGACTGGGCATCAAAATGGCAGATGAAATTTAATGTGGACAAGTGCAAGATTATGCACCTAGGGAAGTACAACCCAAACTATGGTTACACGATGCATGGTTCCACATTAGGAACTGCTAGGTACATATGACCTAGATTGGCCACTGTTGGAAACAGAATACTGGGCTTGATGGACCTTGGTCTGACCCAGTATGGCATATCTTATGTTCTTATGTTTATGTTCTAACCACCACCCAGGAAAAAGATTTAGGCGTCATTGTGGATACCATGTTAAAACCCTCGGCCCAGTGTGCAGCGGCGGCCAAGAGAGCAAATAGAATGCTAGGTATGATAAGGAAAGGAATGGAAAGTAAAACAAAAGATATTATAATGCCTCTATATCGTTCCATGGTGAGACCGCACCTTGAATATTGTGTGCAATTCTGGTCGCCGTATCTTAAAAAGGATATAGCGATTTTAGAAAAGGTTCAGAGAAGAGCCACCAACATGGTAAAGGGGATTGAAGGATAGTCCTATGAAGAAAGGCTAAAAAGGTTAGGGCTCTTTAACCTGGAAAAGAGACGGCTGAGGGGAGATATGATAGAAGTCTATAAATTAATGAACGGAGTGGAACGGGTAAACGTAGATCGATTGTTTACCTTAGCAGAATATAGAAAGACTAGGGGACATGCAATGAAGCTACAGGGTAAACTATTTAAGACTAATAAAAGAAAATATTTTTTCACTCAACATATAATCAAACTCTGGAATTTGTTACCGGAGGATGTAGTAAAGGCTGTTAGTGTAGCTGGATTTAAAAAAGGTTGGGACAAGTTCCTGGAGGAAAGGTCCATAAACCATTATTAAGAAGGGACCCAGGATATCAATGCTTGAACCAATACAAGCATTGTGGAAACTGTGTCCCTTGGGGAAACTGCTAGGTACTGCCACCCACCCACTCCCTGGACCTTGAGGGTTAAGGGAGGGGCTGGCCTTGAATGCCCTTGAGGGTTAAGGTTGTAGTTGTGTAGGTGTTCAAGTAGTAAGGCAAGGCAAAGAAAATTTCTTTTGTGAGGTTTATTTCTCCCGCTCCGGAGTTCAAATGCAGTAGACGTAAATGAAATAATGTAGCACAAAACAAGGCTGAGAAACTTAACTAAACAAGGCTTTTTACTGCTTGGCTAAATGTCCATTACTGATCACATTCGGTTGTCATGTGACCTCCTTTCATTAACGTAACAGAAAACTCTGGTAACAGCAATGCTCCTGAATTGTACAGAATATGCTTTCACTTATTCTCTTCACATAAGCTTCTTTTGCATAGCAATCAGTGAGGTAACTTTGTTATATTCTTTCATAAAACATTGGCAAGCACATCACTTAAATGTCCTTTTGAATCACACATGTAGAGCAGTCCATCGGGACTTCCTGCTCTGTAGACGGCAGAGAAATTAGAGGCATTTCTTCCTCACAGCTGCTCATAGGCTTTGCTACGTCATGAGGAGAAACTGCTCTACTTTTAAGGAACTCCCTGAATTCAGTGAGAAGTAATTCAGCCTGTGTATTTTCTGAGCTAGGCTGAGAATATCCTCCTTCAGGTAAATGCTTGTTTAATGTTCTTATCTCTTGGCAATTATCAGTGCTTTTACTTGGACAACAGTTCAGCGTGTAAGCATTTCCCTTCCCCCACCTATCTCCAAATGAAAGTGCAGGGTAAAATGCTTCAGCTGTGCTTGGAGAGTCTCTCAGAGTGTTAAAAGGAAAACAGTCAGGCTTCTCTTGGCTTAACCAGTTACTACCAAACTTTCTGCCTTTGTTCTGTCTTTCACAATTAAAGTTCACTCTTTCTGGCTTCCCACTGTTAAGCTTGCTAGCCGTTCCAAACCCACCAGATACCTTGTGCTGGGGCTTCTTCCAGGGTAATTCTTTCTCCCTCTGCCTCCTGTTCCAAGGTTCTGCTTGGTCCTTTAAACTCCTGAGCTGTAGCCTTGGGTCTCTCAGTGCCTTTGAATTCTTCTGGTAACAGAAGTCTTTCTCTGCCCCTGAGTCTCCCAGCTCCCGTCTGCTCCTTCGTGGATCACAGTTGCTTAGTGGTTCTCTCTCCAACGGTTCCTGGTCCTCTGACCGGTCCTCGTCCAGGTGCTTGTGTCCTGACTCCTCCTCTCCGTCTTGCTCCTGGTGCTCGTGCTCCTCTGTTTCTGTTTCTCAGTTCTTAACAAGCTGGCTGAGTACTGTACTGCCCGCCTCCTGCTTGGGCATGCCCAATCAGGGACCTGGCTTCTCTCCTGCCTTGAGGTGAGGTGTGGTTCCTGATTAGCTCTGTGTTTTTTCCTCTCAGAAGAGAAAATCCTGCATTCCCTTGCAGTACCGGTTCTCTCCACCGGATCACTATCAGTTTCCATTGCTTCATAAGAGTCTCCTACGTCACAGTACATATGACCTAGATTGGCCACTGTTGGAAACAGAATACTGGGCTTGTTGGACCTTGGTCTGACCCAGTATGGCATATGTTATGTTCTTATGTTCTTATATTTATACGGCAACAAAAAAGTTCTGACCCTTCCTTGGACTTACTCCCAATACCATCCTGCAACTTTCCTACCAGATCCCTGTGTCATCACGGGTTCACCAACATTTATTTCAAATGCCAAATTCCTTCCATTGACACACCAGATACAGTATGATTAATTACATAAGTTAAAGCACATCAGGAGCAGTGTCCAATGTTGAGTTGTCAGGAGGCACCAAGCTACATAGGGCCTTTGAAATTGAAATCTAAGTACTTTCACTACTTAGTTATGGCACAGCACTCTCAAGCCCTTAATTTCTTGTTCTCCCACAAACTCAATAATTCACACTTCCTACCTCACCATCTCTTTAATCCTATAGGCATACAAGGTGTTAAGAGGTTTGCACTTCATGTCTCCTTGTTCACCTAAAAGGAAAATCAATCAATGCATTAACACATTCCTCTCAACATTATATCTTTCCTAAGAAAAGAAAGAACACACAGCGCTCACAGGCATCACATACATACAGATTTCATGGTCCCGGCCAGCAATGGGAAACTGCAGCACTTACACGCCACTGAACACTGCTCTCCATTGCACTCTCTGGATACATAACACACAATTCCATGCTTGAGCACATGTCAACATGCACCACCATGGGGAGCTGCATATGAGGATGCCTCACATGTGTACTTTAGACCCTTAAGTTCCATCTAGTGAATCCATACCCCTTATGAATATATTCCTTTATCTTCATACATTCTGGTATGTCCCCTGGACTAAGAACACATTACCTGCTGGAAGTTCACTATCCCTGTGAAATCTTAAAAAGTTAGAAGGAATCTCAGCCAGAAAAATCACAGACACATATTATAAGTCTGTTAATAGAACTATAAAGTCACCACACAATGCCATCCAAGCTGGGACAACTCACAATGACCTGTAAACAAAAAGCATGTTAGAATGGCAGTTCCAAAAATAAACCAAAATAGTTGGGGCACCATTTTTATAATTTTTCTATGTTTATGAATTTTTTTTTCTTAAATTAGGTTCCCTTGAGTCACATATAACATTAACTGACAACTTAGAAATGGCTCAACTGCATGATCAATGTCCCTGATGAAAATGATTCCTGTTTGACTTCTCCTGGTCTTCAAGGCCTCTCGACTGGGGGATATTTCAAGGGCAACAAACCTTTTTATTAGAAATGTAAATAAATGGGGGGGCGGAGCCTGATGTCCAGCGGGTAGGACGCTTTGCGTTGAAGCTCCCGAGAGGCCTACTTAGAATCCTGACTTAATACCTATACAAATTTACTATTTCGCTCCGAGCTGACCGGGGCACCTCGGGGGGGATGGCGGCCCATAAACCAGCGCGCTTGGACTTCGGGTCTCCTTCTTCTTCTCACGGAAAACGCTCCAAAACAGAGATGTCCTCCCCACAGAAGATGGTCCCATTTCGTGAAAACCCCGAAATGCACCTGGAGATTTTGGAGGAAATACGCGGCGTGAAGGAATTGGTGCAGTCCAATGGAGAAGCGCTTCGAGCCATGCGAGAAGACTTTGGAGTGCTCCAGGACCGACTTGAAAGTCTTTCATTACGGCAGGACAACATGGCGGGGGTCCTCGACTCGCACGAGGTGCGCTTGGGCAAACTGGACAAGGCTGAGCGCCAGATACAGAATCTTCAAAAGGAGTTAGAAGATAGCAATAATCGAGCCCGTCGCAACAATGTGAGGCTCCTCGGAATGCCGGAGGGGGTGGAAGCAGGAGATATAAGAGAATTCTTGCTCAAAACTCTTCCCTCCTTGCTGAAGATCACTTTTCACAGAGAACTGGAAATCGATCGCGCACACCGTGTTCCTGCCCACATGGCGCTCAACCGCACGACCCCCCGGCCTATTATCTTTAGCTTGCTACGATATCAACAAGTGGAACAAATTTTACATGCTGCCCGAGCGAATCATCATTTGGAATTTGAAGGTCGTAAGGTCTCCTTCTTTCCTGATTTGGCAAAGCCTACCGTTGACCGTCGGAAGAAACTCCTTGCTTTTCGCCCTCGACTTCAACAGCTACAGGCTCGCTTTGGCCTGTTGTATCCAGCGAAGCTCCGAGTGACTCTCCACAACCAAACCAGGACGTTCGAAGATCCTGATCTACTATCAACATTTTTAGACTCCAAAGAAGCAGAGCAGATGCGCTAATCCCAAATCTTGGACTCTTATCTGCCGGCTCTATCCGCCATTTTGAAGGGCCCGATGCGGCGGTCATAGCCAAGCACAGAAATAGCCTGGACTTTCTTTCTTTCTCTATATGACTTTTGTTTTTTTGGTCTCCTATCCCTTCATGATGTGTGCCTCGGTCGGATTCGGAGCACGCACAGTCCTACAGGTTATGTGTTTTTTCAATTTAGGCCTTCTCTGGGGTTTCTCCCCGCAGACACATGGTCGCCAGTAATTTTGGGGTTTTGCTTCTCCTCTACCGTACTGCGGTTTTCTTTGTTAATGTGGGGCGCTTCATTGTATTATATTAGCTTATTTTTCCTATGCCATGTGTACAGCCAGATACAGTCAGTTTGAGGGATATAGTGAAATTATGTGTGCTATCATGCTCAGAATTTTTAACTTTTCTGAATGGCCTTATGTAAAATCTTATCATTCACCGTCAAAGGCATTAATGGTCCACTCAAAGGAAAGAAAATCCTTAGCTATCTTAGCCATGTGCATGTTGATTTAGTGTTTCTTCAGGAAACGCATTTAAACTCTGCTGAAACACTGAAACTCAATGCTAAGCCTCACAGGGTAGCTGCCTATTCTCCCACCGTTTCCAAATGGTACGGGATAACCATTCTGGTTAAGAAGTCTTTGCATGCTACTGTACCTGATATTAGCGCTGACAAGGAGGGTAGATGGGCCCGTGTACACCTTGAGGTTGGAGATAGTGAATTCACGTGTATTTGCCTTATGCCCCGAATGTGGACAACCCTGCTTACTATGCAAGTATTGCGCAGTTGGCCTTGGCCTCTGCCAATGCTCCATTAATACTTGGTGGCGATTTTACTCAAGTGTTCCCTCAATCTTTTCTTCTCAAACAAGGTGCTCGTTGGTTGGAAGATCCAGTACCGAGTAGACCTGTGTGGCTAGATATAGAAGCGGGCCTTTGCAAACCGATTCCTCTTACCTTTTTCCCTGGTATGACTCTCCCAACAGACTCCTACTATCTACCAATGCTTTTAGACACTTTAGGTGCCTTTAATACTCTTATGCAATCTTTAGACTCCCGACTCTGGTCAGTGCAACTTCAGCATCGCCTTCGGAGCACTAGAGTACTCCCGCCATCGGCATTCCCTACATAAGGTTGATTGGAGACTTTCCGATCTCTCGGTAGTTCACCGGGTGTAGCATCCAATTTTACTAAACCTTATGTAATGCTATAACTAGAGATACCCCTATAGCGCAGAAAGTATGGGAGAGAGAATTGCATGTGACTTTGACCTCGGAGCTATGGAGCCTTATCTGGAGTAGAGGGACACGGGTTCCCGATCCGCCTCACTCACTCAGGCCCTCTTCTTTCTAGCCCACCGGTGTTTTTACACTTCTCATAGATTAGACAAATGGAACACTACTCAGGGCAATGGTTGCTGGACACGTCCTGCGGCCATTGGTTCATTGCCTCATGTTATGCATGAATATCCCGCACTACAGTATTACTGGCGTCGGGTCTGGGGTCGTATTTAGTCTATCTCGCACTCTCAGGAGCCCCTTTCTTGGAGGATAGTGGGACTTCGCCCAATTGCGGGGATCCCCTCTCTCCCAAAAATGGCTTATCTCCTTTCGAACTTTATGCTTGGCATTGCTATTTCCCTAATTAAGTAATACTGGAAAATTAGCTCCCATCTGAGCCCCAATGAATGGTGGAATCATGCCTGTCTTTACAGTAAATATGTACAAATACCTCGTCTGTTCGCTTCCTCCGTTCAGACTCCTTCTCATTGGTCTCAATGGAAGCTGCTCAATGACTATGTACATTTTGCTAAATGCTCTCATCTGACTGTCTAACTTTGTATATATCTCTGTCCCATGATCATGCTGTATTGTAGATACTCTTTTGATCGTTTGATGTATAATCACTGTTAATTGGAAGCGCTCACATGCTGATATAATCGGGTAGAGAAGAAGCATCGGGGTGGGGGGTAATGGGTTTACTTTTCCTTATTGTATACCTGTTTTGTCTCTTTTGGTGTGTTGTTTCTTTTGTTTGTTGCAAAATGAAAATAAAAGTTAAAAAAAAAAAAGAAATGTAAATAAATGTAAAAGGTAAAGGAGGCCACTATGGTTCTCCAAAGATGTAGCTGAAAAGGTAAAGAAAAAGAGGGAGGCCTTCATGAAAAAGAAGAGATCACAGAGAGAGGAAGACAGCCATCTATATTTGGATAAACTTAGATAAGCTAGCGCAAAGTGGTCAGGAAAGCAAAGGTACAGAAAGAAGAAGAAAAAGCCAATGCAATAAAGTGTGGGGGATATGTTAGTGAGAGGAGGACGTGCAAAAGTGGTATTGTCAGATTCGAGGGTGCAGGGAAGGAATATGCAGAAACTGATGAGGAAAAAGCAGAATTGCTTAACAAATATTTTTGTTTTGTGTTCACAGATGAAGGGCCAGGAGCAGGACCTCAGAAAACATCCACAAATAGGAACAGAAGTGATAGGGTTCTTGAATGATGTTCAGAAGACTGTTGTTGTTGTTAAGTGCCATTGAGTCAGTGTTGACTCATGGAAACCCTCTGGATAGTTGACCTAAACTTTCTTCGGTCTTCAGCCAAATGGCTCACTGTTGATAGAGTAATATCCATAGCTGCTGTTATTGTATTGATCCATCTCATTGTCAGCCTTCCTCTTTTATGGTGACCTTCTACCTTGCCAAGCATTAGGAACTAGCTAAACTAAAAGTAGATAAACCCATGGGTCCGGATGGGATACAACCAAGAATACTGAGGAAACTTGGGTATGTTCTAGCGGCTCCAGTGTCTGACCTTTTCAATGCCTCTTTGGAGTCAGGAGTAGACTGGAGAAAGGCACATGTGTTCCCTTTACACAAAAGTGGACGTAAGGATGATATTGAGCACTACAAGCTGATTAGTCTAACCTCTGGGTTAGTAAATTATTGGAAAGACTACTAAAGGAGAGAATACTGAGGTTTCTGTAGTCCAATGGATTGCAGGATCCAAGGCTCATGGATTCACCAGAAACAGCTCTGTCAGACAAATCTAATAGATTTTTTGACTGGGTGACCAGGTTGCTGGACTGAGGGAGCGACCTAGACCTGATGTATTTAGATTTCAGTAAAGCCTTTGACACCGTTCTGCACAGGTGACTTATAAACAAACTGAGCACCCTAGGGATGGAATCTAAAGTGAATGATTGGGTTAGAAATTGGTTGAGTGGGAGGCAACAAAGGGTACAGCTAAATGGAGTTCACTCTGAGGAGAAGGAAGTTACCAGTGGTGTGCCGCAGGGATCTGTCCTTGATCTGATTCTGTTTAACATCTTTGTTAGTGATATTGCAGAAAGACCATCGGGTAAGATTTACTTGTTTGTGCATGATGCCAAAATCTACAATAGAGTAGACACCCAGGAAGGAGTCAATAACATGAGGAGGGATCTAGCTAAGCTTGAAGAATGGTCTAGAATTTGGCAGCTGAAATTTAATGCTAAAAAATGTGGGGTCGTTCATTTGGGCTGCAAAAATCCAAAGGAGCTGTACAGTGTAGGGGGTGATGTACTTCTGTCTACAAAAGAAGAGCGGGACCTAGGCATAATTGTGTTGAATGGTCTTAAAGTAGCTAAACAGGCAGAAAAGGTGACTGTGAAAGCCAGAAGGATGCTTGGGTGTATAGGGAGAGGAATGGTCAGCAGAAAAAAACAGGTGATAATGCCTCTGTATAAGTCTCGGGTGCGATATCATTTGGAGTATTGTGTGCAGTTCTGATGACTACACCTTCAAAAGGATATAAGCAGGTTGGAGTTTCTGCAGAGGGTGGCTACAAAATGGTTAGTGGTCCACATTATGAAGCATATGAGGACAGATTTAAAGATCTTAATATGTATACGTTAGAGGAAAGGCAGGATAGGGGCGATATCATAGCGATATTCAAATACATCTGTGGCATAAATGCACAGGAGGGCCTCTTTTGATGAAGGCAAGCTCTGCTATGAGGGGATAAACTCAGGATGAGTGGAAGGGGATGAAACTCAGGAGTAATATGTGGAAATATTTCTTTACGGAAAGAGTGGTAGATGCATGGATAGTCTCCCATTGGAGGTGGTGGGCTTGAGGACAGTATCTGAATTCAAAAAAACATAGGACAAACACAGAGGATCTCTAAAAGTTAAAAGGGGACTATTGTAGTTGATATGGAAGGGCAGACTAGATAGGCCATGTAGTCTTTTTCTGCTTCATGTTTCTATGTTTCTATTGATTGTAGCATCTAACTGAAGAGTTATCTGCAGTCAGGGCCGGATTTACCTATACGCCATGTACGCCATGGCGTAGGGCCCACAGCTGGCAAGGGCCCACAAAAAGCTGCCGCGGCAGCATGGACGGTCCCGCGGGGCCCCCTCTGCCCTGCCGAATCCCCGGCCGAGCCCCTCCGTGCCGGCTTTGAGAGACACGAAGGGAGAGTGTCTCCCTCGCGTCTCTGTTAAGCCCGCAGGGGCTGATGGGAAATTTCCCATCAGCCCCTGCGGGCTTAACAGAGACGCGAGGGAGACACTCTCCCTTCGCGCCTCTCAAAGCCGTCGCGGAGGGAGGGATTCGGCAGGGCAGAGGGGGCCCCGCGGGACCGTCCATGCTGCCGCGGCCTTGGTAGCAGCCAGAGGTTTTGCTTTTTTAAAATTTCATTTTACTTGAGCCGATGGGGGGGGGGGGGTAGTAGGACTGGAAATGGGCTGGGGGGGTTAGGACTGGTAATGGGCTTTGGGGGGGTTAAGACTGATAATGGGCTGTGGGCTGTTGGGGGGGGGTTAGAACTGGTAATGGGCTTTGGGGGGGTTAAGACTGATAATGGGCTGTGGGCTGTTGGGGGGGGGTTAGAACTGGTAATGGTCTATGAGGGGGGGTTAAGACTGATAATGGGCTGTGTTCTGATGTGGTCTGTCTGGTAATGGGCTATGGGGGGGCTAGGACTTGAAATTGGCTGTGGGGTTAAGACTGGAGGTTGGCTGATGGTGTTAGGACGGGTAATGGGCTGTGGGCTGTTGGGGGGGTTAGAACTAGCAATGGGCTATGGGGGGGTTAAGACTGGTAATGGGCTGTGGGCTGATGGGGGCTGTCTGGTAATGGGCTATGGGGGGGCTAGGACTGGAAATGGGCTGGGGGGGTTAAGACTGGAGGTGGGCTGATGTGGTTAGGACTGGTAATGGGCTGTGGGCTGTTGGGGGGGTTAGAACTGGTAATGGGCTATGGGGGGGTTAAGACTGATAATGGGCTGTGGGCTGATGGGGGCTGTCTGGTAATGGGCTATGGGGGGGCTAGGACTGGAAATGGGCTGGGGGTTAAGACTGGAGGTGGGCTAATGGGGTTAGGACTGGAAGTGGGCTGATGGGGGGGTTAGGACTGGTAATGGGTTATAGGGGGGGCTTAAACTGAAAATGGGGTGATGGGGGGTTAGGACTGGAAGTGGGTTGATGGGGGGGCTAGGACTGGTATTGGGTTGGGGGGTTGCTAGGACTGGAAATGGGCTGATGGGTGGCTAGGACTGGAAATGGGCTGATGCAGGGACTAGGAGGGAATGGATGCTGGGTGAGGCTGGAACTAGAAGGGAGATGATGTTGGGGGAGGATTAGAATGGGATGGGGCTGGAAGAGTAAAATGGAGAAGGGAAAAATATTTTGTGTGGGAGGGATATAAAATCTACAATTGGCCGGGTATTGGCCGGGTATTGGGAGAGTAAGTGGGGATTGAGGATGGAGGAGTAAAATTTGAGTGGATGAAATAGGAATGAGGAAAGAGCAAAAGGAGAAAGATTAGTATGTTAAAGCAGATGTAGAGAGAGAATGGAAAAAACTAGAAGAGAGAAGAAAGGACAAATGGACAGCAGACGATGGAGAGTTAGCAGAAGACATGAAGAAACCAGAAGAAAGTGGCTGGAGCAATTGCAGCTGAAAAAAAATGCAAAAAAGGTAGAAAAATATCTCTTTATTTTGAATTTATTAATTGGAATATGTCAGCTCTGGTAAATGTGCATCATTAACGTCTGCGCTTTGTTTAGTACAAGAGCAAATTAATGTATAGTTTTATTTCTACAGTGTTGTACATTCCAAGTTTGGCTTTTGGGATTCCCAGTTTAATTATTGTCTTCCTGTTTCTAAATTGTGATTACTTGTTTGGTGATGGTCTATGTTCTGCATGTGTAACTGAGCTGAGGTGTTCTGTTTATATAATTCCTATTTGACATTGCCACTTGTTCTCTTTCCCCAGTAGGTCATGTATTGTTGTTCTCTGAAATGTATTGGTTTAATATTTGCAGTGTTGCCTTTTGATTGGTAGAGTATGGTGCTTTGTGAGTCCTGGTAGTGCTGTTAGGATACGGCGGGTTTGCTATGGGTTGGCACTGGATTATAGTAATGTAGAAATCTTTTAGTCTTTCTTTATCCATACACTCTAAGAGGCACGTTTACTAAAAGTTAGTATATGGTAACATTATGCAAACATTTATGCAAATGAGGCCCCTTATGCAAATGAGGCCCCGCACCCCCCTTGGGCCGCCCCTGCTGGGGGCCCACAATTTTTGTTGGCGTAGGGCCTCACTCAAGGTAAATCCGGCCCTGTCTGCAGTCCATTACCACAATTGGTCTTCATTTCTCTCAAGCCTTTCTGCTTCCTCCTCCTATAAGAGAAAACAAATACATACATAGGCAAACAGGAAAAAAGTCTTAACGGTTCAGAATCCTTCCTCTGAGGCTTCAACTTTATCCTTTATGGCCCTCAATAAGGAGCATAGTGTGCTGGACCACAGTCCCAATGGGTGGGATCTTTTCTTCTCAGTAGAACATTTAGTTCTCCAGCTAATAGATGTATCATATGGTATTTATAAATATTCCACTCCAGCTACATGTTCCATACTCAAAGATCTACAATTTTCTGGAACTTCAGGTGATTCCGAGTCAGATCTGCATAGTAACCGTCCTTTATCAGTTTTGATTCCACATCTTTTTCCAAAGTCCATTATATGCAATGTCATGTACAGATAGGTTCAAACCACAGCACAACATTGAAAACCTGCTGACCTCCCTATTTGACAATCTCATAAGAGGCATTGACAATATCAAAAAAGATTCCTGATAATCTTTATGGACATATTGGCTGCCTTTGATATGGTCTCCCACAACATAATACTACAACAACTATATGAAGTTGGGCTCCGCAACAACACAATAAAATGGTTTGAATCATACCTCAGCAACCGAACACAGCAGGTCAAATGCGATGAAAAGAAAACAATGCGATTCGATGCACCACAAGGCATACCTCAAGGATCCACCCTGTCATCCATCCTCTTTAACCTTTGCATACAGCCCATATGCAATATCATCAAGCAACACAAGATGCACTACCACATTTATGCAGTGATATTATGGTATATATTCCTATCAACATACACGCACTGGACCTGATGCCCATAACCAAATGCCTGTAAGAGATGACTATATGGTTCACCAACAACAATCTGTCAGCGAGCTACAACAAGACAGAAACTTTGTTCATTGCCAGAAGTACCACCTTCAACCCACCACCAAAAATCTGCATCCAAGACAAAACAATAGCAGTGAAGGAGGGAGTAAAATACCTGGGCATCACACTAGACAAAAATCTGAACCTTCACTCACACATTAACAAAACAGCTGCAAAGGCATACTATAAACTGAAACTCATTAGGAGGCTCAAACTGATCCTAAACCAAGAGCACTTCCGCATGGTATGCCAAGCAATCATCACTCCTATCCTGGACTATGGTAACTCACTATATCAGGGTCTCCCTAAACAGGCCCTCCACCCCCTCCAACTTGTTAAAAATACGGCAGCCTGGATCATCACAAACACAGCAAGAAATGAGCACATCACACCTACTGTATATTCCAACACCTTCACTGGTTGCCCATCTTTAACAATATCTCAGCCAATGCTCTTTGAAACATGGTAACTAAGTACACCAGCACAAGGCCTAGTAGAAGCAGCATGGAAAACAAGATCATCACACCCACAGAATACCAAAGAACCAATCAAGCCACATCCAGAAGAGCACCATCACTCTTTGCACCCGATACCAAGGACTTCCGAAGGATGCTCAGGACCATACTATTTACAGAATACTATGGGCCCTCCCAGAGTCCATAGACATGGCTATGAACTTAATCGTACACAGCCCACAAATGACATAATTGTAAATAGTTGTATAGATGCACATAATCCCCTGCCCTCACTTCCCCCCTCCCGCCCTGACCTTCTTAAATGTACCTAATCTAGTTATACTGTAAATCACTTTGATTGAAGGATAAGGTGGTATATAAAACTGGTTTAATAAATAAATAAAACTTCTAGGCTGCTAACCAGTCTGCTTGAGACAAGCATATCAGTTGTAGATCTTTTGGAATGTTTCCTGGTTGAATAGAAAGAATATCCAGGCTCACTAACCAATTCTAGATAGTACAAAAAGCTGTGCGGGTGTTGTGGCTGCACAGGGCACAAGTATAGAAGGGGTGCTGATTTCATCACAGAGCTTCCAGAAAGTGCAAAAAGAGTAAGAGTAAGTTACTACACATGGCTGGGTGGGGAAAGATCTTTGTTTCACTGATCCCGGCTTAATCAGGAGAGTATTACAAACACTTGTCAGGAGTGGACTGGAGTGGACTGCCTGACAAGTCTTTGCAATACGCCCTGATGAAGCTAGGATTGGTGAAACAAAGATCTTTGTAGAGCATCTCTACCTTCATGGAGAACTGGAAGCTGTAAAGATAAGTAAATTTGGGCACTCTTGGGCTGGTGTTTTCCTCCAGTAAATAGCCATTGTTTGGTTTGGATTCAGGAGTGACGGCACCAGAGTGGCTTAAAGTTGCCGTTTGTGATTTTCTCTGGCTGGTGCTGACCTGAAGCAAGAAGCGTGGAGCCTGATTCAGAAAGTGGCACATCTGAGCCATCCGGATAGCCCCAAGCAGGACAGGCCCATTAGGACCTGATTCTGTAACGTGGGAGCAAAATGTTCCCACAGCATACAGAATCAGGCCCTGAGATGGCCCAGCATGCCCCTGCAGACTCGCGGGGACAGCCTCCCTGCAGGTCCTCCTGACTCCCATGGCACAGACCCTCTGTTTCCCCGCTGCCCAACCCAAAGTTGGGCAGCCGGGGCCAGGATTGAGCGATGGGGACCTACCTGCCCCCAGTCCCGGCCTCTGGGAGGGTTCCGGCCCCAATCGCCCAGTTAAAGTTGCCTATTCTACTTTCAAAGTTGAATAAGCAGCACGTTCCCCCTGACCTCGCAGGAAATATAGGGTCGTGACCTGAATCGGCCCTGTACATCTTGCTGCCTCAGCCCGCCCCCACTCAGCCCTCACTTTGCCCTCACTCTGCCCCCTCCCACCCCCCGCCAGCTCTCCCTGTACTGCTGCTCTGGCCTTGAGGGGAAAGTTGGTGGGGGAATACAGGCAGGACGGCTTGCAGCCCCGCAAGTCGCCTCTCAGAATTGGGCCCTAAGTGTAGCCTTATTTTATTAATGAATGAATATAAAAAAATAACTAAAATTTAAAATTAAGAACATGATTGGATAATATCAATTGACTTTTTAAAGGGCTAATGAATAAAATATATAAAATATAGAACTTATGGCAAATAGAAGAGTTTTTTGGCCCGTGATGGTGTGAATAAAGCTTTTCCCCTTTGGGTAGATAACTGCTATATAGAGGGAGATTTAATGCATGCTGGGGTCTTTCCTCCTTGTATTTAGCTATGGAGCTTTTGTGAGAATTGTATCTGCCTGTTCTCCATGTAAGACTTAATAGTAAAATCATTGAACCGATGTTTGGACAAGACTCAGTAGTATAGTGCATTGCAAAAGCATTCATCCCCTCTATGTTTGTCCTGTTTTGTTGCATTACAACCTGGAATTAAAATGTAGTTTTGGGGGTCAGCACCATGTGATATACACAACATGCCTATGACTTTGAAGGTGCAAAATATCCTTTATTATGACACAAACAATAATTAAGACAAAAAAAACCCCAGAAAGCAGGAGTGTGCATATGTATTCACCACCCAAAGTCAATACGTTGTAGAGTCACCTTTTGATGCAATTACAGCTGCAAGTCTCTTGGGGTATGTCTCTATTAGCTTAGCACATCTAGCCACTGGGATTTTCCTTAAGGCAAAACTGCTCCAACTCCTTTAAGTTAGATGGGTTGCGTTGGTGTACAGCAATCTTTAAGTCATGCCACAGATTCTCAATTTGATAGAGGTCTGGGCTTTGGCTAGGCCATTCCAAGACATTTAAATGTTTCCCTTTAAACCAGCTTTAGCAGTATGTTTAGGGTCATTGTCCTGCTGGAAGGTGAACCTTTGTCCCAGTCTCAGATCTCTGAATACCATCCATCGTTCCTTCAATCCTGACCAGTTTTCCTGTCCCTGCCAATGAAAAACAACCCCACAGCATGATGCTGCCACCACCATGTTTCACTGTGGGAATGGTGTTCGCGGGGTGATGGGAAGTGTTGGGTTTGCGCCACACATGGCGTTTCCCATGATGGCCTAAAGTTCAGTTTTCATCTCTGACCAGAGCACCTTTTTCCATGTGTTTGGGGGGGGTGGGGGGGGTCTGCCACATGCTGTTGTGCAACTCCAAATGTGTTTTTTTATTTCTTTCTTTAAGCAATGGCTTTTTTTCTGGCCACTCTTCCATAAAGCCCCACTCTGTGGAGTGTATGGCTTAAAGTGGTCCTATGGACAGATACTCCCATCTCCACTGTGGATCCTTGCAGCTCCTTCAGTGTTTTCCTTGGTGTCTTTATAGCATCTCTGATTAATGCCCTCCTTGTCCAGTCTGTGAGTTTTGGTGGGCGGCCTTCTCTTGTCAGGTTTGTAACATAGTAACATAGTATATGACGTCAGACCAGTATGGTCCATCTAGTCTGCCCAGCAAGGCGCTAAGAGTAGGTGCATCTGCTGCTCCATGCAGGTCACCTCTCCCCATGCCTTTGTTTAGGCATGTACCCACCACTCCGTGTAAGTTATCCCTATTTGTTGAGATATAAGAGAGATATGTTTATTTTGATTTTATCCTGTTGCTATAAAGGGATCCTCTGCGTCTGTCCCATGCCATTTTGAATTTTGTCACTGTATTTGCCCCCACCACTTCCATTGGGAGGGCATTTCAAGCATCAACCACCCTTTCAGTGAAAATGTATTTCCAGATGTTGCCTTTCAGTTTACCCCCTTGCAGCTTCATGTTATGCCCTCTAGTTTTACAGCTTCCCTGCCTTTGTAAGAGGTTTGTTTGTTCATTATTAGTCTTTAAGTATTTAAAGGTCTGAATCATATCTCCCCTGTCCCTCCTCTCCTCCAGAGTATACATATTTAGGTCTTCAAGTATCTTCTCATATGTCTTCTGATTCAGGCTCCAAACCATTTTGGTCGCCTTCCTGTGAACCGCTTCCAGCCTTTTTATATCCTTTGCGAGATACAGTCTCCAAAACGGAACACAATATTCCAAGTGTGGCCTCACTAGTGACTTGTACCGTGGCATTAGTACCTCTTCCTTTCTGCTGGTAATTCCTCTCTGTATGCCACCCAGCATCCCTCTGACTTTTGTCACCACCTTGTCACTTTGTCTCGCCACCTTGAGATCCTCAGAAACAATCACTCCGAAGTCCTTCTCCTGGTCCGTGCATACCAACCTCTCACCCCCTATTGCATACAATTCCCTTGGATTTCTGCTTCCCAAGTGCATGACACTGCGCTTCTTCACATTAAATCTTAACTGCCAAGCATTAGACCATTCTTCCAACTTTTGTAGATCTTTCCTCATGTTATACACTCTCTCAGGGGAGTCCACTCTGTTGCAATTTTTGTGTCATCTGCAAAAAGAAAGATGTTTCCATTCAGTCCTTCAGCAATATCACTCATAAATACATTGAACAGTACTGGTCCCAGGACCGAACCCTGGTGCACACCGCCAATCACCTTCCTTTCTTGCGAGTGAGTTCTGTTTACCATCACCTTCTGTCGCCTGTCAGTCAACCAATTTATGATCCAGTTCATCACCTTGGGACCCATCCCCAAGCTGTTTAGTTTATTGATAAGCCTCCTATGAGGAACAGTATCAAAGGCTTTGCTGAAATCTAGGTAGATCACATCCATTGCATGTCCTTGATCTAGTTCTCTAGTCACCCAGTCAAAACTCTCAATCAGATTTGTTTGGCAAGATCGGCCTTTGGTAAAACCATGTTTCTTTGGATCATGCAACTTGTTGGTTTTGAGAAATCCCACTATTCGATCCTTCAGGAGCGCCTCCATTACTTTTCCCGCCACCGAGGTAAGGCTTACTGGCCTGTAGTTTGTCTCTTCTTCCCTATTGCCACTTTTGTGAAGAGGTACCACTTCAGCCCTTCTCCAGTCCTGTGGAACTTCTCCTGTCTCCAAGGATCTATTAAAAACATTCCTTAATGACCCTGCAAGAACCTCTCTGAGCTCTTTCAGTATCCTGGGAAGTATCCCATCTGGTCCCATAGCCTTATCCACTTTCCGTTTTGCAAGCTGTTCTAATACAGTCGTCCCTCGCCACTTCACGCTTCGACTTTTGTGGCTTCACTCTATCGCAGTTTTTTCAAATACATGTATATTCATTAAAAAGTTGATTGAGACAGTGAAAATGATACAGCGCATGCTCGGTTGTCTGAGTCAATTATACACCCCTGTATTACAATTACAATTAAAATTACTGTACGTATGGACTGTAGGCCTTTATCTAAGCCCCACAATGTCTCCTAAATGTGCTGCTTCTTCTAAGCCTTCTGACGATGAAACTAAGCACCGGAGGAAGATGCTTTTCATCCAGGAGAAGGTAAAACTCTTGGATATAAATAAAGAATCCTACTTCGCGGAAATTCACTTATCGCAGTAGAGTCTGTAACTGATTAACCGCGATAAACGAGGGACGACTGTATATCATCTTTTGTGAATGGTGTGTTATCTATTCCATTCCCATTTGTATGTTTGTCAATCACAGGTGGTCCTTCTCCAGGATTTTCTTTAGTAAAATCAGAACAGAAGTATTTGTTTAGCATTTTTGCTTCTTCAATGTCACTTTCCACAAATCTGTTCTCGGCACTTTTGAGTCCTGCAATTCCACCTCTGATTTTCCTCCTCTCCAGAATATACCTGAAAAAAGTCTTGTTGCCATATTTCACATCTTTAGCCATCTTTTCTTCTGTCTTGGATTTTGCTATCCTTATTTCTCCTTTTGTCTCTTTTAGTTTGATCCTGTATTCTTTTCTGTGTTCCTCTGTTTGCGAACTTCTGAATTTTGTGAAAATTATGTTTTTGCCTTTATTTGTGCAGCTACTTCTTTGGAGAACCAAATAAGTTTCCTTTTCTTCTTGCTTTTATTTACTTTCATTACATATGTATCTGTTGCCCCTTTTATTGCCTCCTTTAGTTTAACCCACTGCAATTCCACTTCCCTTATCCCCTCCCAACCTGCCAACTCCTCCTTCAGGCATTTGGCCATTATACTGAAGTCAGCGTTTTTGAAGTCTAAGACTTTGAGCTTGCTGTGATTGGACTCCGCCTTGGCTTTTATTTTATTTCAAACCACACCTTGTGATGGTCACTGCTGCTTACCTGGGCACCCACCTGGATATTCAACATGCTATCTCCGTTGGTGAGTACTAAATCCAGCATCGAGCTTTCCCTGGTCGGTTCCATCACCATTTGTCTAAGTAGTGCATCTTGGAAGGCATCCACAATTTTTTTACTTCTTTCCAGATTTGCAGAAGAAATACTCCAATCCACATTGGGTAGATTAAAGTCACCAAATATGCTCACTTCCCCCTTCATGGCTATTTTTTGCAATATCAATAATCAATTTGCTATCCATTTCTTTGGTTTGAATTGGAGGCCTGTAGATCACACCAGTATGGATGGCAGTGCCATCTCTTTCCAACACAATCCACAATGCTTCTTCTTTTCTCCATGTACCCTGCATTTCAGCAGCTTTAATATTGCTTTTGACATATAGGGCTACTCCTCCTCCTTTTCTACCCTCTCTATCTCTTCTAAATAGATTTTAGCCAGCTATGGCTATATCCCATTTATGTGACTCGTTAAACCATGTTTCTGTAGTGGTGCCATATTCTTTATATTTTGTTATAATGGATTTAATGGTGCTCCGTGGGATATACAGAATTTGGAATATTTTTTTATAACACAACCCTGATCTATACTTTTCTACAACTTTGTCTCTGACCTGTTTGGAGTGCTCCTTGGTCTTCATATTGCTTGCTTAGTGGTGTTGCAGAGTCAGGGGCCTTTCAGAACAGGTATATTTATACAGGCATCATGTGAAGATCATGTGACACTGACTGCACACAGGTGGCCCCTAATCAAGTAATTATATGACTGCTGAGGTTAATTGGTTGGACCAGATCTTATTTAGGGGTTTCATAGCAAAAGGGATGAATACATATGCACTCACAACCATTCAGTTTTTACTTGTTTTTTTATATATACAAGGTATTTTATTGTCATTTCACTTCACCAATTTGGACAATTTTGTTAGGTCTATTACCTAATATCCAAATGAACCTCCATTTTCATTCCAGGTTGTACATAATGCAACAAAACAGGACAAAAACCAAGCGGATGAATACTCTCACAAGGCACTGTAGTAATAGAATAGGGATAGGTATAATTGTTGTTCTTCTAGGAGCTTTTTTGTTTGTTATTTGTCTTTTTCTTGGTGTGGTGTTAGTAGGTAGTTTAATAAGCCAACATGAAACCTCTATTGCCTCTTCCCATCACTAATTTCTGAATAGTGCAACGAACAGGGAATAGCTATATGATCAAAAATAGTAATGAAAGTGATCATAGTATTCATAACTTATCAGGCTCCTCAATATCGAAAAAAAATCAATCCTAAAGTATGTGTTGTGAACTAGGGATAAAAAGGTGTAG
This sequence comes from Ichthyophis bannanicus, assembly GCA_033557465.1. Lineage (NCBI taxonomy): Eukaryota > Metazoa > Chordata > Amphibia > Gymnophiona > Ichthyophiidae > Ichthyophis > Ichthyophis bannanicus. The sequence continues at coordinate 350,234,559 of CM066032.1, forward strand.
TCTCTATCTTTTGGGTGCAGTAGACACTAAGGGGTCATCTAGACCCATTTGTTGCATGAACAATTGCTATATTTTCTTTGATTGGGACTTCCTAAGTTATCCATGAGACCTTTTGCCGTCGCTTTTCTACCTGTTTAGCTACTTTAAGATCATCAGACACAACCACGCCCAGGTCCCGCTCTTCTTTAGAGGACAAAAGTACTTTACCCCCTACACTATATTGCTCCCTTGGATTGCTGCAGCCCAAATTCATGACCTTACATTTTTTAACATTAAATCGCAGATGCCAAATTCTAGATCATTCTTCAAGCTTAGCTAGATCCCTCCTCATGTTATCTATTCCTTCCTGAGTGTCTACTCTATTGCAGATTTTGGTATCATCTACAAAGAGGCAAACCTTATCCGACAGCCCTTCTGCTATATCACTAACAAAGATGTTAAAAAGAATTGGACCAGGAACAGATCCCTGCGGCATCACTGTGGGATCCCTGATAACCTCCTTTTCCTCAGAGTGAGCTCCATTTACCTGTACACTTTGTCACCTCCCACTCAACCAACTTCAACCCAATCAGTAACTTTAGGGTCCACCCCTTGGGTGCTCAGCTTGTTTGTAAGTCGACTGTGCAGAATGGTGTCAAAGGCTTTACTGAAATCTAAGTATACCATATCTTGGACTCTCCCTCTGTTCAACTCCCTGGTCACCCATTCAAAGATCATGGAACAGTCTTCCATCAGAGGTGGCAGAGACAAGGACTGTATCTGATTTCAGAAAACCATGGGATGAACACAGAAGTTCTCTAAGGGAGAGGAAGGGATCGTAGAGCTTAGTAATTGGTATGGATGGGTAGACTGGATAGATCATATGGTCTTTATCTGCTGTCATTTTGTTTCCATATTTCTATGCTTATAATTAAAAGCAAACACGTGAAATGAGATCTATAATAAGTCCATTTCAGGAAGAAAACATGACCTGCTGCTGGAACTTCTCTTTTCTTGTTTTCATATCTTTATGAAAAAGAGGCTGTGCCAAGTTCTGACAGAATAGAAGAAACAAAAATATTATTAGGGACATCCCTCTGAAGCCTTTAGATAACTCAAATGACAATCAAATCATTATTTTGATTTGTATCTATTTTATTTGTATTTTATATGTATCATTATTTTTTTTCATGCTAATGTCACAAAGATATTATAATACTCCTGATGCAGGCATATATTTGCCAAAACACAGCAGTGTCATGTTGTGGCGAACAAATTCATTTTGGATATATCTTTCGGAATCCTGGTCTCCCTCACTGTGTTGGCTTGGTAAAACAAATAGCAGCAAACAAACAGGAGAGAGATCTGGGACTCATTTTGGAAGACATTAATGTAGTGAGTGAGTGTGAAAAAGCAGCTGGAAAACTAATAGAGTACTAGGATGTATAAGAAGCAGGCAATCAGACCATAAGATAGAAGAAATTGAAAGGATTGCCACCAAAATGGTATATGAACTTCACTGTAATCCATACACAGGGAAAACGAGGGATCCATATATGTACCCCCTAGAAGAAAGAGAGATCGGAGATAATCTATGTTATACATTACATTTGATGCTTATATACTGCCTTGTTCCCAAAATGGATCTGAAGCAGTTTAAATTGTTGTTACGTGCCATCGAGTTAGTGTCGACTTATGGCGACCCTCTGGATAGTTGTCCTAAAATGTGTTTGGTCTTCAGTTAGGTGGCTCATTGTTCACAGAATGGCACCCATAGCTATTGTTATTGTATTGATCCATCTCATTGTTGGCCTTCCTCTTTTGCGTTGACCGTCTTCCTTGCCAAATATGTCTTTCTCTAATGATCTCTCTTTTCGCATGATATTTCCAGAGTATGAAAGTAAAAGTCTTGTCATTTGAGCTCATAAGAAAGCTTAGGTATTATCTCCTCTAGTACTGAATGGTTTGTAATTCATGTAGTCCATGGTACACATAGTATTCGTTGTCAGCACCATAATTCAAAGGCATCAATTTTCTTCCTATCGTTTTCACTGTCCAACTTTCACATCCATATGACATTATTGAAAATACCAAGGCTTGAACAAGTTGAATCTTTGTATGGAGAGAGACATCTCTGCTCTTGAGAATCTTATCTATGTCCTTCATAGCCATTCTGCCAAGAGCAATGAGTCGTTTGATTTCTTGACTGTTTGTTGCTTCTTTATTGATGTTGTTGTTAAGTGCCGTCGAGTCAGAGTCGACTCATGGCGACCCTCTGGATAGCTATCCTAAATTGTGTTTGGTCTTCAGTCAGGCGGCTCATTGTTGACAGACTGGTACCCATAGCTGCTGTTATTGTATCGATCCATCTCATTGCTGGCCTTCCTCTTTTGCGTTGACCTTCTATCTTGCCAAGCATAATGTCTTTCTCTAATGATTTCTCTCTTCGCATGATGTGTCCAAAGTATGAAAGTTGAAGTTTTGTCATCTGAGCTTCTAAAGAAAGCTTAGGTTTGATCTCCTCTAGTACCGATTGGTTTGTTCTTCGGGCAGTCCATGGTATACACAGTATTCGCCGCCAACACCATAATTCAAAGGCATCAATTTTCTTCCTATCTGTCTTTTTCACTGTCCAGCTTTCACATCCATATGATGTTATTGAAAATACCATAAAACAATAAGTAGAAAGAAAACAAGATTGAACGCTAACATTTGTGAGTATAGTAATGTGCAATGAAATGTCGGAAGCGTAGCCTTGAGATACTGTGCACCTCTTGAAGCTATCAATTCCATTTTGCTCAAATGTTGAGCCCCCAAAGGAGCTAAAAAACAAGGTAAAACACCACCATTAAAGTGTAACCCTTAAAATTGAAATAAATAAATATTATAAAAATATTTTGTGTCTTTGTGAAAAGGAATTACAACAAGATATCGTTGCTTAACAATCTAATGTCACACGGAAGTCACTTACCGAATACTCCGTTGTTGAAAATTGTTGGCACAATAAGATTTTAAAATCTTGTTGTATAAACCTTCTTTTCTTCTTCATATAAAATCTTATTGTGCCAACAATTTTCAACAATGGAGTATTCAGATAAGTGACTTCCATGTGACATTAGATTGTTAAGCAACGATATCTTGTTGTAATTCCTTTTCACAAAGACACAAAATATTTTTATAATATTTATTTATTTCAATTTTAAGGGTTACACTTTAATGGTGGTGTTTTACCTTGTTTTTTAGCTCCTTTGGGGGCTCAACATTTGAGCAAAATGGAATTGATAGCTTCAAGAGGTGCACAGTATCTCAAGGCTACGCTTCCGACATTTCATTGCACATTACTATACTCACAAATGTTAGCGTTCAATCTTGTTTTCTTTCTACTTATTGTTTTGTGATTTATAGGGTAGAAATTGGTGTTAGGTTGTTTGATTGAAAATACCATGGCTTGAACAAGTCGAATCTTTGTATGAAGAGAGACATCTCTGCTCTTGAGAATCGTATCTAGGTCTTTCATAGCCATTCTGCCAAGAGCAATGCGTCATCTGATTTCTTGACTGCTTGTTGCTTCTTTATTGATAGTTGATCCAAGTAGGTTAAAGTTGTTCACAATTTCAATTTCTTCTCCTTCAACGATGAACCTTTTGATTATGCCAGTTGTCATGATCTTTGTCTTCTTTACATTAAGGTGCAGGCCCATTTTGAGACTATGTTCTTTGATTGTGAGAAGCAAATGTTTCAGATCATCTTCACTTTCAGCCAGTAATGTAGTATCATCAGCATAGCGAAGGTTGCTGATGAGTCTTCCACCAATCTTCACAACTCTGTTGTCTTCATACAATCCTGCTTCTCTGATGATTTGTTCTGCATATAAATTAAACTGGTAGGGGGAAAGTATGCAGCCTTGTCTTACACCTTTGCTTATTTTAAACCATTCTATTTCTCCTTGTTCCGTTTGAACTTTTGCTTCTTGATCAATGTACAGATTGCGCAAGAGAACGATCAGGTGTTCTGGTATACCCATGCATCTTAATGTGGTCCAGAGTTTCTCATGGTTTACACAGTCAAAAGCCTTGCTATAGTCGATAAAGCACAAATAGATATCCTTTTGGTATTCTTTAGTCTTTTCAAGGAGCCATCTCACATCTGCAATGATGTCTCTCGTTCCTCGCCCTTTCCTGATCCCTGCTTGCACTTCAGGTAGTTCTTGTTATAGGTATGGTTGTAGCCTCTTTTGAATAATCTTCAGTAGAATCTTGCTGGCATGTGGGATCAGAGCGATTGTGCGATAATTTCCACAGTCAGTTGGATCACCTTTCTTTAGTATTGGTATAAACACAGATCTTTTCCATGATGTTGTCTTTCATATTTCTTGGCAGAGCCTTGTGAGTACGGTAACAGATGCATCAGATTGCTGCAATACTTCTATGGGAATGCTATCAATGCCTGGTGCTTTGTTCTTTGATAAGGCTTTCAATGCTGCTTCAACTTCTTCTTTCATCACCAATGGTTCCCGATCATAAGGTACAGGTTGAAACGGCTGTTGGTCCACTTGATCTTTATCATATAAAAACTCTGTATATTACTTCCACCTTTTCTTGATCTTCTCAGCATCATTCAACGTAGAACCTTGAGCATCTTGTAACATTCCAATTTGAGGCTGGAACTTTTTCTTTAACTCTCGTAGCTTTAGGAAAGCCGATCTTGTTCTTCCTCTAATAGTTTCTGCTTCTATTTCCTTGCAATTGTCATTGTAGTACTTTTCCTTGTCCTGTCTTGCTGCACGTTGGAAATCTCTGTTGAGTTCTGTGATTGTCTTTCTTTCTCCTCTGGCTTTAGCTTCTCTGCGTTTCTGGGCAATTTTCAGAGTTTCTGCCGTCATCCATTTTGGCCATTTTTGCTTTTTCACCTTTTGTAGAGGCTTCTCGCTTTCTTCCAACACAACCTTCTTGATGTCATTCCATAACTCTTCTGGAGCTCTGTCATTTGTATCTAAAGTAGCAAATCAATTTTGCAGGCAGTCTTTAAATTCCAGTGGTATATTCTCAAGGTCATATTTTGCTGCATTCATGAGTGGTTTGCTCTTTTTCAACTTAGCTTGAGTTTGCATACTAGTAGTTGATGATCTGTACCACAGTCAGCTCCAGGTTTTGTCTTTGTTGACGTTACAGAGCTTTTCCATCGTTGACTTCCACAGATGTAGTCAATTTGATTTTTATACAATCCATTGCGTGAAGTCCATGTGTACAGTCGCCGCTTGTGTTGCTGGAAGAAGGTGTTTGAGATGAATAGATCATTGATCTTGAGAACAAATGTTTAAGATCATCTTAACTTTCAGCTAGAAATGTGGTATCATCAGCATAGCGAAGGTTGTTGATGAGTCTCCCACCAATCTTCACACCTCTGTTGTCTTCATGCAATCCTGCTTCTCTGATGGTTTGTCCTGCATATAAATTAAACAGGTAGGGGGAAAGTATGCAGCCTTGTTGTACGCCATTGCCGATTTTAAATCATTCTGTTTCTCCTTGTTCTGTTCGAACTGTTGCTTCTTGATCAATTTAAAGATTGTGCAAGAGAACAATCAGGTGTTCTGGTATACCCATGCTTCTTAATGTAGCCCAGAGTTTCTCATGGGTTACACAGTCAAAAGCCTTGCTGAAGTCAATAAAAAACATATAGATATCGTTTTGGTATTCTTTAGTCTTTTCAAGGATCCATCTCACATCTGTGATGATGTCTCTCGTTGCTTGCCCTTTCCTGATCCCTGCTTACACTTTAGGTAGTTGTTGTTCCAGGTATGGTTGTAGTCTCTGCTCAATGATCTTGAGTAGAATCTTGCTGGCATGTGGGATCAAAACGGTTGTGTGATAATTTCCACAGTCAGTTGGATCACCTTTCTTTAGTATTGGCATAAATACAGATCTTTTCCAGTCAGCCATGATGTTGTCTTCCAAATTTCCTGGCAGAACCTTGTTAGTATGGCAACGGCTGCATCAGATTGCTGTAATAATGCTTTTATGGAAATGCCATCAATGCCTGATGCTTTGTTCTTTGATAAGGCTTTCAAAGCTGCTTCAACTTCTTCTTTCGTCACCAATGGTTCCGGATCATAAGGTAAAGGTTGAAGTGGCTGTTGGTCCACTTGATCTTTATCATATAATAACTCTGTATATTCTTTTCACCATTTCTTGATCTTCTTAGCATCATTCAGCATGGATCCTTGAGCATCTTGTAATATTCCAATTCGAGGCTGGAATTTTTTCTTTAACTCTCATAGCTTTAGGGAAGCCAATCTTGTTCTTCCTCTAATAGTTTGTGCTTCTGTTTTCTTGCATGTGTCATTGTAGAACTTCTCCTTGTCTTGTCTTGCTGCATGTTGGAAATCTCTGTTCAGTTCTGCAATTGCCTCGCTTTCTCCTCTGGCTTTAGCTTCTCTGCATTTCTGGGCAATTTTCAGAGTTTCTTCAGTTATCCATTTTGGCTGTTTTTGCTTTTTTACCTTTTGTAGAGATTTCTCACTTTCTTCCAACACAGCCTTCCTGATGTCGCCCCATAACTCTACTGGAGCTTTGTCATTTGTATCTAAAGCAGCAAATTGATTTTGCAGGCAGTCTTTAAATTCCAGTGGTATTTTATCAAGGTCATATTTTGCTATATTCATGAGTGGCTTGCTCTTTTTCAACTTTAGCTTGAGTTTGCATACTAGTAGTTGTTGATCTCTACCACAGTCAGCTCCAATTTTTGTCTTTGTTGATGCTTTTTCATTTTTGATTTTCACAGATGTAGTTAATTTGAATTTTGTACAACCCATTGGGTAAAGTCCATATGTACAGTCACAGCTTGTGTTGCTGGAAGAATGTGTTTGAGATGAATAGATCGTTATTCTTGCAGAATTCTATCCTTCTTTCTCCAGCTTCATTTCTGTTGCCAAGTCCATATTTTACAACTATTATGCCTTCTTCTTTGTTGCCAACTTTGCGTTCCATTCACCCATGACTATCAGGATATCCTGTTTGCATGTTCTGTCAATTTCAGCTTGTACTTGTTCATAGAACTCATCAATTTCATCCTCTTCTGCAGCTGTTGTTGGGGCATATACTATTTATAGTTGTGTTGAAAGGCATTCCTCATAGACGAATAGAAATTAATCGTTCACTGATTGCATTGTATTTCATTACAGTTCTTGCAAGTTTCTTCTTAATTATAAATGCAACACCATTTCTTCTTTGTCTTTCATTTCCAGCATAGTAGACCATGTGATCATCAGATGCAAAGTGCCCGAAGCCAGTCCATTTCAGTTCACTGACACCCAACTACCCTTGTACATTCTATGTCCCAATATGTAAGACATCTTTGCAGTTTATATTACAAACTACAAAACCAACATAGCAGATTACATAATATAATGCAGTATCATTAAAAATCAATAATAAAACCTCTCTAATAAATGAGGAAACATTTTTGAAATCGTACAAATATCTAACAAGCTTCATTAACATAGAAACATAGAAACATGATGACAGAAAAAGACCACATGGCCTATCTAGTCTGTCCTTCCATAACAACAACTACAACAGTCCACTTTTTACCTTTAGAATATCTGAAGCTTTTTACCTTTAAAGTATCTGAAGCTTTCCATAGAATGAAAAGTTCAAGGACAAGGAGTGATCATGTGAAGCTGAAGGAAAGGAAACAGAATTGGAATGTGAGAAAATGGCTTTTTCACTGCGAGGGTGGCAGATACCTGGAACAGACTTCCAGCAGAAGTTATAGGAGTTAAAATAGTGGCAACATTTAAGTATGCATACAAAGATACAAAGGAACCTTAGTGGCACAGAGCAGAAGAAGATCAAAGATCGACTAAAATCTATGACAGCACAGGAGACAGGTAAAAATGTGCAGACCGGGTGGATCAAATGGTCCTTTTTTGTCAGGATTTTCGATGCTTCCAACTAATCTCTTGAAAAACCCAAGGAGCTCCAAAATAGAAATGCTTAGGCATGTAAAAAAATGCCTTGAACAATATATTAAGAAATGAAAACAGTGTATAAGTACCCTAACTTTGCCAACAAAGCTCTGCCTGTTCATAAATCTGCAGTTGTTTGCGTTGGATCTATTTACACTTCTGCAGAGACTTGTTCTGATTGTTGATAAGTTTATCGAGTTACAATTCCTATTATTCTCATTCAAGGAACAACTTCCTTGGTGATTTAATACAATTATAGACAGCCCTTAACTCTGTTAACATGTAGACTTTATCACCTGAGAGCTTGGTTGCCTGTTAAAATATATTCTTTCTTTCCAGGTTTGCCAAATGATTCTCAAATTGTCTTAGAGGAGTTCTTTCAGTGGGTAATTTTCTATAGGTTGAGCAGGAGACTATGGGGGTCATCCAGAACCATGAATAGCGGAGATGAACGTCCGGCTTGTAAGTCCAACCCCCGCTATTCGCAGGGACCCTATTCCAAAATGAAAGCTCCTCACATGTACATGGCCTTTGTGCAAGGTGCTCTGGACGGGAGTGGGAGGCGCCGGCAACATGGTGGAGAGCGGGTGGAGCAGAGGCAGGCCCATGACCCCAGATTTACAGGGCTGATACAGGTCACGGCCCTGTATATCTGGGGAGGCAGATATGAATGGGGGACTTATTCCACCTTGGAGGTGGAATAAGTCCCCTCCGAAGAAGGGGATTGCCACTGATAGATCCGTAAAAATGAGGTGAGGAGCAGTAGGGGGGTTCCCCTCCGCCCAATCACGTTCCTGACAGACCCCTATGGGGGTCAGGTGGTGGGGAAATGTTGTTCTGCAGTGGTGCAGGGCAACAGAGCTTCTGCTGGGCATCCTGGTGTCATGGCGACAGGATGCTACAGCACCGGAGCAGGATCATAGGGAGGGATGGCCCAGCACATTCATGGATGTTCCCCACTGCAGAATAGGGGCCTGTCCAGCCCATCCATGTGCCCCAATTCTGCAACCGCAGGAATGTATAGCTCCCACAGTTGCAGAATCAGGTGCAAATCCGGCTCGTCCAGATTTTGGACGTTTGGACAGGCTGGATGTCCCCCAAACTGAATTGGCATCCAGGTGCACCTAATAGAAAGGGTCAGGTAGATGTGGGCTGGTATTTTATAAAGTGAGCATATTAGAGTGCACAGTTTATAAAATAGGTGTGTACATGACCCCAGAAGTATGTACAATTTGACAAAATGTATGCATGAACAGGGGTGTGTCAGCATGCAGTATTTGCATGGCGTGTGCATGCACATTTAGGTGGCATATGCAATAATGTCACAGATGGAAGGACATTGACCAAATGGTTCTCAGGGCTAAGAAATTAATTTTTGATGAGGAGGACACGTTCCTCCTCACCCAGCTGATAGCAAACTGTCAGGAGAGACTGTTCCTGATCCAAGGACCAAGCAGAGGCATGAGGAAAATATTTTGAGTTTTGGAGCAACTCAGCAGGTGCTTTAACCACTAAGTCTCTGTCTCTATGTAGTAAGAGTGTGCAAAGGGTTTCACACAGCTGCCACAACATAATGGAGGAGGGAGCAAGGAGGATGGCTGGAAGGATATAGTGATAGAATAGACTCTTGGATGCAGTGCTTGTAAAGTCTACTACTACTACTTATCATTTGTATAGCGCTACAAGGCATATGGAGCACAGTACAGAGACATGTAAGAGAGAGTCCCTTCTCATAAGAACTTATAGCCTAGTCAATACAGATAAACAACAGTCAAGCCAGACAACACAACAACTAGGGACTTGGATATATCTAGGGGAATGGTAAGGAAGCACATAGAAGGTGAACAGGAGACTAAGGGGATCAGGATCCAAAAGCAGTCTCAAAATCCCTGTCACAACCACACTGTAGCTTTTCCATGCAGGTGTCAGATGCATACATTCTACCATTAGTACCTTGCTGGTGTAGTGCCTATTGCTGATGTATTGTAGTGATATTGGCACCTGGAGCATCTGAGCAGAAGGTAGCAGATATCAAAGAATGGCTCTAATTGCTATGAAAAGATGGTAAGGAGTTTGAGAATCCTCCCTAGAGACATCTATTGACTTCATCTGCTCAAGTACAAGAGGCACATCTTCAACAAGAGAGCTATGAAATTTATACATAAGAGTCTTGGCTGGGGATGTCAGAAGAGATGTTCAAAAGAAGTCTGTGACAGCGTGACTCTCTTTCTCACTCTGTCATTTGCTCTATGGATTGAGGATCTCAAGAAGCAGACCTGCTTCCAATGGCTGCATCATAGAGCTTGGCTCAAAGGCAAACAAATGATGTAGGAGAGAGTAAGCTGACCCCTAAAGGACACTAATATCCATAAGAGAATCAGCATATGCATTCATATTTTGTGGCATATTCATCAAGATGCAATAGTTCAGCCAATCATATAATCTGTATGGCTGACAGACCTGAAATCCTATAGCACATCATTTCCATAGCTATGACAACCTCTTTCATAGCCATCACAACACCTTGAGTCATTCAGAACCCTACTACAAAAGCATCTGCTCATACAGCTCACCCCATGGATGGCAGCTTATCATGCACACATGCAACATCCATAAGGCCCCCAGATGACAGTTTGCTAGACTTTCAAGAGCAGCAAAGCTATCAGTGTATTAATTACTTCTGCACATTGTCCTCTTATGTGCACCTCATACACACCTCAGTATTTTTGCCCCATCAGTTCCTGACATTCTTACAGAGCTCTGCAATCAGCTCTCTATTCTTCCATTGCAATTTTAATCACATATCTGGATTCAAAGCTACTCTTTAGCCCAAAAAAATCCAACAACCCTCCAGAATGAGCCTTATACCTCATAGTTTGACTTCTATGCACTCAACCCCTTTTCTTTCTCATTTTTCAAGCAACCAACAGGCCCCACAGAGACCTCTGAAAAGAGAAGGCAAGGCAACCGCAGAGGCACAGCTAGCACCCATACCAGCAGCAGTAGAGACTGGGTCCACAGAAGCAGCAGAATCAGCTTCAGAGGCTGCTGGAGGCCAGGTAGAGGCCAGAGTCCCTCCACCATGCTTCCCTGTTACTCTGTACTCTTCTCCTCTATCCTTCTAGGGTGATGAAGATGGGGGCAGGAGTTGGTCCTTCACCTGAAGGACCTGTCCTTTTCTGACAGTCCACAGTTTCCATCTGCTAGCCCTCATGCAGCCACTTCTATGAGAGTGTGGGAGGAGTTTTGGCTCCTCTCACAAGGCCTATCAGAGATGGGATGGTGACTGCCAAGCTTCTGCAGATTCAGCAGCAGCAGCAGATGACTGCCTTGGAGGACAGGTTGCAGAAGGTGGATGAGAGGATAGAGAGGTTGTCCCAAATTTTGGGATGCATTTTCAACATCTTTGTTTTAATGGTAACCACATGAGAAAATGGGGTGTCCTTTCTGTCCTCTCAAAAGTCATTCTAGGCATGCCACTTTCTTACATATTTATTTATTTATTTATTTTATTTATTTAGTGTACACTTATATCCCGCTACTTCCAGCGATCAGCAGCGGTTTGCTATACATAACAGTATGGTTGTACAGGCCATGGATTAAAACATACATAATGATTCAGTACAGGACACAAACATTTAGATTACAGGTTTACACTTGATTGCAAGACATTGATTACACATGTATGTACATATTTACAGGTTGTCGGAGTCTATAGGTGTTTGACGTGTAGTGCTCTTTTCTTGTGCATGGTGAAAGAGGTTATGTGGGATTGAAGTGTGTCTGGAAAAGATGCGTCTTTAGCTTTTTTCTGAATACCAACAGGTCACTGATTGCTCTCAGTTCGCATGGTAGTTGGTTCCATAGCAGTGGCGCTATGAATGAGAATGCTCGGTTGCTGGTGGTTGCAGTGACAGATCTCAGGCTAGCCGGAACAATGAAGGTATTGAGGTGTGTGGTTCTTCTGCTTCTGTTATTTGGCTGCGATGTGATAAGGGCGTTGAGAAACGAGGGTGCTATATTATGAATGAGCTTGAATGTGGTGATTAGGATTTTGTATTGCATGCGTGCAGTGATGGGGAGCCAATGTAGGTCCATTAGAATTGGTGTGATATGCTCCTTCAGGCCTTTCCTCATGATTAATCTAGCTGCCACATTTTGCGTCATTTGGAGGATGTTGAGGGTTTTTTTAGGCAACCCTTGTAGTATGGCGTTGCAGTAGTCCAGATGAGGAATAATGAGGGCTTGTGCAACGGTCCTAAAATCTGAGTGCTCTATGATGCTACGTAGTAGGTGCAAGACTTTTATTTTGTGGAAAATGGCTCGATTGGTAATTCGGAGATGCTTTTCCATCTTTAGGTTGCAATCCAGTGTCATGCCCAGGTATTTTAGCTCGCTCTTTGTGGCGTAGACGTTATTGTTCATGGTGACTGTAGGTGATGGGTTGAAATCTGGTTTTCTGGAAATGAACATCACTTCGGTCTTTTTGTGATTAATGGCCATGTTATTCAGCCAGAATTGTAGCTCACTGAGGCATTTTTCCAGTTGACTGATGTTCGGGTTGTCTACATCAAGTTGAGTGTAGAGCATTAGGTCATCAGCATAGATGTGATAACTGATCTGGCGTTCCTGGAATGTTTTACAAACTGGACGTAGATAAAGGTTGAAGAGGAGGGAAGACAGGGCTGAGCCTTGAGGCATGCCTTGGGTTTGGGGGAAAGTTGCGACCTTCTCGTTGTTGAAGTGGACGCTGCATTCTGTTGTTTACGTAGGAGGCAAACCATTTCAGAGGGGCACCTCTAATGCCTATGGAAGCGAGTCTGTTTAGGAGCGTGGGGTGATGTACGGTATCAAAGGCAACTGATATGTCTATGAAAACGAGCATGGACATTTTGCTTCTGTTTTCCAGTCCTTTGAGAAGTTTATCAAGTAGGGCCAGGAGGAGGGTCTCCACGCCATGATGCTGTCGGAAACCATACTGGTGGATGTCCAAAGCGTTATTGTCATTGATGTGATCTTGCAGTTGCATTTGTACTGCCTTTTCAATGATCTTGGCCAGGAAGGATATGCTTGACACTGGTCGGTAGGATGTTGGGTCTTTCTTGTTAAGAGTTTTGTTCTTTAGGATGGGTCGTATGATGGATTTTTTTAGGTGCGTTGGCATTAACCCCTGCCAAAGCGATTGGTTCACAATGTGTGTGATATATTGAACAATTTCCTGTTTTATGCCCTTTACCCAGGCCGCAGGGCATGGGTCGAGTGGGGAAGTGGTGGTTTTTAAGCTGGAGATTATGTTCAATATTTGCTTGTCATCTACGCTCCTGAAAGTGGTCCATTCTTGGTATTGTGTAGTACTTTCCGGGGTGTTGGGTGTTTGCAGAATGTTGGTCATTGACAGATTCTGGGTGTCTGGTTCAGGCGCTTGATGGCTTCTGACATTGGCTGTAGGGTTGAGCTTTTTGGCATAGTGGTCTGCCAACTTTTGGGCTGTCATTGCCCCGTATGAAATTGGTTCTTGGGTAGTCTTCGTGAGGGATTTGACCAGTTCGAATAGTTCCCTGGGTCGGTTGAGGGCCTTGTTGAGCGTGTTGGAGTGATAGGTTTTCTTTGCGATGTTAATTTCATTCTTGTAAGCCTCGAGGAGTTTGGTGTATTCCATTCTATGCTCCTCAGTTTTGTGACTTCTCCATTTCCTTTCTTGCTTCCTCAGGCCTTTCTTTAGGTCGCGCAGGGTGGGGGTGTACCATGGTTCCGACCTGATTCTTGATGAGAGTCTTTGGGGTGTCCAGGTTGGTATTGCGACTTCTTCGATTCCTGAGATCCATTGGTTAACTAGTATCTCTAGGTCCTCCTGTTCTGTATTCATATGTTCGCTTATTGAAGTTATCAGATTTTCCTTGTTGAATTTTTGAAACCTCCTCCAAGGGTGTGCTAGATACCTCAAATAATTTCACCTTCTTAGCCCCCTTGTTATCCAACTCCACTCCCCTAATCTTTAACATTTTCAGTTTGTAGTTTAATAAAGGGAGGATGCACATTATTTCTTGCAATCTATAGGAATCATACTGAGGCAGTCACCCACAAGTATGGCAAATTGGGATTTTGTGATCTGCCTATTGCTTCAGCCACCAGAGCTACCTGTGTGCTAGCAGTCTTTGGCTCAAGGGAGAAAAAATGCTCAGGTGAGGAGGAAGATCAGTTTAAACACTGCAGGAAGGATAGGCCATCAGACCATCATACCCAATGTGGAGCTCCTGGATTCTGGTCAGCCACATCATTAAACCCAACCGGTGTGAAACAGTGCTAGATATTGCCTCACTACAAGCTGCAGAGTACAGGAATCACAGCAGGACTTTTTAGATCCTGGCAAGAATGGCTATGATCAAGTCGTTAAGACCAAAGTTGGACATATTTTGCATGGAAGTGGGTAGGAATAAAGAATCCCACATACTGTATCGCTGACCATGCAAACTATTTAGTTGTCAGCATTTTTGTAGGAAGGATGCACATGAACCCCAAAGACTGGAGGGCTGGAGCTGCACCTTCGCCATCAGTCTTAGAAACAGTAAGGTACAGGCCATCAGTTCTAGGGCTCAAAAAGAGGAGGAGGGGGGAGGAGGCCAAGAGTGTAGAAACAACTAGCTAGAGTGTGTCACGGGTATGCACAGCATTTATATGGTCTTTATAAGGTGCTGAGGCACTCAAGGAGGATAGCCTAGACCTGGCACTAATTAGGCAGTTGGGGATGCAATAGGACCAGGGAGGGATTTAGGCACCAGCAATTGGCAGAGGGTGGGCACCCCCAATAAGTAGGTACCTACTACTGGTTGTGGTTAAGCGCCTGCAACATTTATCCCATCCAATTTCTGTGCCTCTGCACGTGTGAAAAGTGATACTATCTGATTAAGGTCAAAAGTGCATACCTGCAGGAGATGCTAATTCATTACATGCAGTACATATCTTTTATAAGCGTACACATGCTTAGATCCTGCCCCTGTCAGAATAGCTGCTAGAGAAGAGGTGCCACCATGATGAAAGCAAATTTTGCACCAGGTGAGGGTGAGCTACTTGTCCGTGAAATGACCTGCAGCTCCCTAATATTGTACGGGTCTTCCTCTCCTAGATTAAATGCCTATCAAAAGCAGAAGCTTTGGTACTTTATCTGCTGTAACCTTAATTACCATGGCTGTGAAAATCAGAGAAAAAATAACTTTGTAAAAAGGAAAAGGCAAAATAGGCTGTCTGTGTAAGAGAAGGATTGGGAATCCAGGTAAAGATAGCACCATTAAAGGGTTAGCCAGCTTAAGCTCTTCAGGCCATCCGCCATTGAAAATATGTAAATGTGAATGTTGACCATGCTATCTCTTCTGGTGGAGGGGATTATTTTGAACACTCTATAGTACCTCTTTCGTTCCTTCCTTTAATCTCTAGCTCCCCAGATCCCCTCCTCCATTGTTATTCTTTCAAAGCATGATATAAGCACATTTGCCACATTGCACTATAAAGCAGTGCTTCTCAACCCTCTCTTGGCGGAACACCTAGCCAGTGGAGTTATCAGGACTACAACAATGAACATGCATGACATAGATGTACAATAGGTCGCCATTGTAAACACATTTATCACATCAAGAAAGATTTGAGAAGCACTGCTCCAAATGATCGTGTTGCAAGTCCTACCACAAGTACCCAAACACCACTTTAGCAATGATAACAACCTCATTATAACAGGGATGACAGTAGAATCACACTGGTAAGTTCCACAGCAGTATAGATGGGGGTCTATTCTGTCCCGTGAATGGCGAGATGGATGTCCCATTGGTATGTCCATCCACACTATTTCTCCCCCTTGCCGTCCCTGACTAAGCCTCCCCGAATGAACAAGGAGTTTGTGTGGGAAGGTTTAGATGGGGGCTGGAAGAGACGGAACAGAGGTGGAGTTAGAGCAGGCATTTGGCGGTCCATGGCCCCTGATATACAGGGACAATTCTGAAGTTGGCCCTGTATGTCCGGGCCGGAACACTGGACAGGAGACTTATTCCACCTTGGAGGTGGAATAAGTCCCCCTCAACATTGGGGGACGGGAGGCCCGGCCGGGATCAAAATAGTGAGGGGGTGCAGGAGATTCCCTGCAGCCTGACTCTGGCCATGGGAGGTTGGGCAGTGGGGAAAGGGGAAAGTGGTCAGTGGCCGGGGATAGCAACTCCTGAATGGAGCCGTGGTGCCATGGCAACTGGACACCATGGCACTGTGGCTCCATTCAGAAGCCTGACTGAGTTAGCCGGGCAGAGGCCTGTACATGCAGGCCAAAGGGAATCAGGTCCCAGCCTGCATTTACAGGCTTAGCTGTGATTCTGATATGCCCCACTGGATCAGAAACGCGTCTACATTGGTGCATCCAGTTCCGACCGGATGCACAGTACGAAATGTGCCTCATGGTGTCTGCAGAAGGGATTTGGTGGCCAGATCCTCCAGAAGAGTCTAACAGTTCATTAGAGTCCACATATCTGCACATCTCAGAGTGTTCAGACTCCAGCAAAGCCAAGGTATAGGCTCCTCATTGTGTGATGCAAATTACAGTTCCAAAGTAGAGGTGTATGTACCTGTCAGGGCTTGATCTATTTATATATGTATATATATATTTATCTATTACACACATACCTGCACTATCCACCATGTTTACCATATTGAAGTTGATGCAAGAACCAAGGGTCTAACTGACACATCCTCCTGCTGTCAAGAAATGAAAAAGTCACAGCTCAAGCTTCTTATATACGAGGTGTGACAAAAAAGAAACGAGACTGTGGCAGCCACGCCCATGACTCAATGCAATTGGCTAACCGCTTATGTCACTGTGTTGTGCAACATTTTGCCACTATTCTGCTATAATATTTTTCATCTCTCTCACTCTGTTTTTCTTTCTCAGGTTTTTTTGTAGCACACTGCTCTGTTGTTTTGCCACGCAACTTGAGGTGGCAGAAATATGGAGCAAAGAATCAACTTGAAATTTCTGGTTAAGTTGGAGAAGGGCCCAACTGAGTGTCTCCAACTTCTCCAAAAGGCTTATGGAGAAGATGCAATGTCAAGGCCGCAAGTCTTCGAGTGACACAAATGCTTCAAGACTGGCTGCGAGGAGATGGAAGATGACCCCAAGTCAGGATGGCCTTCCATGACAAAGACGGCTGAGAACATTGACAGAGTGAACCAGCTAGTGTGGAGTGATCGCAGATTGATGGTGTGGATGATAGCTGAGGAGCTCAGCCTGAACAGGGAGTCAGTGTGGACCATCTTGGTGCAGGAGCTGGGGATGCGGAAGATGTGCGCCAAGATGGTGCCCAAGTTTCTATCGGATGAACAGAAGGAGCACCAGGTCAATGTTTGTTGAGACTTGCTAAAGAAGATTGGAGAAGATCCAGAGTTCATTGGCCAAGTCATCACAGGAGATGAGACTTGGATCTTCCAGTACAACTCTGAAAATAAGAGACAGAGCCTGCAGTGGAAGACTCGACTGTCACCCAGACCCAAGAAGGCGTGCATGTCCAAATCAAGGATCAATGTCATGCTGATCGCATTCTTTGAAAAGAAAGGAGTGGTCCATCATGAGTTTGTGCCTGAGGGTCAGACAGTCAACCAGCACTTCTACCAGCAGGTCCTCAATTGCCTCCATGACTGGGTTTGGAGCAGCAGGTGGGCTCTGTGGAGAGACAAGTCGTGGCTGCTCTACCATGACAACGTGCCCGGACACAACGCGGTCAGTGTGAGGCAGTTCTTGGCCAACAAACAGATTACAGCTCTCGACCACCCTCCTTATTCCCCAGATCTCGCAACGTGTGAGTTCTGGCTCTTCCTCAGGTTGAAGACTGTGCTCAAAGGAACTCATTTTGCCGCTGTAGAAGAGATCAAGTCCACTGTGACGAGGGAGCTGAGGGACCTCAAGGAGGACTTCACCGAGTGCTTCCGTACATGGCAGAAGTGAATGCAGAAGTGCATTAACTCTGGGGGGGATTACTTTGAAGGGGACAATGAGTAATTTCTCTGTAGACTTTGTAATAAAACATTTATGGGACAGTCTCGTTTCTTTTTTGTCACACCTCGTATAACAACAGCAAAAGTGTTGAAGCAGAGTAATTTAAAGTTACTTTATCCACCTTATATGGTTGATACAGATGGAAAGAAGATGGCTTTTAATGAAGGGTAATCTATATAAGAAGTGCAGGAGATTTATTTAATTGTTTTTTTAATATCGCCTTATCTGGGAATCAAGATGATTTACAGTGAACAAGAGCATTATCAGGTTTACATAGAACTTTTAAACATTTAACAATGTAGAACAATATGATTGCAAATGGGAACTGTGGTCTATAGTTTTCAATGTATTAACAAATTAGAACTTATATACAGATTTAACCATAGGGGGGTGGGGAATGGGGGGAGGAGAGCAGGTGGGTGGTAATATGTAGTATATGTGTCCATACGTTTTACTGTTGCATGGGGGAACATCGTTTAGATGTTGAAGTGTTCTTTGACTAGTAGTGGTTTGAGATCCTTGCAGAATTTTATTAGTTCCCTGACGTCAGTGAGGAGTTCATTCCACAGGTCCGGTGCATAGGTGGAGAAGTCTCTGTTGTGAGTGTTTTGGTTCATCCGTATTATTTCTGTTGAAAGTCGAGGAGGTTCGTGCTGCATTGTCGCCTCATTCTGTTGATTGCCGGTGTGTAGATGAGGGATTATAGGTATGCTGACTATTGATTATGTAATGTTTTGAATATGTTCATAGTTTATATTTGAATCTGCTGTATACTGGTAGCCACTGTAGATCTTTTAGTATTGGTATAATGTCACTCTTTTTTGCTTTTGCTAGGGTACATGCTGCAGTATTTTGGGCCATTTGTAGTTTGTGAAGAGCATGTTTAGGGAGTCCTTGGTATATACTATTGCAGAAGTCAAGTAGGGGGAAGATGAGTGCCTGGAGCATCGAGCGGAAGTCGGAGATTGCTCGTAGAGGTTGAAGGTTGCATAATATTTTTTCTTGTGGTATATCGCTTCTGTTGTTTTGGTGATATGGGGGGAGAAGGTGAGCTGTGGTTGACTGTTATGACCACGTAGTTCACCTTCTGCTTGACTTCAAGTTCCATGTTGTGTATTTTGATTGTTTTTAGGGGGTAAGAGTGTTTTTTTTCTGGAAATATAGAGTGCATCTGTTTTTTTGTAATCGATCTGCAGCCCATGTTCATGTAGCCATTGAGAGATTTTTTGGAAACATTGAGATATTTTGTTTAGGTTTGGATTGCAGATGCCATAG
Source organism: Ichthyophis bannanicus (assembly GCA_033557465.1). Lineage (NCBI taxonomy): Eukaryota > Metazoa > Chordata > Amphibia > Gymnophiona > Ichthyophiidae > Ichthyophis > Ichthyophis bannanicus. The sequence continues at coordinate 350,253,803 of CM066032.1, forward strand.
GGTGTAAACACCATGATGTCTATGTGTAGATCCTGTATTGGATGTCATATTTGTGGACTATGGTGCATATGGATTGCATGAATATGCTGAAGAGCAGAGAGGATAGTGTGGAGCCTTGTGGAACTCATTTGTGTTGCTGAATGGGGCTGATTTGTTTGTTTCTATGTGTATTTGTTGGTGACATTCTGATAAGAATGATTGCATCCATTTGAGTGGGGTGCCGCTGATTCCAGTGGATTGTAGTCTGTCCAGTAGGAGATTGTGTGGGATGAGTCGAATGCTGCAGTTATGTCAAGGAAGAATAGGATGTATGCATGGTTAATCTTATTGATGCCTTTTGTTATTGTATCTATTAGTGATGTGAGAAGAGTTAAGACCCCATGGTGTGATCTAAAGCCGTGCTGATGTTGATTTAGTGGAGCATGTTTGTCAACGTGGTTCTGGAGTTGCTGGAGTACTATTTGTTCAGTTATTTGGAGATGAAGGGTAGGCTACTGATTGGCCTGTAAGAGGCAGGGTCTCCTATGCCAGCAGTGGTGCTTTTTAGTATTGGTCGCATTGATGCCATCTTTAGTTCTTTTGGAAGGAAACCTTGTTCAAGTGTAATCTGTGCCATTTGGCAGATGATAGGAGATAGCTCAGTTTTGGTTATCTTGATCCCAGCTGACAGAGCATGGATCTAGTGGTGAGGCAGTGGTGTTGAGGCTGCTGATGATATGATCTATGTTCTCATTAGAGATGGAGTTAAAGGTTATCCATTGATTCTTAGAGGGTCTGTTGTCTAGTGGAGTGCACTGTATGTTGTTGGTGGGTCCCATTCTGTTTTGAAAGAAGTCTGTCAGAATTTGCGGGTGGGTGGAGTTGCCAGGTTTCTCATAGTTGGGTGCTGTGGTTAGGGATCTCATGATGCTAAATAGCTCTCTTGGGCGGTTCAGAGATTTCATTATTTTTGTGTGGTGATCCTTCTTTGCATTGTTTACAATGGTGCGGTATTGTTTTAGTTTGCTCATAAAGCTTGTTTGTAATTCAGGTTGCTTGGATGTTTGCCATTTTCTTTCAATTCTTCTCAGCTCTTGTTTTAAGTGTCTGAGATCTTTGGTGTACCATGTTGCATTTGGTTTGTGTTTTTGTGAAGATCTGGTTGATGGTGTGATGCTGCGTTGCTTATGGTCTGGTTCCAGTTTGTAGAAACATAGAAACATAGAAATATGATGACAGAAAAAGACCACATGGCCTATCTAGTCTGTCCTTCCATATCAACAACTACAACAGTCCCCTTTTTTCCTTTAGAGATCCTCTGTGTTTGTCCCATGCTTTTTTGAATTCAGTTACTGTCCTCATCTCTTCCACCTCCACTGGGGGACTATTCCACAGATCCACCACTCTTTCCGTAAAGAAATACTTCCGCAAATCACTCCTGAATCTATCCCCCTTCAACCTCATCCCATCTCCCCTCATAGCAGAACTTGCTTTCAATTGAAAGAGGCTCTCCCACTGAACATTTATGCCATGGAGGTATTTAAACATCTCAATCATATGACCTCTATCCCACCTTTCCTCTATGGTGTACATATTAAGATCCTAAGAGGCATGTTTACTAAAATCCGCAAAATAGCGCGCCGCAAAATAGCGCACGGCAACGCGGCACTGAAACGCGCAGAAACGCGTTTAAACGCCCCGCACACGTGTGTGTCACCCCCGCACAGGTACGTGGCTCACTAACGGGCCCCGTACAAGTGCGGGCCCGCAAATGTCCGATAGAGGCGTGGAACGGCGAAAGGAGGGCGGAGGAAGGCTCCGGAGGGGCGGAGGGACAGGGTCAATGGGTGGAGAGTGGGAGGGGAGAGGCTCCCCGCACAGTATCGGGCCCGAATTTACACTCGCGGTAGAAAGCATTTAAAGGGAAGAGAAACCATTTCCGTCAGCAATGTACAGGAAAACCGGGGAAACCAGCAAAACGTGAGCAGTGTGATACATGTGCACAGCACAAAAGTGAAAATAAAAATAGAAAATGACCACAACAGAACTATTAAAAATAGTAATTCAGCTGGGGAACAGTTATAGTGATGGGCAAATACAGAAATCACACCCAGCAAAGCTCCAGAAAAAAGAAATGAAGTTTGGAAGGGTCTACTGAGAGGAGACGTTTCCAAAAAACATTTCCACGTTATGGAGCTTTCCTGGGAGTGTTTGCTATGGTTGCCCATTAATATCACTGTTGCCCAGCGTGGTGATATTTTGTCCCACATTTCCCGTGGACATTTCCGGGGTTTATGTGCACGTTTGTCACCAGACAGGGTGCATATGCCCACAGTAGAATTGCGTAGAGCAGGGTTTGTGACTCCATCCTGCCAGGCTTACTGCCTCCAGGGGCTGCACTGTCTCTGTGGTACAGCGGACAGAGTCATTACCTCTAGAACCAGAGGGCAGAGGTTCAAAACCCAGCTGGGGCACCTGCCAGCCCAGTCCCTATATTTTACCCACTACTAAATAAAGATAGCGCAGACACCCCTGTATGCATGGGGAAAACACCCATATTTTACCCAACACCGCACACACACCACAACAATGGGCATTACCTACAGCCAAGTCCCCCAAATGCAGTCCCATACTGCCACATTGCAATCAGGTCAACTGCTTTTTCTGAGAGAAGTTCATGCCAGCATGTTGGCGGACAAGTACATGTGGTGCAGGGGGCAGTGGCTGCTAACCACAGAAGACAGAGGCCTAGCCATGTGCAGGCTGGCACAGTCCACTGCAACAGACAGGTCCTGCCGGATCCACAGTCATGGACAGTCCAGGGAATCCAACCAATCTGTGGCTACACAGTGGTGCAGTGCACACAGACAGTGCATACAAGAACAGAAGGTCACAGGTTCAAAGCCCAGCTGGGGCTACTGCCAATCCTGCCCACATATTTTTCCCACAACTAAACAGTGATAGTAAGGACACACCTTTCATGGCGGGGACATATGCAATGGTAAGACATCTATCTTTTACCCCACTGAGCACAGACACCATGAACAGGGGCAGTACCTAGAGCAGAATCACCCAAATGCAGTCCTGGTGGGCCACACACCAGTCAGGTTCCATGCTGACACTCATACAAATGCCTGTGCTGTATAGCTATGCACCACCCCCATGGCATGTAGATGTAGCCCATGCATATTCATGAGGGATAGCAGGAAAACCCGAACAGTGTGATGCAAACCTGGACTGGAGTTGGGAATCTGTGCCGTAAAGCAGCAGCCATCAAGGGCAGACACACCCACACCCACAGGCCCCATTGGCCAATGTCTCCTGGAAAGGCAGAACATTGGACCGTGCATGCAGCACCCAAAACGAGCACTTGCATAACTTACCAATGTCACCCTACACCTGAGGTATACGGTACACAGCTCAGAGACGTTTGCTAGGAGCACAGGCAGGCAGTTATCCATACGTTACGTACATACTGCTAGTTGACCCCATCCAAACAATCTGTTAGGTGTTTGCGGGGCATGCTCCAGGCCTGGCCTCTGACGGTGCTTACCACCCTGGGGAGTGACCACCAGCTGTAATGCGTACCATATCCATGCCTTGCCGTGCTCAGGACCGGTTTGGTGGGCAAGGCTACTTACCCCCTCAATCGTAGCACCATGATGGCAGAGGTGTGGAAGTGTGTGTCTGTCTATACAGTGGGTGTTGGCTGCAAGCCCCTTCAACAGCCCGCACTGCCAGCACTGTTGCCAGTATTGGCCAGTCAATGTGCATAATGAGGTGCAAGGTACCATGGGTATAGCCAGGGCAGGGTGGCGTGGCCAGGATGCATCTGCACTGGGCATAGGGCCCTGGCAGGGACATTGGCTGGGATATTGTAGTGTCCGGCCACCACCTACACAGACAGGGTGGCCAAAGCATGTCCTTCTGGGGGATCACGCTCACCCTGACTGTGCAGTGACCACAGCATGGCTAGGCCCCCCCATAGTGCTGTATAGTAGTTCTTTCATGTGATAGATATGGGTTTCTCTTTGGGGCCCAGTCACTGATCTATCTGCTTGCTGTGTATGCAGACAGCCCAGTTCTGGGTGCATGCATCTCCATTGGGAACATGCACTATGGACTAACCAGCAGACTGTTTGTAGCTGGTAAATGTCTTGCTATAATGGCTTGCAGGGTGCAGTGGCTGTTGGCTTGCTGCAGGGGAATATCTGGTGGTGGAGTGCAGCTTACCATACCCTGGGCTTATGTCTGTCTGCTATTGTGTTATGGCTGTGTATGGAGCTGCCTGCCTAGGGGGGTGGTGGTGTTCCTCAGTAGGACTGGGGTTGATGTTGCCCTCTACTGCCACCTTTGCAGGGAGGTAGAGTGTGGATCCTTTGATGGGGACCATGTTTGCCACGGGGGGTGCCTGATGGCGGCAGACAGGGATATCCATGGTGTTTGTGCAGAAACTAGCTATCTTACACATTAACACTGCTTTGGAACACCCGCTTGGCCTCCATCAGCCATGGCAGGTGTTGTTGACCTGGTCCTGGCCACCTCATTGCACACTCAGGGTGAGCACAGTACCCGCACGATGTAACGGTGTGTGGCTACTCTGTGCCAGTAAAACACCCGGTCAGTGCCCCCTACTAGGCCAAGGTGCTGTGTGGGTGCACCCGGTCACTTCCCCCAACAGGGCCGAGGTGCTGTGGGGGTGCATTCCCCATCTTGTGTCCATCTGCGGACAGCTAATTTGCATGTGCAGTGCATCATGGGTACGGGTGGCCTAACCCTATCCTGTTGACACCAGCAGACTGTCTGTGAGGTGACGTGTAGGCTATCTGCAGCCAGCCAGGGGCCTGCTTACAGCTATGGAGCTGTAGTGCAATGGTTACATCACTGCCTGTGCAGCCAGAGGTCATGGGTTCAAACCCACAGTGGGGCCCTTTGGTAGGGCTGTCCACAGCTTTATTTTTATTTACTGTACATATGTCTATGCCGGCAAGACCACCCTCAGCTTACTATACCCATTAGGTGCCTCTGAGGGTGCTTCATAGGGCGCCCTGTAGGCCACCTTATGGTTGCCATCCCTATAGGGTGCACTATACATTATCCTGTGTCGCAACATACATGCTGCCCTATAGGGGTCATTCAAGGGTGCCTTGGTGAACAGTGCACTGTAACATGTGCCTTATGGGCCGCCGTATGTTAACATGCTGGGAGAGTGCGTTTGCTAGTAGTGATAACAAAATAAAATTATACAGCCTCCTACAGCACTCCACAACATAATACATACTGCCTTAGCAGGCATTTTTCACTGGGCATTGTGAGGAGTTGAACCCCTGATCCCTGCACCATTGGTCAGTGTTTTAACCATTGTGCTGTGGCTCTGTTCCTGTGCTTGTGCATCAGAGCGCCGCCTTGTGCCTATCAGCGTGCCGCCTTCTGCCGCCCAAGGGGACCAGTGCGCCGCCTTCTGCTGCCCAAAAATAACTGTGCGCCGCCTTATGCCGTTCCAAATTATTTTCCTCCTAAAGCAATGTTAATCATTACAGTTACTGCCTCAGCTGACCTTTGTCGTTGCGCACACTGGGGGATTGAACCCATGGCCCCTGCACCATTGGTCAGTGTCTTCACCGTTGTACCACGGCTCTGTTGTTTTGTATACTCAGCAGCGCGCCACTTTGCCTTTCCACGCGCTAATGTCGACCCCCGCACATTAGCGCGACGCACACACGTCCGGTTGCTTACTACCGTTTTTTTTCTATTTTCTGCCTGAACCGCCCACTCCTTATATGGCACAGGCACACTAGCACGGCACCGCACGTTAGGAATGTTTAGTAAACATGCCCCTAAGTCTGTCCTCATATGCTTTATAATGAAGACCACTAACCATTTTAGTAGCCACCCTCTGCACCGCCTCCGTCCTGTTCACATCCTTTTGAAGGTGTGGTCTCCAGAATTGCACACTATACTCCAAATGTGGTCGCACCAAAGACTTATACAGAGGCACTATCACCTCCCTTTTTCTGCTAGCCATTCCTCTCCGTATGCACTCAAGCATCCTTCTAGCTTTTGCCATCGCCTTTTCTACCTATTCAGCTACTTTAAGATCATCAGACACAACAATGCCTAGGTCCCGCTCTTCTTTAGTGGACAAAAGTATTTCACCCCCTATACTATACTGCTCCCTTGGATTGCTGCAGCCCAAATGCATGACCTTGCATTTTTTAACATTAAATCCAAGCTGCCAAATTCAAGACCATTCTTCAAGCTTAGCTAGATCCCTCCTCATGTTATCTACACCTTCCTGGGTGTCTACTCTATTGCAGATTTTGGTATCATCCGCAAAAAGGCAAACCTTACCCAACAGCCCTTCCACTATATCACTAACAAAGATGTTAAAAAGAATCGAACCAAGAACAGATCCCTGGGGCACACCACTGGTAACATCCTTCTCCTCAGAGTGAGCCCCATTTACCTGTACTCTTTGTCGCCTCCAACCCAACCAATTTCTATCCCAAGCAGTAACTTTAGGGTCCATCCCTAGGGCGCTCAGTTTTTTTATAAGTCGTCTGTGAGGAACAGTGTCAAAGGCTTTACTGAAATCTAAATACACCACATCTAGAGCTCTCCCTCGGTCCAACTCCCTGGTCACTCAGTCAAAGAAATCAATCAGATTTGTCTGACAAGACCTGCCTCTGGTGAATCCATGCTGCCTTGGATCCCGTAATCCGCGGGACTCCAGAAACCTCACTATTTTCTCTTTCAGCAGCGTTTCCAACAATTTACTCGCCACCGAAGTTAAACTAACCGGCCTCTAACCGGCCTGTAGTTTTCAATCACATCCTTACTTCCGCTTTTGTGTAAAGGCACCACATAAGCCTCTCTCCAGTCTTTTGGCACCACTCCCGACTCCAACAAGGCATTGAAAAGGTCAGTCAGTGGAGCTGCTAGAACGTCCCCAATTTCCCTCAGTATTCTAGGGTGTATCCCATCCGGTCCCATCGCTTTGTCTACTTTAAGTTGAGCTAGTTTCTCACGAACACAGTATTCTGAAAATTGTTCAAGATGTCCCTCGCTTCTGTTCCTGTTTGTGGGTGTTTTCTGAGGTCCTGCTCCTGGTTCTTCATCTGTGAACACAGAACAGAAATATTTGTTAAGCAATTCCGCTTTATCCTCAACAGCTTGTACATATTCCTCCCCCTCACCCTTGAGTCTGACAATACCACTTTTGCCCTTCCTTTTCTCACTAACATATCTGAAAAATGTCTTATCCCCCCATTTTATTGCATTGGCTATTTCCTCCTTTTTTTGAATCTTTGCTTTCCTGACTACTTTGTAGCTTCTCTATGTTTTTCCAAATATAGATGCCTGTCTTCCTCTCTCTTGTGATCTCTTGTATTTCATGAAGGCCTCCCTCTTTTTCTTCACTTTTTCAGCTACCTCTTTCGAAAGCCATAGCGGTCTCCTTTTCCTTTTACCTTTATTTACCATTTTAACCAAAAGGTTGGTTGCCCTTAAAATATCTACTTTCAGTTTTGCCCACTGTTTTTCTACATTCGTCCCCATCCCGCTAACGACTCCCTGAGGTATTGGCCCATCTTGGCAAAGTTAGTCTTCCTAAAGTCTAAGACCCTCACCTTTGAATGGATTCTAACAGCCCTAGTCCTAATACTGAACCACACCATCTGGTGATCACTGGATGCAAAATGATCTCCTACTATAACATCAGAAACACTTTCACCATTGGTAAGCAAGTCGAGTATGGCCCCCTTCACGTGTGGGGTATGTTACCAATTGCTTGAATAGTTCTCCCTGTATTGAATCCAGGATCTCTTTACTTCTAGATGATACTGCAGCAGGAATGCCTCCTTTCTCCCATTTAAGCTCTGTAATTCCAAAGATTTAATAGTATTTTTTACATATAATGCCACTCCTCCTCCCCTTCTTCCTACCCTGTTCTTTCTGAATAAAGTATAGCCAGGTATAGTTAGTTCCCAGTCATGGTTTTCTGTGAACCATGTTTCTGTAACTGCCACTAAATCCAAGTCGGCCACTCCCACCAAAGCTTCAACATCAGGGACCTTATTCCCCGTGTACGGGCATTTATACACACTGCTTTCCAAATGTTACCCCTGTTACCCATTTCCATAAAGGTATTTAATGCATCATTTACCTGGGAGCTTTCACTTACCTGGGGGCTTTTTTCACCTATCCCCAATGGATCTAGTTTAAAGCCCTCTTCAGTAGATTAGCCAGTCTACTACTGAAGATGCGTTGACCTTTCTTGGACAGATGTATGCCATCTCTGCTCTGCAACCCTTGGAACAACATCCCATAGTCTAGGAAACCAAAACACTCTCGATGACACCATCCATGCAGCCATGCATCATCTCCAGGATGCGAGCTTCTCTGCCTTGGCCTTTACCCTCAACAGGGAGGATTGAAGAGAAGATCACCTGTACACCTAACTGCTTCACCCTCTGTCCCAGAGCCATGAAGTCACTTTTGATATGCTCAGAGTGATACCTGACAGTATCATTTGTTCTGACATGGATTAGCAACATTGGGTAATAGTCAGTGGGCTTGATGAGTCTCAGCAAACTCTCCATAACATCTTGGATTCTGGCACCAGGCAGACAGTATACCTCTCTGGACATCAAGTCTGATCGGCAGATGGATGCCTCAGTACCCCTCAGAAGAAAGTCACCAACCACCACTACCCTTCGCTTCCTTGTGGGGTACTTGAGCTCTGGTTCTTCCCTTTCCAGGGATATTTTCACCTCCTCCACTTCCAGGGCTGCATAATAGTTCTCCAATTCAAGGGCTGGAGAAGTTGGATGGGTGATACTGCAGGCCCTGGTGACTTGTGTCCAACCTTCGTCATTCTGTTGGCACCCATCTTCTCCTCTACTAGAGAGCTTGGTTGCTGCAAGAAGCATCTCATCAATGTACTTCTCACTGTCTTTTTTTTATATATATATTTTATTTTCAAACCACAGAACAATTTTTTGAACAAAATGCAACAACAATACTTCCCACAATACTGAAAGTCCATCATCCCCCCATGCAGGGTACCTTCCAGCATACTTCGTATCTCAGGGTCTGTGTTTTTCCCCGTTAATGATACAACCTACCTCCCCCTCCCCCTCCTCCCCCTGAGTTCCCCTCTCAACTGCCTCCTTATGCGCTAACACCCCCACAATCAATTATTTTCCAACAACGCCGTCCACTGAATGTATTTCCCCCAGACCATTAGGAATTTTTTCTGACTGGCCCTCTTAAGCGCTGTCAGTTTACTCATCAAATAAATCTGTGCCAACATTCCCTTGAACTCTGTTAGTGTGGGAACTGCTGCCGTTTTCCATTTCCTAGCCAGCAAGATCCTCAGTCCCATGCACCCCAAATCAATAAATACTCCCTCAACCTTGGTTAAGAGAGGGGATTGCACACCCAATAAGGCTGTCTCCGGTCTCAGTTCCACCTCCCTCCCCAAAATCTCACCCAATAAACCCATGACAGTTTCCCACACCCCATGCACCTCCCCACAGGTCCACCAAATATGCAGGTATGTGCCCTGCCCCCCACAGTCCTCCAGCATTGGTCCAATACATATTCATATGTTTTATGTAGTCTAACTGGCGTCAAGTGCCATCTATATAATACCTTATAGTTATTCTCAATTAAGTTTGTGGCTAAAATGCCTTTATAGGTACTCACATAAATATGCTCCCATGTCTGGTCGTCCCACTGCACCCCCAGATCCGCTTCCCAGGCCTTCTGGTACCCCTCCCTCGTCCTCTTCCGTCCCATCATCCGATAGAAATTTGTCAGCACCCTTCTCTTCTGTCCCATCAAAAAGAACTTCTCTACTTCGGTAATATCCCTCCTTAAATCCGGGATAATCTTTTGTTGTAAGTAGTGGCGTACTTGAATACAGCCGTATACATCTTTCTCATCCAGCTTATACTCCCTCATCAACTCATCAAACTCCTTGATGTTCTTCCCCTCCAGCATTTGGCCCACCCTCTGCAATCCATTGGTTTCCCACCTTCCAAACACAGACTTTCCCACTGCTGGCAGGAACTCTGGATTCCCCCGAATGGGCAGTAGCCGATAAATTCCACTAGCACCCAGCCAAATACCTCTCCATTTATTCCATACCCTTAGTGAACTTTTTACGTATGGATTACTACCTAGGAACTTTGATTTAATCTTCCATGGAGTCCACACCCAATCCCTCATCTTTCCCTCTGTTAGCCCCTCAGATTCCATATGTACCCACTCTTTGGGAACTTCTGCATCCCATTCCACATTTGTGCCGCTTCCCAATATTTCAACAGGTTCGGTACTGCCATCCCCCCAGATTCTCTCCGGTCCATCATTATACGCGCAGCCACCCTATTTTTCTTCCCCCCCTCCCACAAATTTCATAACCATTCTCTGCAGTCTATCAATATAAGCCTTAGGAACCCCAATAGGAAGATTCATAAAGAGATACAGCCATTTAGGCAGAGCCATCATTTTTACAGCTGCTACCCGCCCCATTCATGATAATTGTTTGTTTCCCCACTCAGCCAACTCTTTCCATATAACATTTTCAACCCTCACATAATTTTCTTTAAATAGATCGGCCTCTCTAGCTGTTAGGTAAATCCCCAGGTATCTGATACTATGCTTAGCCCACCGGAAAGGAAATGATGCCTTTATTTTTGCTTGTTCTACCCCCCCTGCCGAGATATTCAATATTTCCAACTTAGTATCGTTCACTTTAAAGCCTGAATGTTCTCCGAACTCTCTTAATACTCTAGTTAACTCTTGGAGGGATTCACTTGGCTTAGTCAACATAAATAACAGATCGTCCGCAAAAAGGGATACCTTGCATTCCAGAGTTCCCCATTTTACCCCATGTATCCCCGTGCACGCCCTCACCCTTTGGGCCAACGGCTCCATGGACAGAACAAACAGCAGTGGGGATAAAGGGCACCCCTGTCGTGTACCTCTAGACAAGGCAAACGGCCTGGAGTATTCCCCATTGATGCAAATCCTGGCCAATGGCTGCTCATAGATGGCTTTAACCCACCTTAAATAACCTCCGGTAATCCCCATTCGTTCTAATACTCTAAATAAAAAGGGCCATGAGACACGATCAAACGCCTTTTCGGCATCTATGGTCAATAATATCATCGGCTCATCCCCCCTTCTCCCCTTCCATACTGCATTTAACACCTTCCGCATATTGTCTACCGTGTGGCGCCCCATGACAAAACCCGATTTATTTTCATGCACTAATCGCGGCAGAAACCGGAGTAACCTATTGGCCAATATTTTAGTAAATATCTTAAAATCTGTACCCAAAAGGGAAATGGGCCGATAAGATCCACATAAGTTCAAATCCTTCCCGTCTTTAGGCAATACCATAACCCCTGCCATCCTCAACGTCTCCGGAATAGATTCACTCTCCTTAAAAGCATTGAATAATCTCATTAGAGGACCATGAACTACATCGCTAAAAGTCTTATAAAACGTATTAGTAAAACCATCCATCCCCGGAGTCTTATTGGCCGGGAGCCAATTGATCACCTCCTCCACTTCCCTCTCCTCTATGGGCTTCGAAAGCTGTTCTGATTCTTCCCCTGTTAAACATGGTAAGGGCACCTGTAGGTAGTGATCCAACTGTTCATCAGTCTTATTTAGCTCCTCCTTATATAACTGCGTGTAGAAATCCACAAAACTCTGCTGAATTTGCTCCACCTGTCTCACTTCCCTCTAGCATCTCGTATTTTAGTTATAAAATTTCTACTTTTATGCTGTTTCAGCCGCTGTGCCAACAACCTGCTCGGTTTATTTCCCAGTTCAAAAAATGTTTGTTTTAAAATATCCTGCGCATGTTTAATCTCTCCTAATTCAAGGTCGTTTAATTCCTTCCTTACCCTATTTAATTCCTGTCCTAATCCACTCTCCCCCCTCCCTTGTACCAGTAGCCCTTCCAATTCCTTGATCTTCCCTCATAAATCCTCTTTTTGGCTTCCCCTCTGCTTTTTCATATGTGCCCCTATAGAAATCAAATCCCCTCGTATAACTGCCTTTAGACATTCCCACAAAATCCCAATCTTACACCCCTCAATATCATTGGTTTCCAAATATTGTTTAATTTTCCCCCAAATCTGCTATGTTACTTCCCCGTTCTCCAGTATTGACTCATTTAGCATCCACAACCTATGCCCTCTCTTCTCCTCCCCCAACCTCACTTCAACCCACAGGGGTGCATGGTCGGACCATGTCCGCTCCCCAATCTCACAGTCAGCCACTTTCTCCATTAACGGTTTGGACACCCAGATCATATCTATCCTAGAGAAAGATTGGTGCACAGGAGAATAAAAAGTATATACCTTCTCCCTCCCCCTCATTTCCCTCCACACATCCACCATTCCCAAATTTTTACCCAGCTCCCTCAGACACCTCCTCCCTGCGGCATTCCCCACCCCCTTCCCCTAGAGTTATCCAGGCTCGGATTGAGTGTTAGATTAAAATCCCCCCCATAAGTATTTGGCCCTCTGCTATATGCTCCACCAAACCATGCAGAATCTCCCGTGGCCTGCATTTGGCCCATACACATTTATCAAGGTATACCTTTGTTCATTAATCCGCAGTTTCACAATAAGATATCTTCCCTCTTTATCCCTATGCACCACACAATCGGAAAAATTTATTCTCCCAGTCATCAAAATCCCCACCCCCTCTTTCTTCAACTCCACCCTATTTGAGGCAAACCATTGCACTGGAAATTGTTTATGCCCCACCCTCCATTCATCAAATTTTTTCAGGTGCGTCTCCTGTACAAATATTATGTCACCCTTCACTCTATTGATCTCCTTGAACATACACTGCCTCTTCACTGGGGAATTTAAACCTCTCACATTCATGGGCATTATTTTAATGCATTCCATTCGACCATCCTCCCCAACCCCCCCTCCCCTTCGCTTGCCAGGAACCCAGTTACCCCCACCCCCCCACCCTCCTCCCCCCCCTTCCCCATCTCTACCCTCCAGCTCCCGCTCCATCCTACTTCCTTGAGGCATGAATCATCACCGCTCCAGGAAGCCTTCAACATCCTTATATTTACCCCATGCCCAACTCCCCAAATTAGCCATCGTCTGGGGAGAGAGAAAGGGGTACACCCTACCCTTCCCTTCACCTCTTGTCTCATAGTCCCCTCCTCCTCCCTCCCTACCAATTGCACCCAAAACTCGCAACCCCTCTCAACAGCTCTTAACAAGTGTCAACAATCTGAGGCAATATACTTAGTACAACTCAGCAGCAATACAACAGTACAAAATTTTTATCAGCAAAGGATCATGTCCCGCTCTCATCCATCGCCTCCTCCTTCGGACCCATTCTGCCTTTGCCGGCGCAACCTGCGATCCCCCTGCGGTGCTCTCCTCCATTCGCTGTTTTTCAGCTGCCGTCTCGGCTCTTTATCAGTCCTTTGCTGAGGCGCCTCCAGCAATTCAGACCATCCCGCTTCCTTCAGTGCCACGACGGCCTCTGCGATGGACTTGACATACGACATTCTCCCCTCAATACAGAATTGTAATCCAAATGGAAAAAGCCATTTATACCGAATGGATTTCTCCCGCCGCATTTTCGTAACACCTGCCATTTCCCGGCGCTTTCTCATCATGATAGCTGACAAGTCCGTATAGAGTTCAATGCGTTGATTCTCCCACCGTAAATCTGTAAGCTTCCTCGCCGCCTCCACCACTGCGCATTTAGTGGAATACTCATGAAAACGGGCAATGATATCTCTGGAATACCCATCACGTTTTGGGCCTAATGCTCTATGTGCTCGGTCAATTGTCCAACACACGTGGGAGCCCTCATGGCCTGCTTCCTCAAGCATGCGCTTGCAAATGCGCACCACCAGGCTTCCACAATCTGCAGACTCCCTAGACTCCGAGACCCCTCTTAGCCGGATATTCACCCTGCGCGATCTGTTTTCCAAATCCTCAACTTTGGACCACAGCTCTTCCACTTCCACTTCCATATTATCCATCCTCTCCTGTAACCTAAGTAATGCTGTGTCTTGCAATTCCACCTTTCCCTCCAACTCTTCCACTCTCTGGCCCACCTCTCTGACGTCCGCCTTCAGCTCATCCACCCAAGACTGAGCCTCCGTTTTAAAATGGGCTAGATCCTGTCTGAGGGTGCTGAACCAGCTATTTATCTCCCCTCTCAGGACCTCCACCTCGCCCCTCTGCAGGCTCTCTCCCTCCGTTGCTTTATTCACTTCCTCCGCATTACCAGCACTCATCGCCGCCATCTTGTTTTTCCCGCCGGTGCTCCCTGCAGCGTTCTTATACGTGTACCCTTTCAGGTCCGCTACACTTTTCTTCATTGCCTCTCACTCCCGCACAATTGCCACCTTCTCTGGGCTGCTTTCCACTGTCCTCACTCTCCATTTTGGGGCATTTTTGGGCTAATGTCCCCTCGCTTCCATGGAGCTCCACTTTCATGCGGCTTCTCCGTTCGGTGACGTCATTTCCTCCTCCTTCTCACTGTCTTGAATGCTCCTCTGCCTCGCCACCTACTCTCTGAGTTCCTCCACTTGTTTTCTCAGATCTTCAGTTTGTGATCATAATTTCTATGTTAGATGTGCTAGGTTGGAGATAGAGTGTTATTTCCTCCAGAAAGCTTTTTTGTTGAGGGTGCAGAATCTGCATCTCATGGTGTGAATGGTGTTTTTCGTGTGGGTGTCAGAGTAGTGAGGCGTGAAGAAGTTAATCATGGTTTGGTCGGACAATAGGACTGGCGGTGTTTGTGTCACGGAGATATTGCTATCTGATGTCAAGAATTTTGGTATGAATATGAGGTCTAGCACATTTCCTTTCGAGATGAGCTGTGATTTGCTTTAGATGTGACCTAGATAAGATCAATTTTGTCTTCTATGTACACATTTGTGGCTTATCAATCAAACATATTTTATTGGCATTCAATTAAATATTATGTAAAGGATCATGTAGAAAAATGTTTTGACTCAAGATTTTATCTGGAAATGCTAGGCCGGACCAGTGGTACATTGAACTAACATTCTGTCGCCCGATAGTGGCCAATCAGGGTCAAGTGGAAGTACTCAGCAGACTCCACTGGGGAGATTTTCTTCTAGTACATGATGCTAGATTAATTTAGTTTTTTGAAATCAAGAAATGTCACTAATTAAATTAATTCAGGGATCATTTTAAAAGGCTCAAATTTGATTTGGATGTCTGAAAATGTGCATGTGACATCCAAATCATGGAGATGAGCCCCTATAGTCATTATACAAATGGCTTTTTAAGACGTCTCTGCTATAGGGATGTCCAAATAGGTAAAGGATGTGGTGAAAGCATGTCCAGGGTGATGCTATGGTTGTAGATGTTCATAATCAATTTCAGAACCCTTGGGGATGTCTACGACTGCATCCAAAGTTAAACCTGCTCTAGTCATGCGTAGGTTTCAGAAAAGGACTTGTTTGGACCCTAGAACATCTGGAGGACAGTTGGCACTCCACTATCCTCAGTACTCTCCACAATTGCAAGGATATATTATATTTTATTTGGAAACTTATTTTGTGTTTGAACAACTGCAGTATGTCTTATAGACATCTCCAGTATCTAATACTGTGCCGAGGACGTCTATGTGAACTGTCCTCTGGCACTGAATATCTGCTGTCAGTGGCGACTGGTGCAATATCCAGACAGCCACACCACATAACGTTTTGCAGATTCGTAGCCTTAGTGGACTGGAAAATGCCACTAATTGCTAAGTACCTGGACTGCCCTTGCCCCACCCATGATCTTCCCCCTCAACTGTCTGGAGAGTGCTGAGGCAGTTAGAGGAGATATTCAGCAACCCTGCCTGATTAGTGCTGCTGAATATCCCTTTCACTGGTTTTTATCCAGTTAGAAGGCCCGGTTAACCGGATAAACCCCTCTGAATTACAGGTACTATATGGCTAAGTGATGGCATTTATATGTGGAAGTAGTGTGTGATGTCATTCTTTACTCTAAGCGTAGTTCTTTAATTTGCTGTCTCTGTGGGGGTGGGGTACACCAGCAAATACATATGCATCTGCTCATGTTCTTATAAATAATTTACAAAAAAGCTCCTTGTTCTGCATAACCATTTGCAAAATACCAGGGGAACTGTGAATGTCTAACAAACACAGATAGAGGATCAGGTGTCCAGACAGCAGGGACACCAGGATGTGAAAGTTGGGGAGCATGCTGATGTCCAAGTGGAACGCAAAAATGACATTGAGGAAGGTGACATCCAGCTTCCACTATTGTCTTTCCCTGGTGATGGTCAAGAATCTGTGAAGGGAAAATCAGCAGCTGTGGACCCAGAAGTACATAGTGCCAGTCACCAGAATCATCAACTGCTGCAGTGTGGTGAATTGCTGCTGCAGCAAAATCAACAGCTCCAGAGACAGTGGAGAGAGAAAATAGAGCTCCTGGGGAAATTTTTGACCATTGAGGGATTCTATATGCATATGGAAGAGAGACAGCTGGATGCATCACTCTCAAAATTGCAATCCAGGAGCTGTATGAGGACTTTTTCCATTTCATCGACCATCACACCCTGGCTCCCTCAGCAGTTCTGCAAACTGTTGTAGTGCTGTCTCATCCCCAGCTTCCAAGCCTATATATGTGACACAGAAAAGGAGAGCACCTCCAGGCTCCAGTGCCACCACCATGGGTTATGGTGCAGCAGAGCAGCTTCATGTCCATGACATGCCACCCTCTTCCCAAATTTTGGTACTTGTGCCCCATGGAAGGGGGAGCCCCTCCAACTTCCCACTATCTATGAGGCCACCCATTATTCTAGTAGATTGGATGATGTCTCCAAAATCTCCTCAGATCTTGGAGAGCAGTGAGATATCATCCAGCACATCATTCTGGTAAAATATTGAGGATCAGGAGCAAATGCAGGGTGAGAAAGGGCAGGGGGCAGGGGATGTGGGAAGAAATGACCTAACCATCCTAATATGTGTACCCTGAGCAAAGCTAAATATTCAAGGGCTCAGAACAGAAACCGGTGAAAGGTCCCAAAGATCACCTACAGGCTATGCCTCCTTCAGCTTCAGGCAGGCTTGGGCTCCTTGTGCAATGGGGGCACAGGACAATTGCTGTGTTTTCCACCCCTAATGCCAGCCCTGACCATGAGAAGAAGAGATGCAGACAGGGCTGGCCCGAGAGTTTCTGCTGCACTAGGCGGACCTTCCATGAAGACTGCGACAACACCCAGCCCACCATGCCTTCCCCCTAGCATCCATCTTCTCACCTGGGGGAGAGAGGGTGGCATGGTGATCCCTCTGCTGTGTTGGACTTTAAAATAATCATACTGGCGCACTTATGGCTTGTGGCTCCTGCCCCCTCTGATGCCATGTCACCCACCCTCCCCCAGGTGAGAAGATAGATGCTGAGGGGGCAGCATGGCAGGCCGGGTGGTTCCACAGTCCTTGTAGAGAGGGGCATGTTGCCCTAGATGACCACCTAGTTCACCTAGTGGGTGGGCTGGCTGTAGGTGCAGAGAGTAGGTGCTGTGAAGTGGGTTGGAGGGGATGTGTTGGTGAGGGGAAAGGGGTTATGTCACCAAACTGCTGATAGGGATATTTGGGGAGGGGGTGACACAATGATGGTGAAGAGGGATGGATGGGGATGGGGAAAAGCCTATTTTATATTGCTTTATAAAATAGGGGCTTTAGTGTAAACTCACTGTGTAGAAGAGAGGCCTGGTAATCTACTTCCAATCACACCTTGCCAATAAAACCTAGGGGCTGGGTCACCAGGAGTCAGCTTAGACCTGACAGACCATGTTGCATTGCATTTGCAAGTGGTGCTAAAATCTAGGCACCTGCATTTACACCTGTCCTAGATTTATCAAGTATGCACCTAAGTGATGACATTTTATAACTTAGGCATCTAGGCTCTGCCCAACAGGGGCGGCCCAAGGAGGTACGGGGCCATGTGCGGAGATTAATTGTGGGGCCTCATTTGCATAAGGAGTCTCATTTGCATAGATATTTGCATAATATTAACATGCACTTTTAGTAAACATACCTCTTAATGAGTGTCTGGATAAAGAAAGACTAACAGATTTCTACATTACTATATTGCAGTGCCGGCCGCCAGGCCCATTAGGAAGTACTATAAACACTGACCATTTAGAATCCATAGCAAATCCACCATATCATAACAGCACTACCAGGAATCACAAAGTACCAAACCCTACCTATCAAAAGGCAACACTGCAGATATTAAACCAATGCATCTTACAATCTACTCGTTCCTCTGCTTTCTTTTTTGCTGGCCCCGCCCTTTGGAACTCCCTCCCCTCTTCACTCCGCCTGGATCCTCACCACCCCACATTTAAACAAAACCCACCTCTTCTCCCTGGCGTTTGATATCCCCTCCCCTTTTGTGTGAATCCCATTTGTTCTACCCTCTGCTTTCCTTGTGATTTGTCTCTATTTATGTTCTGGCCTTGTCTTTCCTGCTTTTATTGCTTTTCTGTCCAGGAATTGTATTTCCTTTCTATCTCATTGGCTTCGGCCTTTTTTTAAAAAAAATTGGATTTTATTGTACACCGCTTTGCTTGCCACTGAAAGGCGGTTTTTATCAAGTGAAATAAAACATAAACATAAACATACCAATACATCTCACTGGGGGAAAGAGAACAAGTGGGGCTGTCAAACAGAAACTACATGAACAGAATACCTCAGCTCGGTTACACAGAACATAGACCATCACCACACAAAAAACAAGGGATCACAATTTAGAAATAGGAAGAAAATAATTAAACTGGGAACCCAAAAAGCCAAACATGAAATGTACAACACTGGAGAAATAAAACTATAAAGTAATTTCCTCTTGCACTAAACAAAAATTATGTAATTATGTAAAGTATGTATATATGTAAAGCCGCCCCGCAAGCAACCAAATGTATATATGTAAAGTCTCCTCGCAATCAATCAAATGTAAATCTGTAACCGTTTGATGTGCCTATTACCCATCCCTGCAATCGTATTGTATGTTATAATTCTGGCCTGTACAGCCTCTCCCTTATGTATAGAAAACCGCTGCTGATCGCTGGAAGTAGTGGGATACAAGTGTACACTAAATAAATAAATAAATAAATAAAGATGTTAGCAATACACACGTCCCAGACTAGACATATTCCAGTTAATAAATTCAAAATAAAAAGTATTTTTCTACCTTCTGTTTGGGCATTTTATTTTTCAGTTGCAATTGCTCCAGTCACTTTCTTCTGGTTTCTTCATGTCTTCTCCGAGCTATCCATTTGTCCTTTCTTCTCTTTTAGATGTTTTCCATTCTCTCTCTATATCTGCTTTAACATACTGATTGTTTCCCTTTTGCTCTTTCCCCCATTTCTTTCCTTATTCCTTTATCATCCACTCAAATTTCACCCTTCCATTCTCAATCCCCACTTACTCTCTCAATACCCGGCCCATCGTAGACTTTTCTTCCACACAAAATATCTTTTCTCCTCTCCATTCTCATTCCCCATCCCCATCCCTTCTAGTCATAGTAACATAGTAAATGACGTCAGATAAAGACCAGTATGGTCCATCTAGTCTGCCCAGTAAGAAGGCCGGAGTAAGATGGCAGGAGTAGGTGCCACTCTGTGCAGGCCGCCCCTCAGGCCACCCCTCCCCATGTCTTTGTTTAGGGGTGAACCCACCGCTCCATGCAGGACACCCCTATTTGTTGAGAAGTTAGATGGTTCAGTTTATTTTGATTTTATTCTGTTGCTATAAATGGATCCATTGTGTCTGTCCCATGCCATTTTGAATTCTGTCACCGTATTTGCCCCCACCACCTCCATTGAGAGGGCATTCCAAGAATCCACCACCCCTTCAGTGAAAAACTATTTCCTGATATTGCCTTTCAATTTTCCACCTTGCAGCTTCATGTTATGCCCTCTCGTTTTACAGCTTCCCCATCTCTGCAAGAGGTTTGTTTGTTCATTATTTCTCCTTAAGTATTTAAAGGTCTGAATCATATCTCCCCTATCCCTCCTCTCCTCCAAAGTGTACGTATTTAGGTCTTCAAGTCTCTTCTCATAAGGCTTCTGACGCAGGCTCCAAATAATTTTGGTCACCTTCCTCTGAACAGATTCCATTCTTTTTACATCCTTTGCAAGATATGGTCTCCAAAACTGAACACAGTATTCCAAGTGAGGCCTCACCAGTGACTTATACAGTAGTATTTGAACCTCTTTCTGCTGGTAATTCCTCTTCATATGCAGCCCAACATCCTCCTGGCTTTTGCCACCGCCTTGTTGCACTGTTTTGCCACCTTGAGATCTACAGAAATAATCACACCAAGGTCTTTCTCCTGATCCGTGCACACCAACCTCTCGCCTCCTATCTTGTACATTTCTCTTGGGTTTCTGCTACCCAAGTGCATGACTCTGCACTTCTTTGCATTAAATCTTAATTGCCAAGCATTTGACCATTCTTCCAGCTTTTGTAGATCTTTTCTCATGTTAAGGACTCCCTCGGGGGAGTCCTTAACAAGAGAAATGTCCTCCCCCAAAATCAGCTCCTCCCCCAAAATCAGTTCCCTTATAGTTCTAGACCCACCCAGCATCCGCTCCCTTCTAGTCCCATTCTCCCATGCCCCCACATCAGCTCATTTCCAGTCCTATTCCATCTCCTCATCAGCCCATTTCCAGTCCTAGCCACACATATGCTCTTTTCCAGTTCCATTTCAGCCCCCCACTTTCCACTCCAAGCTCCCCCATCAGCCAATTTCCAATCCTAGCCCTCTCGTCAGCCCACTTCCATTCCTATTCCAGCCCCCATCAGCCCACTTCCAGTCCTATTCTAGCCCCCCCCATCAGCCAATTTCCACTCCAAGTTCCCCCATCAGCCAATTTCCAATCCTAGCCCCCTTGTCAGCCTACTACCAGTCCTATTCCAGCCCCCATCAGCCCATTTCCAGTCCTATTCCAGCTCTTCATCAGCCCATTTCCAGTGCTAGCCCCCCAATCACAGCCCATTTCCAGTCCAAGTCCCCCCCACCATAGCCCACTTCCAGTCCAAGTCCCCCTCCACCATCACAACCCATTTCCAGTCCAAGTTCCCCCCCAACCATCACAGCCCATTTGCTGTCCTTGCCCCCCTAATCACCGCCTTTTTCCAGTCCAGGTTCCCCCCCCCCATAGCCCATTTCCAGTCCAAGTCCCTCCCCAGCCCATTTCCAGTCCAGATTCTCCCACAGCCCATTTCCAGTCCAAGTTTCCCCCCCAGCCCATTTCCAGTCCAAGTTCCCGCCATAACCCAAGTCCAGGCCAACTCCCCGCCATAGCCCATTTCCAGTTCAAGTTCCCCCCCAGCCCATTTCCAGTCCAAGTTCCCCCCAGCCCATGTCCAGTCCAAGTTCCCCCCCAAAGCCCATTTCCAGTCCAACTCCCCCCATAGCCTATTTCCAGTCAACGTTCCCCCCCCCCCAGCCCATTTCCAGTCCAAGTCCCCCCCAGCCCATGTCCAGTCCAGGTTCCCCCCATCACAGCCCATCCAGTCCTTGGCCTATCCCCCCCCCCGCCCAACCAGCCCCACAGTTGTCTGAAGGGCTCCAGAGGGAGCCGGGGAAGCCCACACGAGGCCCTGGCTCCCTCTGTACAACCGCCAGCGTGAAGATCCTTTTCCCTCACGCTTGGCGGCTATTTGTGTGAAGCCGCGAATGCTGGGAAAGGTTAAAGGGCATTGCCTCTGGGGCCCCCTGAAGCACGGGGCCCTATGTGAACAACATTATCGCACAATGGATGTGCCGGCCCTGCTGCCCAAGCTCCACTCATATGCACACTCATACTAAAGGTACTCATGATTGCACTTAGGTATGTGCTTTCTGAGCAGTGCCTGTCTAAAGCAAGTGCCCAAGTGCTCATTTTGGAGCTCAATCTTTTAAAATAGGGACTCAGGTGCCTAAATTCAGGGTAGGCCCATCCACTAGGCTAACTAGGTGGCTATCTAGGGCAGCAGCTGGGGGGGGAGGTGGTGGCAGTAGGGGGGCGAGGGCAGTGGGGGTGGCGGCAAGGCCGGGGTTTCTGCCTAGGGCAGAAAGTTTAGTTTTATTACATTTTTTTATTTAGAGTTCTTAAACATAAGGGGCCCGATTTTCAGTGGCGCATAGCCTGCCTGCTGATCCCCTTAACCCGGATTTTCACTTCCACGGCGATGGAATTGAAAATCCGGGCTTGACTGGATGCACCGGCAGCCGCCGAGGCTAAATGGGTAGTAGTGATTTTCTATGCTACCTGCTTAGCCCCTGTGCCTGATAGGTGAGGAAAAGCCTTGGACAAGGTCCCTCATCAGAGACTTTTGGCAAAACTAAAAAGTCATGGGATAGGAAGCAGTGTACTATTCTGGATCAGGAACTGGTTAAAAGATAGAAAGCATAGGGTAGAGCTAAATGGCCAATTTTCCCAATGGAGAAAGGTGAATAGTGGAGCACACCAGGGATCTGTGCTGGGTCCGCTGCTTTTTAACATATTCGTAAATGACTTGGAAAAGAGAATAACGAGTGAGGTTATCAAATCTGCAGATGACATAAAACTATTTAAAGTTTCTAAACCTGTTCTATGTAAAATAATAGCATTCTATTATTAAACTTTGTTTACTTGTAAACCGCCACTGATCGCTGGAAGTGGCGGTATAGAAGAGATGTATAAATAAATAAATAAATAAATAAATAAAACCCATGAGGATTGTGGAAAATTGCAAGAGGGTCTTGATAAATAGGAAGACTGGGCATCCAAATGGCAGATGAAATTTAATGTGGACAAGTGCAAAGTTATGCACCTAGGAAAGAACAACCCAAACTATGGTTACACGATGCAAGGTTCCACATTAGGAACCACCACCCAGGAAAAAGATTTAGGTGTAATCATAGATAACATGTTAAAACCCTCCGCCCAGTGTGCAGCGGCTGCCAAGAGAGCAAATAGAATGCTAGGTGTCATAAAGAAAGGAATGGAAAATAAAACAAAGGATATTATAATGCCTCTGTATCATTCCATGGTGTGACCGCACCTTGAATATTATGTGCAATTCTGGTCGCCGTATCTTAAAAAAGATATAGCATTATTAGAAAAGGTTCAGAGAAGAGCCACCAAAATGGTAAAGGGGATGGAGGGATGCCCCTATGAAAAGAGGCTAAAAAGGTTAGGGCTCTTTAACCTGGAAAAGAGATGGCTGAGGGGAGATTCTGTATGATAGAGGTCTATAAATTAATGAATGGAGTTGAACGGGTAAACGTAGATCGATTGTTTACGTCATCAGAATATAGAAAGACTAGGGGACATGCTATGAAGCTACAGACTAATAAGAGAAAATATTTTTTCACTCAACGTGTAATCAAACTCTGGAATTTGTTATTGGAGAATATAGTAAAAGCTGTTAGTTTAGCTGGGTTTAAAAAAGGTTTGGACAAGTTCCTGGAGGAAAGGTCCATAAACCATTACCAAAAGGGACACAGGATATCAATGCTTGACCCAATGCAAGCATTGTGGAACCTGTGTCTTTTGGGGAGTCTGCTAGGTACGTATGACCTAGATTGGCCACTGTTGGAAACAGGATACTGGGCTTGATGGACTTTGGTCTGACCCAGTATGGCATATCTTATGTTCTTATGGGTAGCATTGAAAATCACTGTTACCCATTTAGCCCTTTTCTCCGTCCCCGCTCCGTCCTGAAACGCTCCTAACATGCCCTGATGCTAACTGCATAGCATTTGGGCACGTTAGGGACTTATCCGGGATTTTCCAAAGGTACTACCCGTGTAAATGCCTTTGAAAAATCCAAAATAAGGCATTTACATGGATAACTAGGAAAGTTACCCATGAAAATGCCGTCCAAGGTTACCAGACTTTTTGCAGGCAAATCTGGGAGACTTATCCGATGTGTGGTGCAGAGGGAGGGAGAGGAAGAGACACAGGGACACCTTAGTTCCAGGTTTGAGCAACGAGGCATGAAAGAGGGAAAAGAAGTTATTACCTTGCCCCGCCCCACTCATCCATCCTATGACAGCAACAATATCACTTCCAAGCGAGAAATTGACAGAGAAATACAAACCGTGATGCATTTCCCCCATATTGTGCAAAATATAAAGATAATGGATGAAAACTCTAAAAACTGACATATTCAAATCACTACCCTCTCTGTTCCCACTGCTGGAATTGCAGACAGGAGGCTTCCAGACAAGTGGGAGCTGGGAACATAGTTCTAAAATCAGGGACAGTTCCCAAAAATCAGGAACATCTGGTAACCTTATTAAACATTATCATTTGAAGAACAACTTGAAAAAATGCAACAAAATTAAAGTGCACATAGGGCCTATCTACTAAAAGATTTTTCCCATTTTGTGCCTATGGGGAAAATGTGTAGTAGACAGACCCCATAGTTAAAGAAAATAAAGCAGAGAGAGACAGAGAGGAAAATGATATGGAGAAAATCCCTACATGATACTTCCTATTTGGACCCAATGCAAAAAAAAGATGCATAAAAGTAAAATAACTAATAAAGGATATCCAGTCCAACTGTAGCAATACCAATAATTCAATTGCATGTTAGAATACTCCTGTTTCCACTCATTTTGGCTCACCAACCTAAATAGGATAAAGAGAAATGAAAGCAAACATAAATTTAAACATTGACCACCACCCAACTGGGAGAATTTTTCCATTAAGGAACATTCTTAATGCAGTGGCTCAATGGAAAAGTATGGTTTTCCTTGCTGGACCACACAAGAGGCTTCCTCTGCATTTACCAAAGTCAGCAGGACATTCATTTTGTGTTTTGTATTGTACAACAGAGATCAGGCACCATCTCCCTGGGGCTGTGTAATTTTGCAATAGGGATGTGCCTTTTTTATATAATGGCAGGGAAACATCAACAACACAGGTAACAGAGGTTACATCATTTTGTATTATTTACCATACAACATGATATAAAAAGTAAAGGAACAAAATGCCATTATGTCATATTATTTCAGATCCACTTCACTTTCATTACTTAGAGGTTTGCACTTTTTTTGTTTTGTTTTTTAATGTTCGAACTGAGCAAGACAGTGGGGAGTTGGAAGGAGCGCAAATATTTTGGACATAGAAAGTTTCACTCAGCAAAGAACCGCGGTTCTGCTCCTTGATAAAACACTGCCAGACGTGTGCAGAAAGGGGGAGAGGGGCTAGGCTGGAGGGCCAGAGCAGAGCTAAAAATCACTGAAGTTTACTCGGTAATCCACCCCTTCGCTTCTTGTTCTGGATAGGGAACAGGGGGAGGGAATGAAGTTAGAACAGACAATTCAGAGCAAAATAGAGCCATTTGCTCCCTAATCCAGCCTCTCTCCCCCTCCCTCCCCCCGTCCTTTCCTCCTCCCTTCACCCCTTCCCACATTGTTATAGGCAAAAATAGCATAATGATGGCTTCCCTATTAGTTTCAATGGAAATAACAGAAATAACACAAATGTCATAAATTGTAAGGAAATGAGTTAATGACAAAAAGCAAAGGGATCAAAATTCAGATGGACTTATCCAGTTAGCAGGACCTGCTAACTGGATAATTCCCAATAAGAGAGATATTTATTAGCACCATCTGGACAGTGCCGCTGAATATATCCTCTGACCCAGGGCCTTTTCAAGCCATAATTGCACCCTGTGCGACTTGCACATCTGCTCCCCCCCCCACCCCCAAATCTCACCCATACCTCCATGTCCTCAATGTCCAGCCGGCTGCCTGCCCTTGCCCTGCTGCCACCACTTTTTGTTTTCTCGGAGGCGGCAGCAGCAGCAGTGAGGCAGACTTAACTTCAAATTTTAATAAAACACCCACGCAGTCCTTCGACTACATGCTTGTAGGCAGGTATGGTCCCTCCTTCCCTTCTCTGAAGTAGGTTGTGTAAGAGGAGGGAGGGAACAGTCAGCCATTGAAAGGCAGGTCTTTGCAACTCCACATTTGAATGGGTGGCCTGGTTCCTCTCTCCTCTGACATAACCTACATCAAAGAAAGGAGGGAGGGACCAGACCTGCCTACAAGCATGGAGTCGGAAAGACCTGCTTGATTTGTTTTGTTTTTTTTTAAATTTAAAGTCAGGTCTGCTCTGCTGTTGCTGGTGCCGCTGCCGCTGAGAAAAAAAGTGGTGGTGGCAGGCAACAGCAGGCAGCCTGGGGGAAGGGAGGGAAGGGGGGGAGCTGAGGCTGGCAGCCCGAAATGTGCCCCTATATCCTTTGTGCCCTGTGTGGCTGCATTGCTCGTCCAGGGCTAGGTACGGCACTGCTCTGACCACCTTAAATAGTGTAGGAAAGCTCCGTGGGTGGAGCTGAGATGGAGCTGGCACTCATCAGGATAACTGCGATTTTCAGCACTGCTTTCCAGATAGCAATCCACATAAATTCGGATAGCAAAATAGTAAAGACCCTAATATGGCAGCTTGAGCAATAGCAGTAGTACTGCGAGACTACCGCCAGGAGGTCATAGGCACCATTTTAAACCTGGTGTCAGTCCTGGACAGGAGTGAATGGGGATTACTCCTGTCCATATCTCCCTAGACCACTAGAGACACTTTAAAGTAGGCCTGGAGTGGCCTTCAGAGGGTAGGGGACATCTTTTGGAGGGAGGTCATGTTTTAGAATCTAGGAGAGGGGAAGCTCCCAATGTAGCTTCAGGGGTGGCAGGGTTTGTGTGGAAGGAGGATATTTTTGGGGAGGGTCCTGAGTCTGCTGCGACTGGGGGAGGGGACCCCAGACCATGTTTTTTTTAAAAAGCTCTGGCCCCTTTAAAAATGCAGACGAGAGTAGTGGACTACATGTTAGCTCATGGAATAACATTGCTTCCATTGTTTAAAACAAGCCACATTATGAGGTATTCCTTTACCTTGGGAGTCACTAACTGCAGGTTAGTGACTCCCATGATAAATTAAGCAAGATTTTATCACATCTTTGTAGACCCTCTTGGGCAGGGATTTACCACTTGTACCTCAATGTGTAACTTACCTTGAGGTTAGATTCGGGAAAGGTGGGCAATTAAACATGTAACCCTTTTTTTATTTTTACCAATAGTTCATGTCAAAGGTGTTTGGTAGGAGTGAGGTAGTATGATACATAAGGTGTGTCATGACAGTATATAATAATGTTGGATCCTATGAAAGTCCATGTTTCTGGTCTGATAGTATAGTGTTTTGTTTTGTTTTTTTCACCTTAAGAGTTTCTCTTCTAAAGGTGCTTCATAGCTTGGAAGATATGAGCAGACAGGGCACCTTTCCAAACTACCTCTGCATTTTCAGGGCTGCTTGGAACTGGTTTAATCCTAGCTGAGCTGTCTTATGTGAAGGCCTGTTTTCATGGTAGGATATTGGCATGATTTGCCATCTAAAGTTCTGTGCTTTATGGCCATGAGAGCTGGTCATTATTTAATCGGGGTGACCCGGGTGTGGGGCAAGAGCAGCTATCCCTTGGCATCAGTTTCTATGAATAACAAGGGGATGATATTCAAAAGCTGCTGCTAACAAAACTGCTTTGTTTTAACAGTTCTGAGCACGGAAATGAATTAAGTTTAGCTGTATAAATTGTGCTATGGCCAAAATTAATCTGGGCAAAATGGGGCAACATTTGGGATGCAGCTGGGAGCAGGGTGAAATTAAACAGAGAGTGGCAAAATCCAGCTGACTGCAGAAGTATCAGGAATAACTTTATATGGCTAAGGGTGACATGCAGAGTCCCTAATAACAGGGTCTGATGTCCGGGGTGGACGTCCAACCCCTGCTATTCTTCGGGACCCGATTCCTGGTCCAGAGCTCAGGGCCACTATGTGGCGAGCTCTGGATGGGGGCAGGAGGGGGTGGGCAGGGGGAGGAGAAAGGGCAGGTCAGAGGTGGGACCCAGGCCCTGGACATATAGGGCCAATTCCAGTCAAGGCCCTGCACGCCGGACTGGATGAAATGTCAGGTGGCAGGAAAAGCAAACTCTTCTGGGTCCAGGGGTGAGCACGGCTACTGCATAGCATCCCGGTGCCATGGCAATGGGATGCCACGCACCAGGTTCCATGCAGGAGCCATGGCAGGGTTGGACGGGGAAGGAGTGTGGCATCCAAGGGGCCTGAATCGGGGCACGTCCTGACCGTCCAAGCCCTTTGCCCCCAATTCTGATCCCGCGGGATCAGAATCGGGTGCAAATTCAGCCAATACATATTTTGGACTCCAGAATGGGCTGGACGTGCCCCTTTCTGCAGGGGTTCCACATTGCTCATATATAGTTATACTGGCATTTTCAGTATTCACAGCTGAACAATTTCCTGGCTGAAAACTCACAAAAAAATCAATAGACAAATTATTCATATGAGTTTATGCATTCAGTGGCCAGCTGAATATTTACCTCCAAGTTTATAATATTAATCTCTACAGTATAACATCAATTAATCTTGATTTCAAAGATCACAGGGAAGTTAAGTCCATTTGTATGATATGTAGGGGAGGATTAGCAGGTAGTGATGAGAACAGCTGAAAATGAGGGAAGCAAGGGTTCAAATCCCACTGATGGTCTCTGAGACCTTCAGCAAGTCACTTCGCCCTTCATTGTCTCAGGTACAAATGCAGATTATAAGCCTTCTGTGGACAGGGAAATATCAAGTGTACCTAAATGTTCCCTGCCTTGAACTTCTACTGAAAGATGTGAGCTAAATATAGTTGGGTGAAATGGAGTTTCGGTTGAATGTTCTTATATCTAGGCTTTAAAGCTCTTCTTTTAATGCTTTTAAACACTGGAAATCCATGAAAAAACGCAAGTTGACCAAGTATGAAGGAAATTTTATGAAAATGAATAACAAAATATGAAAATAATAAAGACCATTATTAAAATGATGCCCCTTATAAAATTGTCTCTTAATTGATATTTTAGATTGCTGTGGATTGTTAAAGGCGTTTTTAAACCATATACATAGGTAACTTGCAATAGACAGCCTTAGGGCAAACAGATCATCATGCTTCCATAAAATAATAGAAACATAGAAACATAGAAACATGATGACAGAAAAAGACCACATGGCCCATCTAGTCTGTCCTTCCATAACAACAACTACAACAGTCCACTTTTTACCTTTAGAGATCCTCTGTGTTGGTCCCATGCTTTTTTGAATTCAGTTACTGTCCTCATCTCTACCACCTCCACTGGGAGACTATTCCACGGATCCACTACTCTTTCCGTAAAGAAATATTTCCGCATATCACTCCTGAATCTATCTCCCTTCACCCTCATCCCATGTCCCCTCGTCGCAGAACTTGCTTTCAATTGAAAGAGGCTCTCTCCCTGAACATTTATGCCACGGAGGTATTTAAACATCTCAATCATATCACCTCTATCCCGCCTTTCCTCTAAGGTGTACATATTAAGATCCTTAAGTCTGTCCTCATATGCTTTATAATGAAGACTACTAAACATCTTAGTAGCAACCCTCTGCACCGACTCCATCCTGTTCACATCCTTTTGAAGGTGCGGTCTCCAGAATTGCACACCATACTCCAAATGAGGTCGCACCAAAGACTTATACAGAGGCATTATCACCTCTTTTTTCTGCTAGCCATTCCTCTCCGTATGCACCCAAGCATCCTTCTAGCTTTTGCCGTCGCCTTTTCTACCTGTTTAGCTACTTTAAGATCATCGGACACAACTACGCCTAGGTCCCGCTCTTCTTTAGTGGACAAAAGTACTTCACCTCCTATGCTGTATTGCTCCCTTGGATTGCTGCAGCCCAAATGCATGACCGTACATTTTTTAACATTAAATCCCAGCTGCCAAATTCTAGACCATTCTTCAAGCTTAGCTAGATCCCTCCTCATGTTATCTACACCTTCCTGGGTGTCTACTTTATTGCAGATTTTGGTATCATCCGCAAAGAGGCAAACCTTACCCAACAGCCCTTCTGCTATATCACTAACAAAGATGTTAAAAAGAATCGGACCAAGGACAGATCCCTGGGGCACACCACTGGTAACATCCTTCTCCTCAGAGTGAGCTCCATTTACTTGTACTCTTTGTCGCCTCCCACCCAACCAATTTCTAACCCAAGCAGTAACTTTAGGGTCCATCCCTAGGGTGCTCAGTTTGTTTATAAGTCGCCTGTGAGGAACAGTGTCAAAGGCTTTACTGAAATCTAAATACACCACATCTAGAGCTCTCCCTCGGTCCAACTCCCTGGTCACCCAGTCAAAGAAATCAATCAGATTTGTCTGACAAGACCTGCCTCTGGTGAATCCATGCTGCCTCGGATCCTGTAATCCGCTGGACTCCAGAAACCTCACTATTTTCTCTTTCAACAGCGTTTCCATTAATTTACTCACCACTGAAGTTAAACTAACCGGCCTGTAGTTTTCAACCACATCCTTACTTCCGCTTTTGTGTAAAGGCACCACATGAGCCTCTCTCCAGTCCTTTGGCACCACTCCCGACTCCAACGAGGCATTGAAAAGGTCAGTCAGTGGAGTTGCTAGAACGTCCCCAAGTTCCCTCAGTATTCTAGGGTGTATCCCATCCGGTCCCATCGCTTTGTCTACTTTAAGTTGAGCTAGTTTCTCACGAACACAGTCTTCTGAAAATTGTTCAAGATGTCCCTCGCTTCTGTTCTTATTTGTGGGTGTTTTCTGAGGTCCTGCTCCTGGTTCTTCATCTGTGAACACAGAACAAAAATATTTGTTAAGCAATTCCGCTTTATCCTTATCAGCTTCTACATATTCCCCCCCTGTACCCTTGAGTCTGACAATACCACTTTTGCCCTTCCTCTTCTCACTAATATATCTGAAAAATGTCTTATCTCCCCATTTTATTGCATTGGCTATTTCCTCCTCCTTTTGAATCTTTGCCTTCTTGACTACTTTGCTAGCTTCTCTAAGTTTTTCCAAATACAGATGCCTGTCTTCCTTTCTCTGTGATCTCTTGTATTTCATGAAGGCCTCCCTCTTTTCTTCACTTTTTCAGCTACTTCCTTCGAAAACCATAGCGGTCTCCTGTTCCTTTTGCCTTTATTTACCATTTTAACAAAAAGGTTGGTTGCCTTTAAAATACCCCCTTTCAGTTTTGCCCACTGTTGTTCTACATCCCCCAGCTGTTCCCATCCCACTAACGACTCCCTGAGGTATTGGCCCATCTTCGCAAAGTTAGTCTTCCTAAAGTCTAAGATCTTCACCTTGGAATGGATTCTAACAGCTCTAGTCCTAATACTGAACCACACCATCTGGTGATCACTGGATGCAAAATGATCTCCCACTACAACATCAGAAACACTTTCACCATTGGTAAGCACCAAGTCCAGTATGGCCCCTTCACGTGTGGGGTCTGTTACCAATTGCCTGAATAGTTCTCCCTGTAGAGAATCCAGGATCTCCTTACTCCTAGATGATACTGCAGCAGGAAAGTGCCAATCAACATCTGGCATATTGAAATCTCCTAGCAGTAGCACTTCCCCTTTCCTAGCAATGCTGCGTATGTCTTCAATTAACTCTCTGTCCACCTCTTCCTCTTGTGAGGGAGGTCTGTATATCACACCAATGCAAATAGATTTCTCTTTCCCTCTTTCTAGTTTAACCCACAATGCCTCCTCTCTCCCTTTTAAGCTCTGTAATTCCAAAGCTTTAATAGTAGTTTTTACATATAGTGCTACTCCTCCTCCCCTTCTTCCTACCCTGTCCTTTCTGAATAAAGTATAGCCAGGTATAGTTACATCCCAGTCATGGTTTTCTGTGAACCATGTTTCTGTAACTGCCACTAAATCTAAGTCAGCCACTCCCACCAAAGCTTCAACTTCAGAGATCTTATTTCCCATGCTACGGGCATTAATACACACTGCTTTCCATATGTTACCCCTGTTACCCATTTCCATAAAGGTATTTAATGTATCACTTACCTGGGGGCTTTCACTTACCTGGGGGCTTTCTTCACCCATCCCCAACGAATCTAGTTTAAGGCCCTCTTCAGTAGATTAGCCAGTCTACTACCAAAGATGTGTTGACATTTCTTGGACAGATGGATGCCATCTCTGCTCTGCAACCCTTGGAACAGCATCCCATGGTCTAGGAAACCAAAACGCTCTCGAAGACACCATCCACGCAGCCATGCATTCATCTCCAGGATGCGAGCCTCTCTGCCTTGGCCTTTACCCTCAACAGGGAGGATTGAAGAGAACACCACCTGTGCACCTACCTGCTAATTTAAGGGCATATATACTAAAGGTTAAAGTGCGTTAATGAACGTTAGGACGCATTAAGTGCTGCAATGACCCATAGAAATGAATGGGCAGTGGCAGCACTTAGCGCACATTAACTTTACTTAACACATGTTAACCTTTAGTAAACATGCCTCTTAATGCGCAGTAAGGTCTCTTAATGCATGTTAAGTGTTGCCCAAGCCCATTTTACTTCTATGACTGTGGTGGCAGTTTACAACACTCAAATGGATGTTACCATATGCTATCCCTTTGTAAACATGACCCTTATTCATGTTCACTAAGGGTTAACATAAGTTTTAGGAAGGGATTAAAAGGTTTCTGTACCCCACTGGGGAATAATTAGAGAGTGTCCTGGTTCAGTTATTAGAAGTGATTATTTGAAACTGATATTTCAGTTCTGTTCTCTTTTTCTCCCATTCTCTAACTTTTGTATGTTTTTATTTGTTTGGTAACCCATTTTTGAATGATGCTTATGACAAAGATGACCTATAAAACATTTTAAATAAATATATAAATAAAATAAAACTGATTTGTAGCAATACCACTAGTTGTTTCAGTAGAAGGGAAACTATGGAGCTAGGTCATGTTGTGAAACTCCAAGAGACATGGTCAGGAAATATTTTTTCAGGGAAAGAGTGGGATTCAGAATGTTGTGCAAAAGATAGATTTATTTGGTGAAAGAACATAAGAGCATAAATTATGCAGAATACGAGATGTGACAAAAAAAGAAAGGAGACTGTGGCAGCCACGCCCATGACTGTGGCAGTCACGCCCATGACTCAATGCTAACTGGCTAACCGCTTATGTCACTGTGTTGTGAAACATCTCGCCACTATTCTGCTATAATATTTTTCATCTCTCTCACTGTTTTTCTTTTTCAGGGTTTTTTGTAGCACACTGCTCCATTGCTTTGTTACGCAACTCGAAGTGGCAGAAATATGGAACAAAGAATCAACTTGAAATTTCTGGTTAAGTTGGAGAAGGGCCTAACTGAGTGTCTCCAACTTCTCCAAAAGGCTTATGGAGAAGATGCAATGTCAAGGCCGCGAATCTTCGAGTGGCACACATGCTTCAAGACTGGCCGTGAGGAGGTAGAGGATGACCCCAAGTCAGGACAGCCTTCCACGAAAAAGACAGCTGAGAACATTGACAGAGTGAACCAGCTGTTACGAAGTGATCGCAGATTGACGGTGTGGATGATACCTGAAGAGCTCAGCCTGAACAGGGAGTCAGTGTGGACCATCTTGGTGCAGGAGCTGGGAATGCGGAAGATGTGCACCAAGATGGTGCCCAAGCTTTTATCGGATGACCAGAGAGAGCACCGGGTCAATGTTTGTCGAGATTTGCTAGAGAAGATCGGAGAAGATCCGGAGTTCGTTGGCCGAGTCATCACAGGAGATGAGACTTGGGTCTTCCAGTATGACCCTGAAAGCAAGAGACAGAGCCTGCAGTGGAAGACTTGACTGTCACCCAGACCCAAGAAGGCGCACATGTCCAAATCAAGGATCAAGGTCATGCTGATCGCATTCTTTGAACAGAAGGGAGTGGTCCATCATGAGTTAGTGCCTGATGGTCAGACAGTCAACCAGCACTTCTACCAGCAGGTCCTCAATTGCCTCTATGACCGGGTTTTGCGCAGCAGGCGGGCTCTGTGGAGAGACAAGTCATGGTTGCTCCACCAAGACAACGCGCCTGCACACACCACGCTCAGTGTGAGGCAGTTCTTGGCCAACAAACAGATCACAGCTCTCGACCACCTGCCTTATTACCCAGATCGTGCGACTTCTGGCTCTTCCCCAGACTGAAGGCTGAGTTCAAAGGAACTCATTTCACCTCTGTAGAAGAGAATAAGGCCACTGTGATGAGGGAGCTGAGGGACCTCAAGGAGGAGGACTTTACCAAGTGCTTCCGTACATGGCAGAAGCGAATGCAGAAGTGCATTAACTCTGGGGGGGTTACTTTGAAGGGGACAATGCATAATTTCTCTGTAGATTTTGTCACACCTCGTAGTGGCGAGATGTTGCACAACACAGTGACATAAGCAGTAAGCCAATTGGCATTGAGTCATGGGTGTGACTGCCACAGTCTCATTTCTTTTTTGTCACACCTTGTATATACAATTACACCTGGGGGAATTCTGCCCAAATAAATTTGAAATTCTGCACAAAAATTTAGAAAATTCTATCCATGATATTTTAAAATTCTGCCAACTTCTGCAATTTTTATTAGTACATTTTTATGCAAAATTTCCACATCATCATGGCTGGCCCAAGGGTTTATGATGCCCTAGGCAGAAGTCCCGGCCGTGCCGACCCCCCCGAGCCTTGCTGCTTCCCAGTCATGTCTCCCCCCTGTGTGCCAAGCCATGCCTCCCATGCTGAGCTGCGCTGCCGCCAATTCCAGCAGAGGAGGTGAGAGGAGGGCTTGACTCAGCGGCAGTCCATGTGCTTTGGTACACATGGCCTGCCACTTCTGACACTCCTCTGACATTACTTCAGGGGTTCAGAATCAGCAGGACATGTGTGCCAAAGCACATGATCTGCTGTTGATCCTAGCTGTCCCCCCCTGCCGCCGGAATCAGTGTCAGCGGGGGGCGGCAGTGCAGCATGGTTCAGCATGGTGGGAAGGGGGGAAAGGCAGCGTGGCTTGGTGTGGACGGGGGTGGCAGGCCATGTGTGTCAAAGCAGCCCCTAGACTTACCATCAATCTCTCTCCAGTTCCCAGTCACCTTCTGACTCATCATCAGTCCTCTCCAGCCCTCAGTCACCTCCACCCCACCAATGTAAACCGCACTGATGCAGAATAGCGCGGTATATAAGAGAATGTAAATAAATAAATAAAATAAATAAATAAATTAGTGCTCTCCAGCTCCCAGTCATCCCCCTGACTCACCATCAGTCCTCCCCGGTCCCCCAGTTATCCTCCCAATTCACCATTAGTCCCTCTCCAGTCTCCAGACACCCTCCTGACTCACCATCAGTCCTATCCAATTCCCAATCAAACCCCCCCCCCTTACTCTCCATCAGATCATCTCCTGCCACCAGCCCTCCCCCAACTCACTATTAGCCCATCTCCATCCCCTCCACCCAGCTACTCACCTCCTCTGCCCAATTGCGGCAGCATTTTAAACACGGGAGCATTTCCCTTCGCTCCCGTGGCTGTGCTACACTTCTGATGTTTGCATCGCTATGTTTTAAGAAAGTAAACAGAAGAACTTGCTGTCCCTATCAAGAAACAGCAAACGCTCCCACAGCTATGAAGCAGTGAACAATGAGGTAGGTTCAGGTGCTCTTAATGTTTGTGCCCTCCAAGCCTGCCTTACTGCCTGCTGATGCTGGGTCTATGTAGAATTCTGTATAGCAAGTGCAGGATTCTGTGCAGGTGGGGAATTCTGTGCAAATTCTGCGCTACACAGTTGTGCAGAATTTTCCCAGGTATAATACATATTTACTAAAAGAGAATGAATCTCAACTGAACAAACTAAATTAGCAGCACTAGTCTTCATCTGCAACCTTTTACTATTTTACTATTTAAAAACGCAAAAGGTATAGGGCTATTATAGATTTTGTTAAGGATACTGAATTCCCATATAGGCTAGATTTACTAAAGTTCACTACTGTGTTGGTATGCATTGACACCATTAATGTGCATTATTAAAAAATAAGTCCCATTACATAAAATAGGGCCTACAATAAATAGCACTGAAAATTCTAATGCTTTTTTATTCCTATGCTGATGATATGGTATTAGTGATTCATTTTAGTAATACTTGAGAACAAACATACCTTCCAGCATTTGGATGAGATGTTCTCTAGAATTAAGAAATGGATGACATGGTAAAATCTGATGGAATTGGAGTATTTGTTGGTGGCATTTTGTAATTTTATATTGTTGCTGTTGTTGTTGTTAAATGCCGTCGAGTCGGTGTCAGCTCATGGTGACCCTCTGGATAGTTGTCCTAAACTGTGTTCAGTCAGGCGGCTCATTTTTGACAGACTTGTACCCATAGTTGCTGTTATTGTATCGATCCATCTCATTGCTGGCCTCCCTCTTTTGCGTTGACCTTCTATCTTGCCAAGCATGATGTCTTTCTCTAATCATCTCTCTCTTTGCATGATGTGTCCAAAGTATGAAAGTCAAAGTCTTGTCATCTGAGCTTCTAAAGAAAGCTTAGGCTTGATCTCCTCTAGTACTGACTGATTTGTTCTTCCAACAGTCCATGGTATACGCAGTATTCACTGCCAGCATCATAATTCAAAGTCATCAATTTTCTTCCTGTCTATCTTTGTCACTGTCCAGCTTTCACATCCATATGATGTTATTGAACATACCATGGCTTGAACGAGTCAAATCTTTGTATGGAGAGAGACATCTCTGCTCTTGAGAATCTTGTCTAGGTCTTTCATAGCCATTCTGTCAAGAGCAATGCGTCGTCAGACTTCTTGACTGCTTGTTGCTTCTTTATTGATAGTTGATCCAAGTAAGTTAAAGTTGTCCACGATTTCAATTTCTTCTCCTTCAATGATGAACTTATTGATTTTGCCAGTTATCATGATCTTTGTCTTCTTTACATTAAGGTGCAGGCCCATTTTAAGACTAGGTCCCTTGATTGTGAGAAGCAAATGTTTCAGATCATCTACACTTTCAGCCAGTAATGTGGTATCATCAGCACAGCAAACATTGTTGATGTATTTTGTATATCATGCAGAATGGTTTGTTTGATAGTGCAGTTTATAAATGTAGCCAAATAAATGAATACATAAATAAATGTTAAATACTACTAAAACTAAACTACTTTGGATTGGTCAACTAGGTTTGTCCCTTTTGTTACAGAAATCAAAGTTACTAGGTAATGAAATTGCATTACAGAAGGACTCTGACTTAGGTAGCTCCGACATACGTCGATCAGACCTATGTAGAAAATTTCTGACATAAGCAAAAATCTACAGAACTTACGGTAACATAAAATGCCATCAATTGTGAGAAAATGCCTTAAATTGTGGTGCGTGGCAACAACTCAAATGAGACTGGCATTTTCTACCACAAAATGTCATCTAGGGCATACATTTCAAAGCAGGTCTTAATCTCCTACGACCCGGAAAACGTCAGCTGTTGGATAGATGGCCTCTCCTCTTAGGGGCAGTGAAGATCTCTCAACCATAGCATCTGTAGTCCTTGGAGCTTCAGTGTGAATCACTGCCATGGAACACTCCCCCTCCACCGGCGACCTAGCTGAGTATCCCAAGGTTCAAAGGGAGCCAACCAGCGATGAATCCACGTCGGGGATAGAGGGTCGTGCTAGAGAAGACTGTACCTCTGGACTAAGAGTGATGTCAGGCTCAGAGAGACATGGAGAGCCTCTTTCTGCTCCTGCCATCCCCAGCAAGCCTTCCTGCACCGGAGTTATTACACTTGCACCAGTGGGCCAAATGAACACATTGAGCGGCCCCTTAGCCTGTGATGCACCCTTCTGCTGCTCAAGCACTTCTCCTGCTTCCGAGGCATCATTAAGCAAGGTAATAAGTTGAATTTAAGCAAGGTCCAGAGCTGCTCAGAATGTGACTATTACACATCTGCCATCTTGGCTTTTTCCTCCTCCATGTGCATTTTTGATCAAACAAAAAGGCATTGGTAACTATGGGCCCAATATTGCACAAGGAGCCAAAGCAGCCGAAAAGCGACTAAGAAAAAATGCTCAGAAAAGGGGCACGAATCGTGATTAAGGCAGCGTACATGAAAGCAAGATAAGAATATTGCCACATATTAGAAGAAATGCAGCCAGCAGCAAAATTCACATACCCAGGTAGTGCAGAGCAGGGCATATCCGCTCTATGCACACAGACAAACCCAAAACATTATCAGCTCACAAACCGTGAAAAGTTCAGAAGATTGGGACAAGCCACGTACCAGTGAAACAGGCAAAACTGAATATGAGCTGGTGTTACACAGGGATGCGGCGCCCCATAAATGGGTAAGTTGGCCCACCCATGCAAATCCCAGGTAACGTGGACCGCCATACCCGGGTAATGACTCTGCAAGTGCAGGAGCCCACTCTGACTAGACTGATACACAGCAGTAGCATAGCCACCAGGAGGACAGAGAATTTCAGTCCTAACGAGGCAGAGACCTTATCCCCGAGGGAACCTCAGGGCACATCTGTGCCTTTCAACAGCCATCTGGCGGGGGATCCAGCTCCAGCTGTGCAGGTGAGCAACTAGTGAGATATGTAGGGCCTGGGTGGACACTAGGGGATGGGCTGAGCAGCAGCCCATTGCGAAAACACTGCCACAGGCCCCAGAGTCATGTCCCCGGGTCCTGTACCTCCCAGCAACTGCAACGCACAATGAAGATCCCTGCCAAACTAGGATGCTTAAAAGTCTGCGGCTGTAGTAAGCAAATGAGAGGATACTAAAACTCGCCCTGGCAGAGAATATATGGCAAATACAAGGGCAATAATGACACACAGCTTGGGAACAGTCCCATCATCTGGGGCCTGTTGGGGAGGTGTATGTTGCAGGGGTGTGAGTTGTGTGCAGTGGCATACAGCTGGCGTCATGCAGATATGACTACTACTGCAACTGCAAACCTGCACAAGCTATACGCCTAGATGTGCTGGCCTAAGAGTGGAGGCACAATAGGGAGGCCCAGAAGTTGGCGTGGTGGTCACATGAGCAATGCAGGAAGGCCAGAGGGAAACAGAGGAGGGGCAGTGTAGCTGACTGAGGGCGATGGTGCCAGCTGCCATATCTGAGCAAAAATGGGACAGAGTGCGGTATCTGGTTGGAAATGCTGGGGAAACAGGTGGAGGCATGTGTCAGAGTATCAGGGCCTGGGGGTGATTGTAAGGGATTGTGAGGGCGCATGTGGCAATGGAAAATGGGGCCATGGGGTCAAGTTGTGGGGGCCAAGAGGATGAGTATTAATGCCTATCAATCTCCCACAGTGAATATGGTGTGGGGTGCACACTGGAGGCACTGGAGTGCAGATTCCACACCATGCAGCGACAGAGGCCAGCATACATCCAGAGCCTCAGGGAGGAGATTGCCACAGCTGCAGGTAAGTGGGAAACAGGACAGTCACCATGCTACCAGGAACAACAGCAATGATGGAATATAACGCCTACACCTGTATGTAGAAACAGCACCCAACCAGTATAGCACAAGTAGGTATCACCAATAAAGTGTAGTTGAAGCCACATCTGGAGGAAAAATGACCTAAGCTGATATGCCCCCGCCGACGCAATGCCATCATCCCTCAGCACTAATTTTCATGGGCCGTCATTGACTCACAATGTGCTGTCTCAGCATGAGAGCACAGGTCTATAAAAAAACCTCCAGTAAGGTTATCCATGGCTGACTGTATATGACCTACATGGTGAAATACTATACTTCACTATAATAGCAACAAGGGGCTTGGCTAACAAACATAGTACGTTGCATTAGCACGGGGGAGTAAACAACAGCACTACTCCTACACCAGGCACATTGCCAAAACTGCATCAGGGGGCCTGACCTGATCCAGGAGCAAACAGCAAGGAATAGTCAAACCAAAGCTGAAACATAACATGCCGTGAGCTCAAAATGTAGATAGAATCCCAACAATCAAATAACCCTCACGTAGCCAAAATAAGGAATAAAGATGTACGAGAACCACATAAGCACCATGAAATGCAAATCCTAATTCACTTCACCACTCTTTCCCAAGGACAAATCAACAAGCAAAGGGCACGCTCAGCAGGAATCCAAAATGCAGAGCATGTGCTACCCATATATCCGATTTGCGCAGTTTTCATAGCCACTTACCTTTTCCAGTATCCCCATGTTAAATTCTGTCCAGTTAACGACGCTGGTGGTGACATGGCTGGGCTCCCATATTTGTTTTTCCAGCAGTTGAATCTTATGCGGGTTAGCATTGTAGGTTTGTGTGGGGCATGACCCTAATAGGATGTCATATCCGTGCATTTTATAAATTTTATGCAGGCAGCATTTTGTCCAATCCCCTTTAGCCTGAAGCCATGGCAAAGCCGATGAAGAGGACATACAAGGCAAACATCTCTCCCTCACAAACCTCAATAGCCCTGGGTCTTATTATACATAACCATGCCACTCTCTTCACCTCTGAGGATGCAAGTACCCAGCTGCAGGGCTGGCAAGACATTGCCTGCAGGGTTATTGCAGTCCACCACCACAATCGTGAAGTGGAGGACATCAAGAAGAAGTGGAGTGTGGTCAGGTAGGCAGCCAAGGAGAAGAGGGCCAAGAACAGCAGGCTGCCACCTGAGTGCCAGCAGCCCCTGAGCATCCTGGAGGAGCAGGTCCTTTACTTCATGGAGGACGCGGTGGCCTCTGGTGTCGCCGGCTATGATAGCAGCAGCACAGCCACACAGGACTGCTTGACAGGGGTCTTACGTGAGCTGTGTGTGTGAGTGCAGTCTGGACACCCAGTGGCACATCAGGGCATTCATCAATGGCCTGATAATTGCAGAGCAGATTTCTGCATGTGTGATGGAAGTTCACACCCCCACACATGATGTGATACCATATTCATGTCTGCAGAGGTGTGAAGGACTGCAAGCCTAGCAACAGTATGTGCACGCCATGCCCTGGGCACCAGACCTATAGGCGGAGGTGCACAAACAGTGTTATGTAGCCTCACTCACATGTATTGCGCTCCTTGGGGCTACCATGACCACATGCATAGGGATCTGTGAGACAGACAGGTACAGTGGTGGCAGGTGTGCACATATGTTTATTGGTTTTCCTGTTTCTGTGTATATTTGGAACCATAGATACCTATATGGGCAGTGTGTCACCTCACCTATGTTGGCAGCATGCTGGGACTATATTTGGGGCTTACCTCTGGTGGCAGGAGCTAGGTCATGTGACATCACGGGTCAGTGGGTGCACCTGCTTCTTTTACACTGGAGCTGCTGGTCACACACTGCAGGACTTCCCTGCCTCCAGTGACAATTGCTGGGGTCTTACCTGTGTGACTCTTGCTCTCCCACAGACCACCAGTGGCTGGGACATCACAGACAGTGGATGCCCATGTAGGTGGGGCAGCATCTCTTGCAGCCACAGCAGCCACATAACTGGAATGCAGCAGTGGCCAGCAGCCCCTGTAGATGTCACCGCAGCAGAGCAGTCACCAGTCGAGCCAGATTTGGATTTTCCAGTCCCTGAGGAGACAGCTGACAGTGGCCCAGATGACATTGACCTTGCGCTTCTGTGGGAGGGGGAACAGATCCTGAGGTCCACAGAGGCCATACATGAGGAACTGCATGACCTGAGCCAGGATCTCTAGGTCACCAATAAACTCCCGCAGAAGCAGAACAGCAGGGAGCAATGTTAACAGCATGTTCAGTTGCGCATTATGCATGAGATGGTTGCCTACATGGCTACTATTGCCGGTGCTTGTCGGCAGCTGGTGGCAGCTCAGCAGGGAACAGGCACTGGCCAAGGGGCTGATCCAGCCATACCTCCAGGTGGGACTGCATCTGCAGAGACTGGCTACCTTTCTGGGGAGGATGCTGCAAGCACGACATCAGACACGGCTCCTCAGAGACACAGTGCACGTGTTGCTAAATGGCCAGGGCTAGCACCGATGACGTGCTGAAAACTTCCTGTGGACAGGAAGTCAAGATTAGTGGTGACTCTTACTGCCAGTAGCAGTGCCTGGCTTTGGGCAGTGGCTGGCTCCAGGTCCCAGCTCAGGATAGCGCACAGCTCTGTAATGGTGGCACTGTCCAAGTGATACTATTTTTACACCTCCTCATCTGTCAGTTGGATGTAGCTTATCCTTGGCCTGAATACCCTGGCCACTGCCTGCTGCTGTTGAAGCACATATTGTTATTTCCTCTGCTGTGCTTGGGCCCATCGGTGGCATCTCTGCCTATGGACCATCGTGAGGAATCCCCTACATTGCACAGGTCTTTCCTAGTACATGGATGTAACTCTTACACGTGTTCTCCACTGTCATTCCCACTGTCCTAGGCATCTGAAACCATAGTTAGGCTTCTGAGGTTTATGGGGTTTTGGGCAGCTGCCCAATGACGTAGAATATCAGTGTTACACTGGTACATTGCGACCACGTGCCTGTTATGCTCCATTATGCTCTCACAGATATACAGTTACTGTTACTCGTGTTAGCTGGATTTTAATAACTACTTCGCTATGTGAACATCTGCATTGCCCGGTTATGGTGCACATCCACGGGTAAGTTGCCATTTACGCCACCTTGGCAACGCCTATGGCTTCCAATATTGGGCCCCATACTCCTGTTCAAGGATTGATTTGTGAATTGCTTTTTACCTGAAGTGGGAAGCTACTATTAGGAAAACAATTTCCCTTTCAAAATTCTGCTCATCTTAGACAACGCACCCTGCCATCCCATCCATCTCGACAACATCTCTCCAAACGTGAAAGTATCTACCTCCCCCCCCCCCCAACATTACCTCCCTACTGCAGCCAATTGACTGGGGAGCCATCTCCAACTTTAAGGCCTACTATCTGAGATGAATGTTTACTCAAGCCTCATCATGCTCAACTCCAACCCTGAACTGACACTGTGAGAATTTTGGCAAAACCTAAATTTATGAGGCAATAACAAATATTGCTGCAGTCTGGGCTGAAGTGACACAGAGCTGTATGAAAGGTGCCTGGAAGCGATTAACTCCTCATCTTGTGCCAGATTTTCGAGATCTCAAGGACAATGATGAGATATTTAAACAGGTGGCTGCAAAAATTATTAAGCTT
Source organism: Ichthyophis bannanicus (assembly GCA_033557465.1). Classification (NCBI taxonomy): domain Eukaryota; kingdom Metazoa; phylum Chordata; class Amphibia; order Gymnophiona; family Ichthyophiidae; genus Ichthyophis; species Ichthyophis bannanicus. Next base: position 350,296,797 of record CM066032.1, read on the forward strand.
GCAGAAAACCTTCAATTTGAGATGGACGAAGATGATGTGGACGAGTTGGTGGATTCTCATGATGAGGAGTTATCAAACGAGGAGTTAATTGAGCTTGAAGTGGTAAAGGTAGCTGATAACCAGCAGCATGACACTGAAGAGTTGGAAGTGCAGCCCAAATGTTTCATGGGGAAGGATATGTGCATAGCTGTGCAATCATTGAATAACCTCTATGAAGCTATAGAAAGACAGGACCCTGATGTATCCCGGTTTCTGTGGTTTCAACACATAGTCAACGATGCCTTCTCATATTACAAAGAGGTTTATAAAGAGAAGAAAAGGGCAACTGTTCAAATATCTCTTGACCAATTTATTGTGAGAAGAGAAGAACAACTGAGCACCAGCAGTGACCTGCATTTGGAGGAGAGCCATCATCTGCTTCTTGTGACACTATCCCTGCCTCTGCCTACATTGAATAAGAAAGTGAGTCCAGTGTTGGTTATTCAGTATTATTATGTTTTCTGTTGATTATTAATAAAAATATGAACAATTATTATTTTGTAGCTTCTTCTTATTATGTATTTGGTATATAATATAACATGGCTTCGAGTTATGTAAACATCAACTTATACATAGGGTCACGGAACGATCCACTTATATAAGTCAGGGACTTTCTGTACATTGTCATGCTTTTCTTCCACTCAGTAGGACTCCAGAACCTGGTATTCCAAGGTGGGCATCCATCCAAGTACTAGCCACACCTGACCCTACCAGGTTCATTAGGCAAATATAAAACAGAAAGACTGATATTAAAACTAATTATTTCCAAAATTCTAACCTTTTTTGTTATGTGATTATAGGGGTATGTTTACTAAACTGTCTTAATGTTACCGGCGCTAGTTGCAGCGTTAATGTGAAGAATGCCATATAAGGTAGTGGGCGTTCCCGCAACAAGGTAGCAAGAATCTGTATTGCGCGATAATGGGCGCCCTGGCATGTTAATGCGCGTTAACCCTAAGTTCATGCCAGTGCAGTGTTAGAAGCTATAAAGATATAGCCCACTGGTTACCGCAATGACTGTGGAGGCAGAGGTCATGGGTTTGATCCTGCAGTGGTGTTATGTAAGAAGGCTGCCTGAGGTGTTCCCACTTTTAATTTAAATCAGTGCTGTCTGAGGCATTTCCTTTTTTAATTTAAATCAGTGCTGCCAGCAAAAACACCCTCAGGGCACCCTATGAGGCACCTTAGACTACGGCACTATGAGGGTGTTTTTGCTGGCAGCACTGATTTAAATTAAAAGGAAATGCCTCAGACAGCTTTATTAAATAACACCACCGTGGGATCAAACCCATGATCTCTGCCTCCACAGTCATTGAAGTAACCAGTGGGATACATCTCTATAGTGTCTAACATGCTGCTGGCTGGCTACAGAAAGACTGCAGGTCACCACACAAACTGTCTGCTGTGGTTACCAGGATAGGGTAAACCCACCCATAACCATGATGCACTGCACATGCAGATCAGCAGCCTACATCTGATCACAAGATGGGGTATGCACCTCTTTATCACCCCGGCCTGGTAGGGGGAACTGACCGTGTGTGTTACTGGCACAGAGTAGCTACAGACCATGACATTGTGCAGTTCCTGTGCTCACACTGAGGGTGAGGTGGGGTGCCCAGCACCAGGTCTGCAGCACCTGGCTTGGCTAAGGTAGGTTGTGCTGCAGGTCCCCATCAGTGCCAGTTTATGATAAGTAGTCCTTGCAGACACACCTAGGCTACACCTGTGTCTATCTGTATTTCCCAGTCATATCTAGCCCTTGTGGACTGTGGTGCACCCAGGATAGTGCATATCCTGTGTGGTTGCCATGGTCACATGTTATAAGAGAAGGGTGGTGTTTGGACCAAAAAGCAGATTATGTAGCACCACCCAACCAGCCCTCTGTGGGTCAGGGTGGGGGACAGGATCTCCCACCAACAGATCCACATTCTATATCTCTGCAATGGTGGCAGTAGAGGGGACCATCAACCCCAGCCCTGCTGGGGAATAGGCACCCTACAGGGCAGTCAATGCAGCTCTGTACGCATCACATAGAGCATTAGCAAACAGGCTGTAGGCCTGGGAAAGCTCAGCTGTTCTCCAGCACTATCTGACATTCACCAGCAGAGGTCACAGTTAGTCTTCACCCACTGCACCCTGCAAGGTGTTTCAGCCATATACATGCTAACTGCAGACAGTCAGCTAGCTAGTACATAGTGCATGTTCCCGGAGGAACTTTGTGCACCCAAAAAGGGGATGTCAGCACACACACCAAGCAGGTATGTCAGTGATTGCACCCCAGAAAAAAGAACTCATAGAGAGCACTTGAGAGATGCTATGGGGGAACACTAGCCATGCCATGGTCACTGCTCAGTCAGGGTGAGAGTGACCCCCAGCATTACATGCTGTGGCCACCCTGTCCATGCAGGTGGTGGTCGGGCACTACAATGTCCCAGCCATTGTCCTATGCCCCGTGCAGATGCATCCTGCCCAGGCCGCCCTGTCCGGGCAATACCCACAGTACCTTGCTCCTCATTATGCACATTGGCAGGCTAACACTGGAAACAGTGCAAGCATTGTGGGCTCAGTAAGGTGTAGGCATCCACAACACACTTGATAGACATACACACACTCCCACACCTATTTCAGCATTGTGCAAATATAGAGGTGGTTGGCAGCCCTGGCCACCACACCAGTCCTGGGCACAATGCAGGCATTCCTATGGTACTCAATACTGTTAGGGTCACTCCCCGGGGTGGTAAACACTGTCAGAAACAAAAACCGAACACTCCACAGCTATCAGAAAGGTTGCTATGATGAATCTCTGTCAACAAATTGTGTTTAGCTTAGGATTTGTTATCTGACATTAATCATAGCAACCTGTTGATATTTGTGTAACGTATTCCCAGGTTTAGGGTGGCATTGCTTAGGTATGCAGGTGCTAGTATTGGTAGATGCTGCTCCACGCAGGGCCCAACAGCCTGACACTCCATGAGGCTTTGGATAGTGTAGCCTGTGAGTGTGGGTGTTTGTGCCCCTGTTGGCCGCTGCTCTAGGGCAGAGGTTCCCAACTCCGGTCCTGGTGGGCCAAACACGGTTCAGGTTTTCATGCGGTCCCTAATGAATATGCATGAGATACATTTGCATACAATGGGGGTGGTGCATACAAATGCATTGCAGGCATATTTATTAGGGACAGCATGAAACCTGAGAGGTGTTTGGCCCTCCAGGACTGCAGTTGGGAAACTCTTTTCTAAGGATTGCACATGTTTATGGTGTATGTGCTCTGTAGGGTAAAGTATAGGCGTTTATAGCGTGTTCATTTTATCTGCAATAAAGGTTCCGTCTTTATTACCACGGTTTAGTACTGGGTAAAATATAGGAACATGGTCTGCAGGAGCCACAGCTGGGACTTGAACCTGTGACCTGCTGCCCCTGAATAGTCTGGCTGTGTGTACTGCACCAAACTGTTGTCACAGAGGCAGATCATTTCCTGGGGATACCATGACTGTTCATCAGATAGACCTTGTCTGTTGCAGTGCGCGACACCCACCTAAACAGGGCTTGGTCTTATTCTGCTGTGGGCAGATGCATTGCCCCCTCCACCACCAGCACCCCTCCGCCACCATGCTGACATGCCCTTGTGCCGGTGATGCTGGTGGTACGCAGTCCCAGGCCATCCAGTGTGCCAGTAGGCGGCTGCCTATAGTGCGTGATATGGGGTAGGGGTGCCTGCATAGGCATCCACGCTTCCCCCCGGCACCGCCTGCCAATGTGCCCTTTGGGGTACTTGCTGGGTACTGTCCCCTGGGACACTGTGGAACACACACTCGTGGGCATGTTTGTCCTTGGTCAGTTGCTGGCTTGCTGGCTTTCCATTTCTACATTCCTATGTGCCACCTAGGCATCTGCCTAGTCCACCCTGTGCCCCAGCTTCCCCACTGCATGTCCCACCTGCAACCCACTGTACCCCATTTGCAGCCTCACCGTCATGCCCTTTCATACTTGGGCACTATGCTGTTGCTGCACATGTGCAGGCCACATAAGCAAGCTGCCCAATATACACCACAGCAAACCCTCATCAACACTATCAATGTTGGAACATTCACTTTAGCACTTTAGGAAGTGACATCTTCCTTTTTATTCTTTATGGGTAGTGTTACTTACCGTTTATCATTGTTTTTTCTATTGGCCAGCTCGGTGTTTTGTATTTCTATTTTGGTTCTGGTCATTATCTCTCTGGTTTTTGCATGTTTTGCTACTGCACATGCATCACTACTATCACTTATCTGGGTCTCCCTGCCTTTGCTGTGCATTGCTGACTGAACTGGTTTCTCTCTCCTGCAAATGTGTCTCTAACGCAAGGTTTTCACTGGTGTTAATTTTCAGACCCTGATTTCACCGTGTTAGTGTGCCTGGGGCCTCTCCCCGCCCACTCTCCGCCCTTTGACCCCTTATCTCTGCCCTCTGTGGAGCTTTACTCTACCCTTTGGGCAAATTAACGCCGCTGGAGACGTTATCGCGCGATACGTGACGATAGCGTTGTTTAGTAAACATAGAAACATAGAAATATGACGACAGAAAAATACCACATGGCCTATCTAGTCTGTCCTTCCATAACAACTACAACAGTCCCCTTTTTACATTTAGAGATCCTCTGTGTTTGTCCCATGCTTTTTTGAATTCAGTTACTGTCCTCATCTCTACCACCTCCACTGGGAGACTATTCCACAGATCCACTACTCTTTCCGTAAAGAAATATTTCCGCATATCACTCCTGAATCTATCTCCCTTCACCCTCATCCCATGTCCCCTCGTAGCAGAACTTGCTTTCAATTGAAAGAGGCGCTCTCCCTGAACATTTATGCCATGGAGGTATTTAAACATCTCAATCATATCACCTCTATCCCGCCTTTCCTCTAAGGTGTACATATTAAGATCCTTCAGTCTGTCCTCATATGCTTTATAATGAAGACCACTAATCATTTTAGTAGCCACCCTCTGCACCGACTCCATACTGTTCACATTCTTTTGAAGGTGCGGTCTCCAGAATTGCACACTATACTCCAAATGAGGTCGCACCAAAGACTTATACAGAGGCATTATCACCTCCTTTTTTCTGCTAGCCATTCCTCTCCGTATGCACCCAAGCATCCTTCTAGCTTTTGCCATTGCCTTTTCTACCTGTTTAGCTACTTTAAGATCATCAGACACAATCACGCCTAGGTCCCGCTCTTCTTTAGTGGACAAAAGTACTTCACCCCCTATACTATATTGCTCCCTTGGATTGCTGCAGCCCAAATATATGACCTTACATTTTTTAGCATTAAATCCCAGTTGCCAAATTCTAGACCATTCTTCAAGCTTAGCTAGATCCCTCCTTATGTTATCTACCCCTTCCTGGGTGTCTACTCTATTGCAGATTTTGGTATCATCCGCAGAGAGGCAAACCTTACCTGTAAGCCCTTCCGCTATATCACTAACACAGATGTTAAAAAGAATCCGACCAAGGACAGATCCCTGGGGCACACCACTGATAACATCCTTCTCCTCAGAGTGAGCTCCATTTACTTGTACTCTTTGTCGCCTCCCACCCAACCAATTTCTAATCCAAGCAGTAACTTTAGGGTCCATCCCTAGGGTGCTCAGTTTGTTTATAAGTCGCCTGTGAGGAACAGTGTCAAAGGCTTTACTGAAATCTAAATACACCACATCTAGGATTCTCCCTCGGTCCAACTCCCTGGTCACCCAGTCAAAGAAATCAATCAGATTTGTCTGACAAGACCTGCCTCTGGTGAATCCATGCTACTTCGGATCCTGTAATCCGCTGGACTCCAGAAACCTCACTATTTTCTCTTTCAGCAGCGTTTCCAATAATTTACTCACCACCAAAGTTAAACTAACCGGCCTGTAGTTTTCAATCACATCCTTACTTCCGCTTTTGTGTAAAGGCACCACATGAGCCTCTCTCCAGTCTTTGGCACCACTCCCGACTCCAGCGAGGCATTGAAAAGGTCAGTCAGTGGAGCTGCTAGAACGTCCCCAAGTTCCCTCAGTATTCTAGGGTGTATCCCATCTGGTCCCATCACTTTGTCTACTTTAAGTTGAGATAGTTTCTCACGAACACAGTCTTGAAAATTGTTCAAGATGTCCTTTGCTTCTGTTCCTATTTGTGGGTGTTTTCTGAGGTCCTGCTCAGAAAACATACCCCATAGTGTTCTTTTATAGTAATTTCTTTCAAAAATAAATCTATATTTAAATTCTTTTACAATTATTTTTTTGCATTAGAGTTGGAGAGATTTAGCGTGTGAAAGAATTTCTTTTGTTTATGTGCCTTATTGTGTCAGTCAGCCTGAGGGTGCAAAGATAAACACAGGCTACTGGGTTTTGACTTCAAGTCACTAGACATGAAGTAAAAATGTCATTAGACCTGTCAGAATATTGGCCACCAATCAGAGGATCTAAAGAAAAGCAGTAGGCGTTTAATTTGCAAAACATTCAGGAAGAAACCATGCTCCTAGAGACTATTATTAGAGCTGTGCTGTATAGAGGACACCAAAAAAGAGCCTGCAGATGAAACTACAGATGAAATGCATTGCACTGTATCAAGTTTCACTGCTTTCTACATGAAACACAGAAAGATATTCATATATAACCGATACTGGATTGTTTCCTCAAGGATTTTTCTCATAGGTACGGTGCAAGAGAAACTACTTACTAAATTACGTATTTCATTAATTTTAGTGATAGATTTTGCATAGAGAAGGGAAACTTTCAAGGGTATTTCCAAGGGTAACAGTGCTTTAGCTACAGAAATGGCCTGCTACAAAATTGCCAATCAGACATGTGGGTAACGTTACATGCATACAGCCTGTATAGGCATCGGGCCCAAGCGTTTAGCGGGGATGCATGTCCAAACCAGACATACATCCCCACTAAATGCTGCTCAGAATGACCCCCCACAGTTTTTCCTGGCATAAAAATGACGTAATCCCTCAACAACAACAACTTTATTGTGTAATTGGTGTGTGATTTGATATGTTGTGTCTTGAGTGTTTAGGTGAGTGCAGATATACAATAAAGTTGTTGTTGTTGAGGGATTACGTCATTTTCTGTGAGCGAATCAGCCTATGTGATTTTCCTTCAAAGGGGTGCGACGTCAGACGCCAATTCAGGAGCTGTGAGGCATTGCTGATGTGATTGCAATGCCTGATTTTGAAGGTTTTGTGGAGAATTATGGCAAATAATATTCAATGATTTGTATATGAATTTTATTATCGGAATCCCTGATGAAGCCTATCAAGGTGAAACAGAAGCTTTTGTTGGGCATTCTAAGCAGACATTAGAGGATTTTTCGTATTAATGGAAGATATTCGCTACTTCTTTTGCGGCAATGTAGCTGGGTGAAGAATTAATGTGGAAGTTGGCTGCATATCGGAGCTTTCACAACGTTCAGATAAGTGGATTTATGCTATTAGAATGGTATAAATTGCTATTCTGTTGAAGAGTATTTTTTGTCTCTTTCTTTTTAGGAAGTGAACAAGCTGTCAGTGAACTTTGCTTTTATTTTAGAAATGTGAGAAAAAGCATAGTTATTCACCCGTAACAGTGATCTCCAGGAACAGCAGGAATTTAGTCTTCACATATGGGTATCGTCGGTACCGACGGAGCCTGCACGGGAATGCTCCCCAGTGTCGAATTAGAAAGCTTTTGGGAGCATCCCAGAGTGCCTGCATGCTGCCTTCCCGCCTTTCCCAACTGCCTCTCTCCAGTTGAGTTTAAAGCTGAGACAAAGAGAGAGAGAGAGAGAGGGAAAGAGAAAGAGATAGATAGAGAGATACAACTCCTAGGGGAGGTGGGTAGGTTGTGAAGACTAAATTCCTGCTGTTCCCGGAGATCACCTGTTACAGGTGAGTAACTATGCTATCTCCAGGAACAAGCAGGAATGTAGTCTTCAAATATGGGGACTCCCTAGCTTTAGATGCCAGGTAGAGACCCCAGAAGTTGTGTGTCCCTGTGAAAGGGCTCCATTTCCCCCCATGGATCTCTGGCATCCAACCAGGGATGGCGGGTAGGAGTTGATTAGGTATGGAACAGGTATTGAGAACAGCCTGACCAAACAAGGCATCCCGGTGGGAGTCCTTGTCCAAGCAGTAATGGGCTGTGAAGGTATGAACCGAGGCCCAAGTGGCTGCTCGACAGATGTCGTCGATAGACACAGAGTGCAGATGAGCCATTGAAGCTGCCATGGCTCTCACATTGTGAGCTGTGACATGGCCCTCCAGAGGAAGATTCTTACTCTGATAGGCAAAGGAAATACACTGTGCAATCCAGCTGGACAGTGTTCTCTTGGAGACTGGAAGTCCCAAATGAGAAGGATCAAAAGCAACAAAGAGTTGAGAGGACTTTCTATGTTGCTGTGTTCTTTGCAAGTAAAAGGCTAGGGCTCTTTTACAGTCCAAAGTATGAAGATTCCTTTCTGCATTAGATGCATGAGGCCTTGGAAAAAACACAGGCAGGTAGACCGCTTGATTTAAATGAAAAGGCGAGACCACCTTTGGCATAAAGTGTGGATGAGTCCTAAGGACTACCTTGTCATGATGGAAACTTGTATAAGGTGGATCAGCTACTAGCGCCCGCAACTCACTGATGCGGCGTGCTGATGTGATTGCAATGAGAAAGATAACCTTCCAAGAAAGGAATTTCAATGAGGTAGTAGCTAAGGGTTCGAAAGGTGGCTTCATGAGCTGACCAAGAACCAGGTTTAAGTCCCATGCCACCGGTGGTGGCCTAATGGGAGGCTTACTTAGAAGAAGGCCTCTCATAAATCTTGCTATAAGAGGATGGGAGGAAATAGGTTGTCCATTTAGAGGCTTGAAAGAAGCTGTGATAGCACTCAAATGGACTCTTACTGAGTTAGTTTTAAGTCCTGCATTGGATAAATGAAGGAGATACTCCAGTAATGATTCCAGAGGTATCGCAAGGGGGTTAAGACCCTTCTGCGAACACCACATGGTAAACCTTTTCCACTTGAAAGCATAAGAGCGTTTTGTGGAAGGTTTCCTGGAAGCATAAAGGATATCCCTCACTTGCTGAGGGAGGTTAAAATCATGAAGATCTAGGCCTTCAGCATCCAAGCTCTGAGTTGCAGAGACTGGGGATTGGGATGCCATAACATTCCGTCCTCCTGTGACAGGAGATCTGGAGCAGATCCTAATTCCAGGGAGGGGGCTTGAGAGAGATGTAGAAGCAGAGGGTACCACACTTGCCGTGGCCAATGTGGAGGTATGAGAATCATCTGGTCTCTGTCTCTCTGAAGCTTGAACAGGGTTTTGGGAATTAGGGGAATGGGTGGAAAGGCATAAAGGAAGTCTTGACCCCAGTGAAGGAGGAAAGCATCCCTGGCCTGAGAGCCCTGAGCCGGAATTCTGGAACAGAACCAGGGAAGTTTGGCATTCAACGGACTTGCAAAGAGGTCTATGTCCGGGGTTCCCCAAATTTGAAAAATCTTGGCCACCTGGTCTGCATGTAGAGACCATTCGTGTGGAAGCAGAACTCGACTGAGTCTGTCTGCCCAAGAGTTTTGTATGCCTGGAAGATACACTGCCAGGAGATGAATCTGATGCTCTCTGGCGAGGGCCCATAGTCGCAAAGCTTTGTTGCAAAGTGACAGAGAGACTGTTCCTCCCTGCTTGTTCACATAGAACATGGCTACTTGATTGTCCGTATGAATGAGGACTGTCTTGTAGCTGAGCAGGGTGTGGAACACTCGAAGAGCAAGGAAAATTGCTCTGAGCTCTAAGAGATTGATATGTAGATGAGTCTCTTATGGAGTCCAGGTGCCTTGGGTGGAGAGGTCTTGCAGTTGAGCTCCCCAACCCAGTGGTGAAGCATCTGTTGTGAGAGTTGCCTGGGGTAAGGGTTGTTGAAATGGGGACCCCAGCAACAGGTTCTGAGTGGACTGCCACCATTGGAGGGACAAAATAAGGTGATTTGTGTTTGCTATTTTGTCTGACAGGCACCCTGATTCCTGGGTCCATTGAGTGGATAAAGTCCACTGGGCTGCTCTCATATGGAGGCATATGGAATGACATGCACTGTAGATGCCATGTGGCCTAGTAGTTGTAGCATTTCTCGGGCAGTGAGAAGAGGCTTTAGCACTGCTTGAGAAGCTAACTGCGCCATGCGAAGAAGATAGGCCCTTGCTTTTCTGGTATCCAGCAAAGCTCCTATGAACTTTAGAGACTGAGTGGGAGTTAGACTGGATTTTGGGATGTTTATGACCAGACCCAAATACTGAAGGATACGCATTGTGCAAGATAGAGAAGTCCTGGCCTCTGACTCTGATGGGGCTCGAATGAGCCAGTCATCTAAGTAGGGGAAGACGAATATCCCTAGAGTGCGAAGAAATGCTGCTACCACAGCCATGCACTTCGTGAACACTCTTGGTGCTGAGGCCAGGTCAAAAGGAAGCACCCTGTATTGGTAGTGCTTTCCTTGAAAAAGGAACCGAAGGAACTTTCTGTGAGTTGGATGGATGAGAACATGAGTGTACGCATCCTTGAGATCTAGAGAACAAAGCCAATCCTGACTCTGAAGGTATGGCAGCAGAGTACCAAGAGAAATCATCTTGAATTTCTCTTTGAACAGGAACTTGTTCAATTCTCTGAGGTCTAAAATGGGTCTGTGTCCCCCTGTTTTCTTTGGGATAAGGAAATAGGAGGAGTAAAACCCTGTACCCTGTTGATGAATGGGTACTTCTTCTATTACCCCTTGGGCAAGAAGTATGGTGACCTATTGATCTAACAGGTTGATGAGAGAGGTCTGAGAATTGAACTGTCTTACCATTGTGGGAGGGGGCATGCACAGAAAGTGAAGCTTGTACCCCTCTTTTATAATGGAGAGTGTCCAATGTTCTGTTGTTATCTGCTCCCATCTGGGGGCAAAGTGACATAACCTTCCTGGAATGGTGGAAGGCTTTGGTCCATTGAGGGCCAGGAAGGCTAAGTTCTTTAGATGAAAGTCAAAGGCCTTGTGGAGGCTGAGACTGCTGAGACGGTTGAGGCTTAGCAGTCTTTGCTTTCCTTTGTTTAGGTGGTTGCTGGCTCTTTCGGGCAGACTGACCTGCAGAACGTCCCTGCTGGGAATAAGAGGGATAAGACCTCTTCTTTTTTGAGAAGAAAGGTTTCTTGAAAGATTTCTTTCTCGCAGGATCAGCTGTGGCTTTGGATAACCTATCCAAAGTGGAGTTGTCAGCATCCAACTCATTGGCCTTCTCTTGCCAATTCTTGCCGAATAAATTCTCACCTGTACAAGGGATATTGCCCAGTTTGTCCTGCACCCAGAGCTCCAAATCGGATGCCTGGAGCCAGGCAATTCTACATGCACCTATGGCAATGGCAGAGGTTCTGCTTATGCACTCAAAACAGTCAAAAGCTGCACGATTGACAAACTTAGAAACATCCTGGGCATGTTTAACCAGTGTGAGAAAATCCTGCCTTTTGTCCTCAGGAAGGAGAGGGCTAAAAACCTCTAAATCTCCTGTGACTTCTTTAAGGAACATTCCCATATATAGAATATAGGAACTGATCCTGGCCAAAAGCATGGAAGCCTGGAAAGTACGACGTCCAAAGGCATCCAAGGTTCTACACTCACGTCCTGGAGGATTAGAGGCATGCCTCTTTGCACTCCTGATCCTTCTCATAGCTGACTCCACTACAATGGAGTGGTGAGGAATCTGAGTTTTCTGGAAGCCAGGACAAGGAGGGACTCGATACATGGTATCTAGTCTGCGAGAGTGAGGAGAGGTGGTAAGAGGTGTTTCCCACATTCTCAACATGAGATCATGTAAAATCTCATGGATAGGCAAGGTAGCTGCCTCTTTAGGAGCTTTGGGATATTGTAAAATTTCCAACTCCTTAGCTCTGGGCTCTATTTCAGGAATCACAGTAATGGACAAACCACGAGCCACCTCCCTAATGAAATCCTGAAAGGAGATATCCTCTGGAGGAGACATCCTACGTTTATGAGAGGAAGGCTCCTCCGGGAGAAGTATCCCGGCACCGGCAGAGCTGTCAGAATCCTCGGAGTCCTCCAAGGATTCGAAGTACCGTCTGTCCGGATGCTCTTGAAGAGCCCGATACCCGTACCGACCAAAGTCGGTACCGGGGGGGGGGAATCGGTACCGGTGTATCGGCACTGGAAGGCATCGCATGACTGGGTGCCGGCAAAGCCAATACCGATGTCGATGCCGATGCTATCGGTACCGGTACCAGTACCGGCGTCGGTACCGATACCGGTTGAACTGTCTGACGCGGTTCCGAGGGTGTCGATGCCGCAAGGAGAGCCGCCAGACTGTGTTCAATAGCCAGGAACCTCTGGTCTATCGATGCTGCCAATGCCTGGGTATCGGTACCGGAAGCAGCCGGTACCCCAGAGCATGGCACCAGTAGTTCTGCCGAGGTCGAGGCCTCGAGAACATCCTGGAGCCCCGATGATGCTTTGGAAGCCGAAGCCTCCCACCAGGGCAATTTTGCTGGTACAGAAGCCTCAAGGGCAATGCCAAAGGCATCTCGATGCTTGGAAGGAGATCTACCCTTTGAGGACTGGCTAGACTTATGTTTAGTTACCTGAGATCCATGGGAGGAAGATTAAGCCATGGAAGACGTCGATGCCACCGAAGCTGCATCGGAGGGAAAAAGGGCGATGAGCTTAGCAGCTCGGTTTTGTCAACCCCTTTTGGACATCATGGCACAAGCCATACACTCGGCGATGGAGTGGTCAGGACCTAAACATTTAAGACACCATTCATGGGTGTTGGTGACGGAGATGGTACCGCCACACTTGGTGAACTTTTTGAAACCCGAAGCAGGTTTTTCCATGGTGGAGGAAATTTTGGGCCTAAGGCCCAAAATGGCGCTTGCACCTGGGAAGAAAAGTTTGGGAAAAAAAAATAATATTTTTTAAAACAAAAGAAAGAAAGAAAAGAGAACAGGCGGTACCGGTATAGCGTCGAGGAAGGCAGACGCGACCACAAAAAATAAAGAATAAGGAAAATATTTTCTGCGGTGACAGGAACAACGACCTGCTGGCTCCACGGAAAATGAAGAACTGGAGAGAGGCAGTTGGGAAAGGCGGGAAGGCAGCACGCAGGCGCTGTGGGATGCTCCCAAAAGCTTTATAATTGGACACTGGGGAGCGTTCCCACGCAGGTTCCCTCGGTACCGACGATACCCATATGTGAAGACTACATTCCTGCTTGTTCCTGGAGATTGTGGATAATAAAAGAATAAATTAGCAGGTCCTTTTAAAATTTTGAGAATTCCTAAAATGTACTTTTTTGGGTGTAGGCAATTTAATTAAGATTAATCAAATTTTTTGATAATTGAATTAAAATTTGGGAGGTTATGACCTGTGATGTGAAGTTTGCCGTTTAACCCTATGGTGATTTAATTTGCCATATGTAGGGAAAGGGCTATTCTGAGGTCTTTTATATACCTTATGGGAATGTGTGATGTTTTTAGGATTAATTGTTTTGAAATATATGTATTTTTTTAATTTGGTGATATTGAGGGTATTTGTATTTGGTTTCTGTTTTAGGTTTACCCTTTGGCAGTCAGTTAGACTATCTTATAAAACTGTACCAGTCATAAAAGGGCACACCATGACATGCACAAACGTACTTTTACTGTAGGCACTGCCGTGGACGTAGTCTGGGCAAAGCATGGGTGGAGTCACAAAGTACATGCATGGATTATAAAATACCTTAATTTATGTGTGCACTTAAATAATCTATGCATGGACATTTACACCTGCTCTCGAGTAGATGTAATGAGTATGCTTAGAATAGAGGCACAATGTCCGAAGGATTTATGCTAGCATTGTATAAAGACAGATAGGAACTTATGTGTCTATATAAAATGGGAGCAAAATAGGCACCTTCCAGACCATATAACCTTGGTTCCCTGTTATAAAATTATCCTCCATAGGATCTGTTTAATAAACTACATTAAGGTTTTGCACTAACTACACTTTAACAGTCAAAGTTAATGCGTGTTTTATGTTAAACCTCTATATTGATTATAGGAGACATTCCTGGTACTTGGAAGAAAGCAGTTGCATGGTCCTTAACATGCTTTAAAGGTGCAAATGTTAACATTTAAAACAGTTAACTATACTTCTAGAGGTATAGTTAACTGTTTCACATCAATTTAATTTAGTGATTTCTAACCTGCTATTTCATACCCAGGGTATATAAGGTCAGGAACAAAGTGCTGCCAATGGTATATAATAAAGACAATTAAAACACAGTGGAACTAATCTAGGAGGGAGAGAAAATCAAGGAGGTAACACCAGCAGCCAGTGCAAGATATATGAGTCAATAATGCTGCAAATCCTTTCCAGGCAGCCAGAGAAATGTATCTCTGCCTGAGTTCTACAACTCCCATGGGCCATGATGCCACAGCAGGGCTGGAACATAGAGCCCAGCCCAAGCCCCAGAGAGCTATTTTTTCAATGACTTTCAGAAACTAAGAAAGGGGTACTGGCTGGGACTTAGGATTACAAAGGAGAAGAAAATAGCAGCTTCAAGTTTGTCTTTGAGGGAATAGGGAAGTACTCTTTGGGACTTAGGACTTGAAAGTACACAACTGCTTCACATCTGACTGAGCCACTGAGGAAGAGGTGGCAGCTGGTGGGATTTGCTTGCTACTTGAAAACACAAAAAAATAAAGATTGAGAAGAAAAACCCAGCTTGAAGGGAACAATGTTTTTGTCCCCCTTAGTGCTGCTGTATCTGTTTTTACAACTAAATGGTTGAAAGTTTTGGTAGGCAGGGAGTATCTCTTTCTGGGGTTGAGGAAATCAGGAAAGTCAGAGAAAGGCAAGGAAAATTCTGCCTTTACAGTTTTCTCAATTCAATTGATTTTACTACCCCAAGTATTGGTGGAAGAAGGTGAACTCTGCACATTAAGTATACAACACCACCAATGGCAGTCAAGGGAGGACAGGTAACTTTATCTAAATTTATCTATTCCATTGCACAACCAAAAGATACAGTGAAATTTTTTTTACAATAATCTTATCTGTGACAGCAGCTGTGGGGTTGAGAGAGCACTTTACTGTATCTTCTGTATCTTCTGTATCTATTGTATCTCACACTCATAGAATACAGTTAAATAAAGCTAAAAGATAAATAAAAAGTTAATAAAAAGCTAAAAGACAGGCAGTCTGGGCTCATCCTAGCTTGGAATCCAGTTCCATAGGAACATTAGCTGGGGAAACACATTCCTCCCTCCCCCCCTCAGTAATTTGAAGAGTATCAGCTGTCAGGTAGGGTAATTGGACACTGCAGGCCTTTCCCAGGCTGGGTGGGTGAACCTGGTCACAGTAGCTGAGGCAGTACACTTGGGGTGATGTTACTTCGGTGAAGCACATGCCTTTTGGGTAAGGTAGGGCACTAAAAGACAGGTAACCCATGTTCCTCAGATCTCGAAATCCAGCCTCATTCACCCTACCATCGGTACATTGAAGAGTATCAGCAGTTGGGCAGAGTAACTAGGCACTGCAGTGCCTGCCCCAGGCATATCATAATGCTTGGGAAAGCTACATTTGGAAAGTTAAATGACCATAGAAGGAAAGAAGATAGGGATGAGAGCAGTACTGGCACAAATATGTGAAAAGAGACAGATCATTTGCTTATACTCATAGGCTCATCTATTCTGCCATCAAAGCTAAAGAAAAATGTCTTTACAAGGAGAGTAGAAAGAGCTCCAGCTTCCAGGAAATTGTGAAAAAGTAGGTATCTGATGTCATCTCCACAGAAAGGCAAAGGGAGGCTGACAGTGCAAGGTGGGGAGATACAAGAGAAGCAGCAGGTGAAGGCAATAGCAGGTACACTGCTAAAATGTATGTGAATATGGTTTTTGCAGATACAGAATCTCATGGATCCAAATGGATAGGATTTACATTGGAATCATTAGATATTGGAAGTGTACTGGCTGAAAAGGGTGTTGAGGTTGTTCTTAGATGTTAATGGGTGAGAAGGTAATACTGGCAGTTCCAACGCTAAGAGCACCACAGAGATAGAGGGGACAATAGAGAGTGAGTAGGATGCTGCTAGCCTTTCATCCTCTCCTACATCCCCAACTACAAGTTCAGCAGCAGAAACAAGAACAGCATCCCTCCCCTCCCACCCCAAGGAAGTAAAGGTGAAGTCTTGTAAAACCACACACATTCTGAGGCATTTTCAAGTGCTTCAGGAACTGTAGTATGCAAAGTGCAATTACTTTAGGCAGCATATTAGTAGAAGGAAGCCGATGAGTCATCTTATGAACAGTGGCATGCTGTATCAACTCTCAAAACAGAGGAGGGCACAGATTTTAGGCAGGGCACTCAATCCCAGAGTGGAAATAAAAGTGGTGGGAAAGGCACCGGAAAAGCAAAATCCCTATCCCACGTGGAGCCCTTAGCCTCTTCTTTCAGTCCGATGGCATGGCAGCAAGCCCAAGGCACATCAAAGCCAGCCACCATGGCAGAGATAGAGCAATATCAGTATCAGTTTCACAAGGCAGGGCAGTGAGTAGCAAGCAGCATCAAAGACGGTGATACATCGCATCAGCAAAATGATTTTTTATTTATTTATCCAGAATTTCTATACCATTATGTTGTGAACATCATAGCAGTTTACAATGAAACAAATCAAGGGAACAAATGAACATACAGCAACAAGTGAGGTAGGAGGAACAAGTACAAAGGAAAGGCAGGACCTAGAAACATGAAGGGAATAGATTGATTGTAGTACAACAATATTTACCGGGACAATGAAACATAATGCCAGAAGAGACATGAGGGAGAAAATGGGTAACTAGCACATCCAGGGGTTAGACTTGGAAAAAAAATAATAAGAATGGCCCAAAAGAATTTGGCCTGCTAAGAGGCGTGAGTCACTTGAAGGCTTGTTCGAAGAGCTAGGTTTTCAGGCCTGCCTTAAATTTTGTGTAGGATGGTTTCAAATGGAGATTTGTGGGAAGGATGTTCCAAAAGAAGGGGGTGGAAAAACAGAAGGCCATGGATCTGTATGTTTCAAGGTGCAAGTTAGATTTTGAGGGGACAACTTATAGGTTCTGATTGGCAGACCAATGGACATGAGTGGGGCAGTAGGGGACAAGTCAAGAGTGGAGATAGCAGGGGAGACTAGTGCAGAAGGCACAATGGGCTAATAAAAGGCTTTTATACTGAATCCGGAAGGGGTTTGGCAGCCAATGTTTTTCGTATAATAAGGTGTGACATGGTTCGATTAGGGATGTACATTAATTTGAAGTGACATGACAAATATCGATGCAATTTCATTTCATAACATACCATTTTTAATCCAAACACAACACCAAAAAATCCAAAAGTCAGCCCCTACCCCCCAAGTTTCCTACAGTTTGGCCTCAAACCATTAACCTGTGGATTAGAAAGCAGGTATCTTGCAGAAGAGACGTGTCTCCATGGAGGCTGGCTTTAGTCAGCTGCTCTTAACTCTTGTATTGTTGGTGATCTTCCTTCATGTTTCCTGATTGGTCCAACGTTTGTCTGGTCTGGAGCTCTATGGAAAATGCTAACTGGATTTTTTTGCCTTGTGAATTTATTGGCTCCTGCTGTAGAGATTAACTCCCAAGATTTTTCTTTTGCCATATTCTTGTGACAGAAATTCTGTGAAGCCAGGTCTAAGTATTCTATCAGAGACAATTACCAAGCCTAATCCAGATCCTTGTTCATTATCACTAACTAGACAACCAGGGTCTGGATTAGGCTAGGTAGTCAGTGACTCAACTGTTTGGAGAGTCTATATGGGGCATGGCTAGTGTGAGGCAGGGTAAGTTGATTTAAAATCCTCAAGGCAGTGGCTTAGTCAGAAGTGATTTTTTGGAGGTGTCTCAAGGTTAATACAGTGTGGAGAGCAATAGGCATATAGGTTAGAGTCATAATAGTTATCTCTTATTGACAAATAATACCGTTGCATGAACCCTAAAAATGGATTTCTCAATTGTGGATGACATTTTACATATTTTTGAACTCAGTTATTTCAAGAACTTATAATGCTAAACGACATATACATTTATGGAAACAAGTCAGCTATATTTAAAAATGTCTCAAGATGCAGTGTCCCATTGTAGCAGCTGATAAGCATGCAATAAATAAAACCAGGAGTCTGTTCAAAGATCCAAGCCAATTTATTGTGCACATGACCCAGTTAGTCAAAGCTTTAAAAGGAAGTGAGCAAAGTTTTTACAGAGACATACTCATTTATACCTCTTTTTCAGTTTGATACATGAGAACTTTCTATTGGTTCTAGCTTGATACATGCAAACTTCCTATTGGCTCCAACGCCCCCTGCACCTGTCCAATCAGAAATCCCTCCGGGGCCTAGCAACCAGCCCCCTCCTTTAGAACTGTTCTAACAATGGTGCAGTTTCTAAGTTTGATACTTCTCTACTTCAAGGTTGTCCCTAGCTCCAGGAATGCATGTATTGAAACATTTCTTTCTTTTGCACACAAGAGAATAATGAAAGACTTATGAATTCATGTAAAACTTCTTATTAAGCAGTTTAAAACAGTTTTCTCATTTTCCACAGATTTTTGGTTCCTTTCTAGCTATAATGGGGGTTGGAATCAGGGCCTAACTTACAGGCCTTTCATATTTGCAGACTATTATAGGCCATAGCCTGCCACACCATAACTGACCTGATCTGACACAAGTCAGCTATACAGGAGCCACCTCAACACACATTACATCCTGCAAAATGTTCTAAATTCATGTCTGATTTTATGACAAACTAAAATTATATTAAAATATTGATGTCACCTCACAAAGACACTCAAAAACGTATGATACTGTAACAGCACTAACTCCTAGGACTTAAACAGCAACAAACTTATCTATGAAAAGACAGCACTGCAAATATTACACCAGGCCCTAAAACACCAATACAGAACTGCTATAGATCTCTCCACACAGAAACTACATGCTAGCAGAATACCTTATTTGGACGTCTGATTGGTGAGTCTTAGGAGACACTTTAGCAATAGTTTAGCAGCAGTCCAGAAGCAGGGCCATCGCCCTATAAGCCTGGGGCCCTACAGCGCTAGCCACCTGGGATGAACTTTAAATCTGGATATTCAATGCCGAGGCCATAGCGGGATTCCAGCATTGAATATCCAGGTTGCCCAGAATGCCCCACTACCCGGTTAGCTTCTGGGGTGAAAATTAGGCCAGTGTTTACCACACCTGACTTTTGCCACGTGTTGCTAACCAGGCAGCGACTCAATATCACTGCTGCCTGGTTAGCAATGGATGCTGCCATGTAATACTCCCGAAGCTAACCAGTGCAGCGGCGGCACTAGCGGATATCCAACAGCACTGACCGTGTTAGTGTCACTGAATATCCCACTGAGCAGCATTTACATGGTTTACAGGTCAGAGACCACCAGGGATTTCAAGGGAGTATGCCTGGTTTCTAGAGGCTGCGTAGTTAGGCCTTAAAAGCTCTGAGGCGCCTGTAGTTAAACTGATTTATTGCTTATGTGTGGAATGAATGAGTACAGGATTTTATAAGAGTCATAGGCAGGAGAATGGGGTGGGTCACAGGGGCCATGGCCCCCTCACCAATAATTTGCCAAACAAAGAAGCAGCAATTAGAGATCTTGGAAGCAGGGCCAGAGATCAGTTTGTTTGGCCCTGACAATCAAAAAAGCGTTCTGCTGCCCCTGATAAGAGTGACCCATGTAATTAAGCCACTAAAAGTGTGACCGAGGTGACATGTGGTTGATTATATGAAATCTCTCTTTTAGAAAGAACTGCAATTACAAGAGTGGAAACTTGGCTATAGCATAACTGGATTTAAGCTCCTGGCTGAGGAAAATTTGTCCCTGAATGACAGACTGAGACCTAGGGTGAAATAGCAGCCACAAACAACCCAAGGCCTATGTGATATCAGCATCAACAATAATTTCAAAACAGTTTGATTACAATTAAAGCATCTGATTGGGAGAATAGTGTGAATTGAAGAGAGTAACTGAGGAGAGAGAATTTTATAAGGTCATAGTCTCAGTAGGCAGGGAACCTTAATTATTCTTAGTTAGGGATAGTTGTAGAGTACATAAGGTTACCAGATGTCACTGATTTTCAGGGACTGTCCACAGGGGCAGCTCAAGGCAATCTGCTGCCTGAGGCGAAGAATGAGATGGTGCACGCCCCCCCTACCTTAGAGGGGGCGGGGCTTTTTCAGAAATCCAATCAGAGACTGAACCAAATCAAAAAGCCGATTAGATTATATGGAAGAAATGCAAGATGTTTGCACACAGGCCTGTATCGAACTGCAATCGCGCTCTGTGCGACTTGCAGCTCGGGCACACGCCCCCCTTCCCCCATACCTCCATCCAGCCCTACCTGCTCTTTTCCTGCTGCTGCCATCCTCTGTTTTTTTCACAGCGGTGCCGGCAGCAGGGAAAAAGCAGGCAGCGCTGGACGGAGGTATGGGGAGGAGGAGGGGGTCATGCACCCAATCTGAAAGGCGCCTGCACTTTAAGCAGATCTGTCCCTCCCTGCTCTGACATCATGTCAGAGGAGGGAGGGACCAGACCTGCTTAAAGTGCAGCAAAAAGGCTTGGGGGTACATTTCAGCTGCCTGCTATTGTCCTGCCAGCAGCAGCAGGGCAACAGCAGACAGCCGAAATGCGCCCCCCCCAAGCCTTTGCGCCCTGTGCGGCTGCACCGCTTGCACAGGGCTAGGTACGATCCCGTTTGCACACCAAGGAACTAAAAGGCAGCAAGAACCAACAGCACAGTTTATAAAACTAAATTATAACTCATTTTTATTTGTTGTTATAAACTGCGTTATGGTTCTTGCTTTTTCTTTTTCAACATATATTTTGTATCCACAGTAGGTGCAGAGCAGAACCAAGACATTCACCCACAGAACTCAACATTTAAAAAAAAATCTTATTCTGATCATCTCACTAACAAACAACAGCAACCAGTATTCTTCATATTGTGCATATTGTGAACCTACTGTGAACTAATACAAAACCCTACAACAAAGAGCAAACCTACCATACCATACCATACCATACCAGCACAAACTTCCAAAACTCACATAAGAAGCCCATCCAAAAAAAGCGTCACTGTAAATACTACAGTGGGCCCTGGAACATCCATACACCTATTTGAAAACCTGAACAAGTCAAATTACTACAGTACAGTATAGATCTTTATGTACAAACTCCATGTTAACAGAACACCTGACCTCAGTCATACACTCACAACATCGACCCTCACCATGTACAGAATAAGTAACCATAATCTAAAGTAAAAATAAAAATATGTAGACAAAATTTAAACTGAAAACAAAAGAAGCCAGAGTTCACATAAGAACATAAGATATGCCATACTGGGTCAGACCAAGGTCCATCAAGCCCAGCATTCTGTTTCCAACAGTGGCCAATCTAGGTCATACGTACCTAGCAGTTTCCCCAAGGGACATGTAGTGCAACATCAGATAAATAAGAGATGCAGTTCCCCAATACTGTGTAAAATATAAAAATAGCACAAAGTCCAATCACTAAAATTAAATAAAATTATTTTTCTACCTTTGTTGTCTGACCATTTTATTCTCTGATCATGCTGGTCCTGATCTGAGGCTTCTGCTTTCCTGACTTCTCTTAGCTCTCTTTCTGTGGTCTATGGTCCATGGTCCATGGTCCATCTGCTATTTCTTATCTCTTCTTTTTTTTTTCACTTCCTTCCATCAGCCCATTTCCAGTTCCAGTAACCCTCCCCAGTATCAGCCACCTTTCCAGTCCTCCTATCCCAGTACCTTCCAATGCCTACCGCCTTGCATTCCCATGACTGCCACTGGTGTCCATTTCCTTCTAGTCCCCTCCTTCCCCACTGTCCAGCCCCTTCTAGTCCAAATGCCATCCCAGATATCAGCTCACGTCCACTCTCAGTGCCACCCCCCCAGTCAGATCCCTTCCAGCCGCCCTACCCTCTGTCCATCCCCCTTCCAGTGCCATTTGCATGTCAGCTCCCTTCCAGCCTCCTCCCCATTACCCAACCACCTACCACTCCCATCCCCAAGTGTCAGCTCCCTTCCAGTCCCCCTTCAGTAGATCCCAGGTGTCAGCTCCTTTCCAGCCTCCTCCTTCCCCTGTGTCACCTCCCTTCGTGCCCCCTCCTTCCCCTGGCAGACCCTCTCAGTATCCACTCCCTTCCAGTCCGATTCTACCATCCCCCCACATCAGCCCATTTGTAACCCTAGCACCTAGTTTTCTTCCAGGGCCAGCAGCACTCTCCTTCCATCCCCCATTAGCCCATTTCTAGTCCTATCCCTCTTATCAGCCCACTCCTGTCCTAGCCCCCTCCCCCAATAGCCCATTAGCAATCCTAGCCCCCCTCCCAATCAATGCATTTCCAGTCCTAGCCCCCCTCCCAATCAGCCTATTTTCAGTTCTAATCCCCCATCAGCCTATTTCCGGTCCTAGCCCCCCCCCCCGATAGCCCATTTAGCCCCCCCTCCCAATCAGCCCATTTCCAGTTCTAAACCCCCATCAGCTCATTTCCAGTCCTAGCCTCCCCGATAGCCCATTAGCAGTCCTAGTCCCCCCTCCCAATCAGCCCATTTCCAGTTCTAACCCCCCTCCCCGATAGCCCATTAGCAGTCCTAGCACCCCTCCCGATCAGCCCATTTCCAGTTCTGATCCCCCCATCAGCCCATTTGCAGTTCTAACCCCCCCCCCATCAGCCCATTTCCAGTCCTAGCCCTCCCCCCATCTGTCCATTACTATTTTCCTGTGCCACCCCTGCCCATCAGGCCGGCCCCAGACCTTCTTTAGAGAATTACAAAAAAACCAAAAAAAAACTACTGCAAAAGCTGCTGCCGCTGCTGTCCCGCTGCGGCCGCCTCTGAGCCCTCACACAGCACTCCACCTCCCCCCCCCTCCCCCGCGCACCGGCTCAGTTTTTCAGAGCCATGCAAAGGGAGAGTGTTTCCCTTTCCCACGGTTCTGTTAAAGCTGAGCCTGCAGGCGCTAATGGGAAACAACATTTCCTGTTTAGGTAACTGGGCAGCAGTGATATTGCATGCTGCCTGGTTAGCTCCTGTGCCAAAAGATAGGTGAGGTTTTTCCTAGCCTATCTTTTAAGCACAGATTACTGAGCTGTAAACCATGTAAATGCTTTTCAAATATTGGGCTCTTGGCATTCAGCCTAGATTTGAAGCTGTTGACCCAAGGGCTACTGAGGTTCTATATTATGTGCACTATATTTGATTCTGGCCATTGGTATCAACTATTTGAAACAATAACATTTTTTCAAAAGACATTTTTATGCATGGAGAGGCGAACACACAAGATACATGGGGATTATGCATTAAGAGGGACACGGACACAGTACTAATGTGGAAATACTTACTTGATCTTAAAGAAGGGGTACTACTCAGAAACCTGCAAAAAATGGTTGACCACAAAGTATCAGTTCTTTGAGGTGCAAAGAGGCACATTCCAATGTGGCTGTCCAGGCCCCTGTGTGGCCAATCGGAATCGGGACACCCAGAGGTAGACCCGATTCTGATCCCAAAGGGGCTAGACGTGTCCACGGGATCAGAATCAGGTCTTTGGCCTGAATGTGCAGGCCGAGCCCCGATTCTGATCGGCCTACACACCCAGCAGATTCCAGGCTACCTGAGTCAGGCTTCAGGAGCCATGAATGCCGGCCACCACTGATCTCATTTGTTCCCCACAGCCAGACCCTCAATCCGGACTCCCATGGCCAGTGCCCGGCTGTGGGGAACTTACTTGACACCCCTACCTTTTTTTCCCTGCCTGGCAACAGGATCCCCTAATGTCCAGGGGGACTTATTCCACCTCTGTGATAGAATAAGTCCCCCGTCTAAGTTCACAGCTCCAGACATACAGGGCCGACCTCTGAATCGGTCCTGAACATCCGGGATTGCGGCCCGCCCATGCCCCATTCTCACTCCGCCTCTGGAACGCCCCCTCCTGCCCCCATCTAAGCCTCCCAGTACAAATGCGTTGTTTGTACAGAGAGGTTTTAGCCAGTGCCGGCAGGGGGGCGAATATCTATTCGCAGGACAGAATGACTCCCAAAGTGTCAAGTTGTACAAAGTAACTTATGGCAAGTACAGTGTAATAGGGGTGTGAAGATTGGTGGAAGACTCGTCAACAACCTTTGCTATGCTGATGATGATACCACATTACTGGCTGAAACTGAAGACGATTTGAAACATTTGCTTCTCAAGATCACGGCATATAGTCTTAAAATGGGTCTGTACCTTAACGTTAAGAAGACAAAGATCCTGACAACTAGCAAAATGGATAAGTTCACCATTGATGGAGAAGAAATTGAAATAGTTGACAACTTTAACCTACTTGGATCAATAAAGAAGCAACAGGCAGTCAAGAAATCTGACAACGAATTGGTCTTAGCAGAATCTCTATGAAAATCCTAGACAAGATTCTCAAGAGCAGAGATGTCTCTCTCTATACAATGATTTGACTTGTTCAAGCCATGGCATTTTCAATAACATCATATGGATGTAAAAGTTGGACAGTAAAAAAGATAGGAAGAAAATTGAATTATGGTGCTGGTGACGAATACTGTGTTTATGTATACCATGGACTGCCCGAAGAACAAACCAGTCAATACTAGAGGAGATCAAACCTAAGCTTTCTTTAGAAGCTCAGATGACAAGACTTCAACTTTTATACTTTGGACACATCATGCGAAGAGAGAGATCATTAAAGAAAGACAACATGCTTGGCAAGGTAGAAGGTCAATGCAAAAAAGGAAGGCCAGCAATGAGATGGATCGATACAATAACAGCAGCTACGGGTGCCAGTCTGTCAACAATGAGCTGCCTGACTGAAGACTGAACACAATTTAGGACAACTATCCAGAGGGTCGCCATGAGTTGACACTGACTTGACGGCACTTAACAACAACAATACTGTATCTAATGTATTCATTTCAGTTGTTCAAAAGTTCTGATGTTTCAAAGTCACACAGTAGAGAAAGGGAAAAATTGTTGGGGAGCATATACTATGTGATTAACACAGCAAGTGGGATATTAAGCAGCATGTAGCTGGTTTGTGCCACTTTATATCTGTCCCTAATACTGGTAGATACAATGATGCTTAGCATTGGGACATTTCAGGGGCGGCACTGATGATAAGCGGCTAAAGTTAGTCACTTGAAAGGCTTGCCTAACTTTAGCTGGGTCAGCTAATCAGGCAGCAGCTGACAGCTGAATATTGCCATTGCCTGGTTAGCTAACATGCTATCAGGGCACACCAGATATTCAATATCGATAGCCGAATATGACCCTGGCATTGAATATCTGGGGCTATGTCAAAATGGTGACAGCCTGCTGTTTTAAAAGCACTGACTTTCACCACTGCATATCACCCCCCCCAATTATGTTTTGTTGAAATGTCTTGCTAATTTAAAGGGGACTATCTGAAATTTTGACAATATTTAAAAGAAAAATTTTACCATTTATTATTTTGAAATCAGCAAAATGGAATTTAAATAAAGAAAATTAGTTTTATTCCAACGTAATTTTTTCTATTGCATATTATGTTTAACCTTAAATTACATTTGACTTTTGTGGAAGTTTTTTCTGAGTATTCCATCTGGAGAGGGCCCGACCTTGTCCTTGGCCACTAGTCCCCAACTCCTTTTATCCTTGGGAAGGGACATGGCTCAGGGTGGCATCCACACTACAAAGAAAAAAGATCTGATTTAACTTCAAAAGGATTTAGCTGCAATTAAAAGAACCTCCCCCATTGTACAGCATCCAGAAATGTATTCCCACTCCTAAGGAGAATAAAACAATACAGAAATAGATGGGCTCTGGTAGGGTAATTTCTCTGACCCAAAGACAACCACTCATTAAAATGATGCTGCTATGCAATAGAGTGGAGAAAGTGATGGGCACAGAGCAGGCCTAAGTATAATGACTAAATAGTGACCATAGGAATTTTTGATGTATTTTTGAAAATTACAATTTTAAGGCTGATTTTTTTTCCAGCACATATATAAGCCTTTTTTGGGCAAATCATTGTTTTATGCACAAAAATAGGTGTTTACAAAATTCCCCTCAGTTATACACACATAAAACTATATACTGCCTGCTGATGGATAGCACATAATTTTATGCTTTCTACATTTAGGCATTCCTAGCTGAGGAAGTCTGAGTGGCCTTTGGGAGAGTTGCAGGATTTTCACGTGGTTTTTTAAAATGCGCATGAATGCATGCAAATTTAGGAAGAAAGATTATGGGGTATGTTTACTAAACCGTGTTAACATAGCAGCGGCTACGTTAACACGCGTTAGGTAACGTTAACGCGTGTTAAGGGTACCTAATGCGCATTAACGTCTCCGACCGCGGTAAAGGCCACAGAGGGCGGAGAGAAGGGGGTAATGGGCGGGGAATGGGTGGGGAGAAGCTTCTTGGCACTAACGCGGGGTACTGAAGGGCTGAACAGTACCGCGAATGAAAACCTGTCGTTAGCTGCACATTTGCAGGAGGGTGAAACCATTTAAGCATCAGCAATGTACAACACAGGCAGGGAGCCCAAGACCGTGATAGTAGTGCTCCATATGCAGCAACAGCATAGTGGCCAAGTATGAATGGCCACTATAGGGATGGTGCAAATGGGGCATAGGGGGCTGCAGGTGGGATATGTAGTGGGGCAGCTGGGGCACAGGGTGCACTAGGCTGTCGCCTAGGTGGCACATAGGAACATAGGAACTGGATGGCAGCAAGAAAGTAGCTGACAAAGGCCAAACACAATCCACCTACAGCTACCTGGTCCACCCTAGCCAATATTTGCCAGGGCACTGACCTGTCACCCCCCCCCCCCCCCAGCCATCCCCCCACATGTGGCAGGGACATAATATTGGTAGGCAGTGATAGGGGGGATGTGAGAATGTCCATGTTTGCCTCCCCACCCCAGACCCCGCTCACTAGGTGACCGCCTACCTGCACAGTGGATGGCCTGGGACTGTGCACTACCAGCACCGACAGCATATGCCCAGGCGAGGCATGGCAGGGGGGGTGTGCTGGTGCTGGAGGGGGCAGTGGCACCTGCCTGCAGCACCTGTACCAGTACGTGGTGTGCAGCACAACAGAAAAGGTCTGCCTGAGGAGACATACAGGTAGCCCCAGGGACAACCATGCATGTGTGGTGCAGTGCTCACAGCCAGCATATCCCAGAGCAGAGGGTCACAGGTTCAAATCCCTGATGTGGCTCCTGCAGGGCACATCCCTATATTTTTCCCCCACAATGCAGATACAACAGCAACATGTGCACTCCCCAAAGCAGCGGCCAACAGGGGTGCAAACACCCACTCACACAGGCTCCACTATCCAAAGCTCCATGGAGAGTCATGCTGTTGGCCCCAGCACGGAGCCGCAGTTATCACAAGAGCACTATTACTACCCCCTGCACAGTTTGGCAATGTCGGCACTGTGATCATGACCAGTATGGCGGGTAGGGTTGCCAACCACCCCTATCTTTGCACAATGCTGCAGTAGGTATGTGTGTGTGTGTATGTCTATCCATTGTTTCATGGCTGCCTACACCTCTCTGTGCCCACAATGTCCCACTATGACCAGCGTTGGTCTACAAATGTGCATAATGAGGAGCAAGGTATTGTGGGTATGGCCCGGGCAGGGTGGACAGGGCAGGATGTATCTGCAGAGGGCATAGGGCAATGGCTGGGACATTGTAGTGCCCAACCACCACCTGCATGGACAAAGTGGCCACATCACATCATTCTGTTAGGACACTCTCATACTCTCACACTGACTGAACAGTGACCATGGCATGGCAAGGTTCCCAAATAGTGCTATGTGGTATCTGTCTCATTTGATATGTGTGTGCCCCCCTTGCTGGGGGTGGGCCGGGCTGGGCATGGAGACGTGCCTGTGCTATACAGCCCAGATCTGCGTGCGCACAGTTCTATTGTGAACATGCAGGATAGACTGGCTAATGGAGTGCCCGCGGTTGGTTTACGAATGGCGTGGGGTAGCAGGTACAGGCTGCCTGTGGTGGCTGCTGGTGAATGTCAGGCCATAGTTGGGGGCTGGGGTACTGCTGTAGTTCTAGAACTGGTGGGGGAAAAGGGGCAGGGCAATGGACAGGTGGTCTACTGTAGTGTGCAGTATTGTAAGAGCATTGTAGCGCGCACAATAGCGTGTGTGTCATTTGTTTGTGACGTGCATTGATATGCGCCATAATCTGACCACATATGCTAAGGTGCCTAGTCATATCTTATAAGACACGTAGAAAGCTCTGTAATGTCATGCACGTTATTGTGCATGCTGCGCGTAAGAAGCCCTGCTACGTGTGTTCTCCACAATGCGCGTAGGATGCAGAACGTGTAGGGCGCACTACTGCGTGATGATCTAGCAGACACGATGGCCACTTGGTGGAACATATTTGCATTGTGCTTGTTGTGGTTGTTTGGGATAGTAGTTGCAGACATGCGTAGAGCCAACATAGGTTGTGGGTTTGGGTCCCACAGGTTCCTTTTTGTTTGTTCTGCTCTCCTTACCATACATTGGCTCTGGCTTTGTCCCTTCTCCACACACCCTTCCCTCTCCTCACTGTACACTGTGGTGTCCCCTCCATGTAGCCTATCCGTCACATGCTAGCTGTTACATATGCTCCCTTTTTTTAGTATGTCTGGGTGAGCAGGTGGCTCAGTGGTTTGGTATTGGTGTCAGTGAGCTATGTTTGGGCTCTTCAGTCTACCAGTTTGGTTCCCTGTTACTCCTTTTTGGATCCCCTGCACATTTTGCCCTTATACGCACACCATCCACACAGCTGGCCCTTCAGACTGACCCCTGATGCCCTTTCCATTATATTTGTTTACTCCTCTGCATGCTGTTTCACTGCACACCATTTCATGGTTTGTGTGCCTGTGTTACTTGTGGCTCACATCCCCATTCCAAACTGCATTATCAGCTGCCTGTGGTCTATGGCTTTACACCTATGGCTCCTTTTCTCATGTGGCACCATGTCTGCACATCCCTCAGCGCATCTTCTATTGTCAGCATGCCTTAGATTGCAACCCCTTCAGACGTGCTGCTGCTTCCCGTCCGCTATGGTGTTCATGCTTGGTGGGTCCATGCCGCACCCGCGCGTTAGCACCTTGTAACGTGCGTTACCTGACACGGCTTGCTTTAATGATGCACTGCCCACTCCTTTATATGGGCATCCGTACCATTACTGCAGAATCTAACGTGGGTAACATTACCACGGTTTAGTAAACATACCCCTATGTCTGCTAGCTTTGTGCATGAGCTTTTGGGAAAGCAGTTTTATAAAGGCACAATCTGTCTGTCTATCTGTTTGTCCTTCCGTCTGTATGACCATCCCCAAACCTTGATGCATCTCTGCCCCCTCCCCGAAACACCTCCCCCACGCCCCTCTTCTCCCATCCTCATTCTTGTATGATATATGCCTATGTAAAGATACAAATATGTAAATACTTCTCAGCAGTACTATCCACCTTAAGTTAACTACTGTTCTATATTGTTGCACACTGTTCTTATATGCCACGTTTAATGTACTTATGAGTTCTCTGTAAACCGCCTAGACTTTACGAGTGGATGGTATAAAAACTCACTTAAATAAATAAATTTCTCCACAGACACATATGTACACTATCAAGATAGGCACAAAAATAAATAAGATGCCCCTCACCCATCCAAGTGCCACATAGACCCTGCCACTCTTCTGAAACACATTCACTCAGCCCCGTACACAGACAAGCATGCGCTTGCAAATGGAGGAAGGGGAAACAGACCTTTAGGTCATATTGAAAGTGTGCACTTTTCAGCTTGTAAACCTTTTTGGGCTCAACCTTTGTTTGAGGAAAGCACTATAAAAGTGTAATTTAACAATAAGAACAACAAGAACACTGTATGGTTGCTATCGGAATATATTGTTGGCCTCCTTATAGGAAAACTCAAAGTACGAATCAATGACACGTGTCTCTACTGTAATTCAGGACAGAAAATGTTCCAGCATAAAGATATTTGTTGACTTCGGTGAATAAAAAGAATTGCATTTTCAGTTTAATTCATGAACTCGGTGTATCTCAGAAAAACACTCTGAGACATAGTATGACCTGAGGCAACTCTCACACTTATCAGCATTAGTGTCACTAGAAACTGCCAAGCAATAGAAGAGTAATTTACACAGCTTAGTGCTTGAATTTTTGCATGACTGATTAAAGGATGATGAGGCACATTTTTGGAGAAATACAATCCTCCCATTGTCGTAAGCTCATGATAGAGAGAGGCAGACATAAAATTGGTGACCCACATAATATACTCTATACCCTCCTAACACAGTCACCACCATTTGTCATTCACTTACAGTGAATCAAACGGGCAGGAGATGGAAGGAGATGTGACTGCAACCATCAATTATTACAAATCTTTTCAGAGATATCACCAGACCTATGTCCTCTCTTTTTCCGCTTAAGATGAAGGGCTTCCTTCCTCCAGTCTATGCCCACTTCTTTTTCCTTGAAGGAAAGAGGAGTCCTCTGACTCACACACTCTCTCCTAAATTTTCCGGATGAAGGGATCTCCTACTTCACTGGAAAAAAATAAATTTAGCCACAGTTGTGCATTACACCTTGTGAGAGCAATTTTCATAGTCTCAACAGCACTTCCAGAACCATTATTTTGTACTCCCTGTTGTTTACTTTTGAAGATCCTACAAAGGCAAAGTGCCATGAGGCTTCTTCATCTTCCATATTTTGCAAGTACAAATTCTATGGGCTAAAGAATGCATGGAAACCCCTGTGTGTACTTCAGTGGGCCTACCCTAACCCTGCTTCAAACAACGCCCCTGTTTCTAGCAGGGAAAAGTAGGTGATCATACTTTTCTCTGCATAGAGCAGTCAGGGGTATAATTTTCAAGGGTGTTTCTCCAGAGACTCAGATCTCCCTTTGGAAAGTGTCCTCTGCATTTCCTCCAGTATTCTGAACCCACAGCATATTAATCTTATCTCCCTCAGTTTGAATAGGGTTAGATTATTTTACAAACAATTGTTCCTATTCAAGGATTTTTAAACACATTCACCCTTTTTTTTATTCCATACTATCTCCTTATGTTGTTTTAAGACTAGATAAGAAACATCCGAACTCTTCAACAGTCTATTGGAATGAACAGAGGCAGCTCTTGTTACAGATAGGAATGTCTTCCTGCATCTCATGACCACAACTCTTGGAATCAAAATGAATCATTTCTCTTGTAAATAGGAATCCATGAATAAAACAAAACCTATGAGTTCACAAGCATGAATTTCATACAAGCCTGTGTTCTCTTACATATACCCTCTAAAAGACATAGCAGACAGTTTTTGGTAGAAACTTGCCCTAGGCCTTCATTGTTTATGAAAGTTTCACAGAAATTCCTTTAAAACAATCTTCTGTTTTCTTGTTGGCAGAACTTAGTACTCTAAAGACAGGTGGAGGATAATTATATAACAAAGGAACATAAGATATGCCATACTGGGTCAGAATAAAGGACCATCAAACCCAGTGTCTTGTCTCCAACAGTGGCCAATCCAGGCCACAAATACCTGTCAGGTTCCCAAAAGCAGCAGTTCCATGCTGCTTATCCCAGGGATAAATGGTGGCTTTCTCTTGGACTACCTTAACAATCATGTATGGACTTTTCCTCCAGGAATTTGTCCAAATGTGTTTTTTTTAAAGGCTTTATTTATAATTTGAAAACACTACAAAACACAAAAGCATCTAACACAGTACAATCACAAAGCAAAACAAAAACAAATCAACCCCCCCCCCCCCCACCCACCCAGCTCATTGGGGGAACACAAATCCCATATCACATAATGAGTCACAGACAAAATCTTAACCCTCCTTCAGTGCCAGGGGGGGAAGGATTCATACCATTATAAGGTAGTTGCCGTCAGCTTTGCACAAGCAGAGAAACTATCCAGCAACTCCCACTTCCCACAAACCACCTCTGCTTTCTCCGGGTGGTGAATTTGACTATACAACTTTTCATACCTAGCATATTGACATGTAACATTCCACCACTTTTCCGGATCCAACTTCCAGGGCTCCTTCCAATTAGTAAAAATAACCTTTAAAGCAGTGGCTATCATAAAATTAAGGAGGAAATGTTTCTTCTTGGCTAGGCCAAGATAAGGTCCTGTCGATCTTAGACATACAATACTCCAGGATAAATCATCAGAGATACCTAGGGGCATGTTTACTAAAAACCGCTAATTTGCGCGCCGCAAAATAGCGCACTAAAAGCGGTACTTAAGAGCACTTAAATGGCCCGCAAACGTGCGGGTCACCACCGCACGCGTGCGCGTCACACGAACGCGCCCCACACAAGTACGGGCCCGCAAATGTCCGATAGAGGCGTGGAAAGGCTAACGGAGGGCGGAGGAAGGCTCCGGAGGGGCGGAGAGACGGGGCTAATGGGCAGGGAAAGGGGAGGGGAGAGGCGCCCCGCACATTATCGGGGCTGAATTCGCAAGTAAAAAATAGCGCGAGTGAAACACTCGCGGTAGAGGGCATGTAAAGGGAAGGGAAACCATTTTCGTCAGCAATGTACACCTAAACCGGGGAAACCTTCAAAACGTGAGCAGTGTGATACATGTGCACAGCACAAAAGTGCAATTACAAATATAAAATGACCACCACAGAAATAGTACAAAGAGGAGGTCAGCTGGGGAACAGTGATAGTAAAGGGCAAAACCAAAAAACACACCCAGGAAAGCCCCAAAAATATAAATGAATTATGGAAGGGTCTACGGAGCGGAGACCTTTCCCAACACACATTTCCTTGTTTCGTACGTTCCCTGTGAGTGGTGTTTATGGTTGCCCATCAATAGCAAGGTTGCCCAGTTTGTTTATATATTAACCCCCTTCTGCGGTGGTCAGTTCTGGGGTTTATTTGCACGTTTGTCACCAGACAGGGTGAATGAGCCCACAGTAAAAATGTGCAGAGCAGGGTTTGCGACTCCATCCTGCCAGGTTAACTATCTCCAGGGACTGCACTGTCTCTGTGGACACACTGTGGTGCAGCGGACAGAGCCAGTACCTCTAGGACCATAAGGCATAGGATCAAATCCCAGCTGGGGCTCATGCCAGCCCAGTTCCTATGTTTTACCCACCACTAAACAAAGATAGCACAGACACCCCTGTATTGCAGGGAACATAAGCATGGTGCAAACACCCATATTTTGCCCTACCCCGCACACAACCCCATAACAATGGGCATTACCTACAGCCCAGTCCCCCACATCCGGTCCCGCAGTGCCACAATGCAATCAGGGCATATGCATTCCCTGAGAGTAGGAATGCCATCATGTTGGCGGACGAGTACAGGTGGTGGAGGGGCAGTGGCTGCTAGCCACAGAAGACAGTGGCCTAGCCATGTGCAGGCTGGCACCGTCCACTACAACAGACAGGCCCTGTCGGATGTACAGTCCTGGACTGCCCAGGGAATCAAGCACATCTGTGGCAACACAGTGGCGCACTGCACACAGACAGTGTGTGCAAGAACAGAAGGTCACAGGTTCAAAGCCCTGCCAATCCTGTCCACATATCTTTACCCACAACTAATCCGTGATAGTAAGGACAAACCATTATTGCTGGGGACATACGCATTGCTCATACGCCAATTTTACACCCCACTGATCACAGACACCATGACGAGGGGCATTACCTAGAGCAGAGTCTCACAAATGCAGTCCCAGAGGACCACACACCATTCAGGTTCAATGCTGCCGCCCATACAAATGCCAGTGCTGTATATCTCTCTGCACCACCCCCATGGCATGTAGATGTAGCTAATGCATATTCATGAGGGACAGCAGGAAAACGCGAACAGTGTGTTGCAACCCTGGGCTGGATTTGGGAACCTCAGCCGTAAAGCAGCAGCCAACAGGGGCAGACACACCCACACCCACACCCACAGGCCCCAATGGCCAATGCCCCCTGGAGAGGCAGGACATTGGGCCTTGTGTGCATCTCACAATACTAGCATGTGAATACCTTAGCAATGTCACTCTACACCTGGGTATACGGTACACAGCTTCCAAACACTTGCTCTGAGTACTGGCAGATAGATATCCCTACGTCACGCACATTCTGCTCCTTGAGCTCCATCATGACAATCTGTCTGTTGACTGCAGTGGGTGCATCAGGTCTGGTCTCTGACAGCGTTTACCACCCTGGGGAGTGACTCAAAACAGTATTGCTACCATATCCATGCCTGTACTGTGCCCAGGACTGGTGTGGTGGCTAATGCTGACAAACGCCTCTACAGTAGCACAATGCTGGCATATGTGTGGGAGTGTGTGTCTGTCTATACAGTGTGTGTTGGCTGCAAACACCTTCCACAGCCCACACTGCCAGCACTGTTGCCAGTATTGGCCTGCCAATGTGCATAATGAGCAGCAAGGTACCATGGGTATAGCTCTGACAGGGCGGGTTGGCCAGGATGCATCTGCACAGGGCAGAGGGCACTGACTGGGATAGTGTAGTGGTTGCCCACCACCTACACATACATGGTGGCCTCTGTATGTGCTGCTGGGGTTGCACTCCACCCTGACTGTGCAGTGAAGACAACATGGCTAGGCACCCCCATAGTGAATGATAGTATGTCTCCCATGTGATATATATGGGTTTTGTGTCGGGGCCCAGTCAATGACTTAACTGCTGGTGTGCACTACCATCCCAGTTCTGGGTGCATGCATTTCCAACAGGACTAACTAGCAGACATATGTCAGCTGGTGTGTGTCCTGATGGAGCGCCGTGCAGTGGCTGATGGCTTGCTGTAGGCGAAGATCAGATAGTGGTGGGGTGCAACTTAGCATATCAAGGCCTAATGTCTGTCAGATATTGTGTTATGGATGTGTATGGAGTTGCTGTGACGGTGCTGTAGGGTGTCTCTCCCAAAACAGGACTGGGGTTGATGGTCCACCCTACTGCTACCATTGCAGGGAGGTAGCATGATGATAAGAGACCCTGCTTTCCAACCTGAGGGGGAGAAATGGTGGTAAAGAGCCCACCTAGGTCTCACATAAGGGGTGCCCCTGACTCTGACCGACAGAGATATCCAAGGTGTCTCTACAGAAACAACCTATCTCACAGAGTAATAGTGCTGTGTAGCTCTGGCATGGCCTCATTCTGCCACGGAGGTTGTGGTGGACCTGGTCCTGGGTGCCTCCACGCACACTCAGGGTGAACACAGTACCCGCACAATGTGACGGTGTGTAGCTACTCTGTGCCAGTACAACACCCACTCAGTACACCCTACCAGGCCGAGGTGCTGTGTGGGTGCACATGGACACTCCCTCCTACCAAGCTGTGGAGATGCCGGGGTGCATTCCCGATCCTGTGTCTATCTGTGGACAGTTGATTTGCATGTGCAGTGCATCATGGGTATGGGTGGACTAACCCTATCCTGGCTACCACAACAGACTGTCTGTGTGGTGACATGCAGGCTCTCTGCAGCCAGCCAGGGGCTTGCTGGCAGCTATAGAGCTGTAGGCCAATGGGTACCTCATTGCCTGTGAAGTCAGAGGTCATGGGTTCAAACCCACAGTGGTGTAATTTTGTAGGGCGGTGCATAGGTATTTAACATTTAATGTGCAGATGTTGCTGGTAGCAAATCAACCCACAGCGTACTATACCCACATGGTGCCCTTGAGTGTGGTTGATAGGGCACACAATAGGCCATCTTTTAGTTTAGGTCCATATGAGGTGCACTAGTCTCTATCCGGAGACACAACATATATGGTGCCCTATAGGGGACATGCAAGGGTGCCTTGGCGGACAGTGCACTCTAACATGTGCCTCATGAGCTGCCTCATGTCAACATGATGTGTGAGTGCATTTGGTAGCTGTGCTAAATAAAGGAAAACTAAAAGCCACCCTACAGCACTACTCACCAAAAACATACTGCCTCAGCCAGCCCTGTGCACTGAGCGGGATCGAACCCCTGATCCGTGCACCATTGGTCAGTGTACCCACCATTGTGCTGTGTCCCTGTTACTGTGCTGACACATCAGTACGCCGCCTCATGGCCATCTGCGCGCGGCCCTAAGCTGCTCACAATGAACAGTTCGCCGCACACTGCCGCCCCAAAAAACAGTGCGCCGCTTCATGCCGCCAAGAATGAATAGTGCGCCGCCTGCTGCTGCTCAAAATTAACACTGCTCCGCCCTATGCCGTGCAAAAGTAAGATGCCCCCTAAAATACTTCTACCTATTAAAGGTGATGCCTCAGTCAGGCGTTTACATTGTGCACAAAGGGGGTTTGAACACATGGCCCCTGCACCATTGGTCGGTGTCCCCCACCATTGTACCACAGCTCTGTTGATATGTGTGTGTCCAACAGCGCGCCACGTGGCCTTCCGGGCCGCAAATGTGGACCCCGGCCATTAGCGCCTGGCGCACCAGTCAGGTCGCGTTCGCCCCCATGTTTTATTTCCACGGCCTGAACCCCACACTCCGTATATGGCACAGGCACACCAACGCGGCCATGCACAATCTCAGGGTGCACTAAACATACCCCATTGGTGCCATGTGTGACTGCTGAGATCAATGCACATACATATCTCCAACACCCTAACCCTTGGGTGTGCAAGTTGCGTGCATTTCCAATGTATAACATAACATCCACGCAGCCATGAGGAACGCAATAGCACCACAATGTCTGGAGCGCAGCCATGCGGAGTGCATGTGCGCGAGCCTCAATGCGCAAATGCGGAGGTTGCGTCGTCAGCGTCGTCACGTCCAGAAGGGCAGAAAACAAAATGGCTGCCAGAATGCGCAAACCTGCATTCAGCCACTGCGAACTTTGCCACCTGGCCTCATTGGTTGGGCCAAAGATGGAGAAGCTGTTCCCAGGGGCCGCCAGGGGAAAAGACACAGAAAAGGTCCAGAGGGCCTGGGAGAGAATCAAAAGGCGTTTCAATCGTGTGGCAGACAACCAAAGGGAGGTGAGTGCATTGCCACAGGTCATAATTACCATAGACACAGACAGGGTTGTTTGCAGCTGTCAATGGTGCTGTGTGTAGGTATTCCAGATCAGTAAAGTGTAGCTGGGGGACCCACATGCCAAGGTCTATATGTAGCACATATGAGTGGTTTGCCATGTACCCAGGTGTTTAGGGACGTAGTCACAAAGGGCATGATGCCATCCTGGAGTCCTTGCTGCTGCTGTGCTACAAAACACTGTAACACACCTAGCCCATAGATCTGCCTGGGATGGGTCCAGAGACATCATGTGCAACTGGCCGTGTCCTGCATCCTCAGGGCTGCACACATTGGCCACCCTCAGGGGTTGTGAAACGTGCATCACATGGTCTGGCAGCCACCCTGGAGCTATGGGGTGTGTGCCAATGTTGGTCAGGGCAAAACCCCTATCACCAGGACCCTTGAGAGCCCATCAGAGTGGGTCCACCATCACCCTGCAGATATGGGGATGTCTACTAATGTTGTTTAACCCATCATCCCTGTCCCCAGGGGTACAGAGAACCCTTCAAAGTACACTCTCACCCACCCTGGAGTTATGGGGATGTCTAC
This sequence comes from Ichthyophis bannanicus, assembly GCA_033557465.1. Taxonomy (NCBI): domain Eukaryota; kingdom Metazoa; phylum Chordata; class Amphibia; order Gymnophiona; family Ichthyophiidae; genus Ichthyophis; species Ichthyophis bannanicus. The sequence continues at coordinate 350,334,481 of CM066032.1, forward strand.
TAATGTTGTTTTTAACCCATCATCCCTTTCCCCAGGGGTACAGAGAACCCTTCAAAGTGGGCCCTCTGTCATCCTGGAGATATGGGAGGTCTACTTCTGTTGTTTAACCCATCATCCCTGTCCCCAGGAGTACAGAGAACCCTTCAAAGTGGGCCCTCTGTCATCCTGGAGATATGGGGATGTCTACTAATGTTGTTTAACCCATCATCCCTGTCCCCAGGGGTACAGAGAACCTTCAAAGTACACTCTCACCCACCCTGGAGTTATGGGGATGTCTACTAATGTTGTTTAAAACCCATCATCCCTGTCCCCAGGAGTACAGAGAACCCTTCAAAGTGGGCCCTCTGTCATCCTGGAGATATGGGGATGTCTACTAATGTTGTTTAACCCATCATCCCTGTCCCCAGGAGTACAGAGAACCCTTCAAAGTGGGCCCTCTGTCATCCTGGAGATATGGGGATGTCTACTAATGTTGTTTAACCCATCATCCCTATCCCCAGGAGTACAGAGAACCCTTCAAAGTGGGCCCTCTGTCATCCTGGAGATATGGGATGTCTACTAATTTTGTTTAACCTATCATCCCTGTCCCCAGGGGTACAGAGAACCCTTCAAAGTACACTCTCACCCACCCTGGAGTTATGGGGATGTCTACTAATGTTGTTTAACCCATCATCCCTATCCCCAGGGGTACAGAGTACCCTTCAACGTGGGCCCTCTGTCATCCTGGAGTTATGGGGATGTCTACTAATGTTGTTTAACCCATCATCCCTGTCCCCAGGAGTACAGAGAACCCTTCAAAGTGGGCCCTCTGTCATCCTGGAGATATGGGGATGTCTACTAATGTTGTTTAACCCATCATCCCCTGTCCCCAGGGGTACAGAGAACCCTTCAAAATACACTCTCACCCACCCTGGAGTTATGGGGATGTCTACTAATGTTGTTTAACCCATCATCCCTGTCCCCAGGAGTACAGAGAACCCTTCAAGTGGGCCCTCTTTCATCCTGGAGATATGGGGATGTCTACTAATGTTGTTTAAACCCATCATTCCTATCCCCAGGAGTACAGAGAACCCTTCAATGTGGGCCCTCTGTCATCCTGGAGATATGGGGATGTCTACTAATGTTGTTTAAAAACCCCATCATCCCTATCCCCAGGAGTACAGAGAACCCTTCAAAGTGGGCCCTCTGTCATCCTGGAGATATGGGGATGTCTACTAATGTTGTTTAAACCCATCATCCCTGTCCCCAGGGGTACAGAGAACCCTTCAAAGTACACTCTCACCCACCCTGGAGTTATGGGGATGTCTACTAATGTTGTTTAACCCATCATCCCTATCCCCAGGGGTACAGAGAACCCTTCAAAGTGGGCCCTCTGTCATCCTGGAGTTATGGGGATGTCTACTAATGTTGTTTAACCCATCATCCCTGTCCCCAGGAGTACAGAGAACCCTTCAAAGTGGGCCCTCTGTCATCCTGGAGATATGGGGTGTCTACTAATGTTGTTTAACCCATCATCCCTGTCCCCAGGAGTACAGAGAACCCTTCAAAGTGGGCCCTCTGTCATCCTGGAGATATGGGGATGTCTACTAATGTTGTTTAACCCATCATCCCTGTCCCCCAGGGGTACAGAGAACCCTTCAAAGTACACTCTCACCCACCCTGGAGTTATGGGGATGTCTACTAATGTTGTTTAACCCATCATCCCTATCCCCAGGGGTACAGAGAACCCTTCAAAGTGGGCCCTCTGTCATCCTGGAGTTATGGGGATGTCTACTAATGTTGTTTAACCCATCATCCCTATCACCAGGGGTACAGGGAGCCCATCAGAGTGGGCCCTCTATCACCCTGTGGATATGGGGCTGTTTGCCAATGTGGTTTAAACCATCCCCCCTATCACCAGGTGTACACGGAGCCCAGCTGGGTCGGGCAGCAAGCAAGCAAGAACCTGTCCCTCCATCACCAGGGGACCTGATAGCTGCCTAATCATTCCTGGGCAACACCCTGTTCTCAGTTTGTATCTTGCTGATGTGGTGCTGTAGGACACACCAGACCTAGGGGGGTGGGAAAGCAGACTGTGACGGAGGGTATGTCAGTCGGATATGTTTCTAGGCTATGGTGGGTAGGTTGCACATCTCACACAGTCCTTGGGGTGCACGACAGTCGGCCTGTGAGAACGACAGCTGACGAGCACTCACATAGTGATGATCTCACACCTCCCACAGCCATTTCCACTCATGTGGAGACACACACAGGGGTGCAATATTTGATCAGGCGCAGTCCAACAGGTATCCCATCCATACCGGACTCTGAATCGCACTGCACTGTGTTGACCAGGGAACCATGGATGGTCCAAATAACACCTCCACAGGGCCCAAACACAATGGGATCATCTCCCATGCTCGCACAACTAGGGTGCCCCCACCAGTGGGGACCATGTTCCACACCTCCTTGTCCAACACATACCTACATACCTGTATCAGCTGATAACCCTGAAAATAAGGGATTTGTCAACACATACACAACATTGCCCCCAGGGGATGTGACACCCTCGCACACACTCCCTGTCCCTCTCACACTCTCCCACCCCCTATACCCCACCCCTTTGTCTCCCTCTCTCCCCCACCATTGCAAACATGACGTGCCTATGGGTGATGATATGGGGTGGGGGTGGGGAAGCCTGTAGGTGCTGGGCAATGCTGCTGGCTGGTGTCCCATATGATGATGCCTGCAGACCCCCGACAGGCTCCGTGGGTCCCGCCCTCACACACATAGGCAGGCCTATGCACACATTTCCCAGGGATCACCTGTCACAAGTGTGTGACTGTGCAGGAAATACAGAACACACAGCAGGGCACAGGGAGCAGGGTGACAGTGGCCAAACATGAATATGGGTATGTTAACTATCCACCTGTGCAGAAGGGTAGGTAATGACCCCAACAATGTTTGTTTTATCAACAGGTGGAGGATCTGAGGAAGAAGGCGCGTGAACTACGGCAGTTCCATGGAGACTTCCTGGCGCGCTACAGCAGGGGGTCACAGACACCCAATGATGGTGAGACTGGACAGGCATGACTTTCAGTTATAATGTCACATTGGCCCACCAACGTGTGTTTAATGCATCTGTAGATGTGTAACGTAACACTCATGTACGTTTTGTTATGTCTGTTAACTTTCACAGGGGAGAGGAAAGCAGCGGCGAGGGCCACACATTGGCCTACTCACTCCGCGGGCCCACCACCCACCGTGCAAGGGAGGTGGAGGTGGTGGTGGTGGAAAGCGAGACGGAGGTGGAAGAGGGATCCCAGATGGAGCTGGCGGAGGAGGAGACGGAGGAGGAGCAGCAGATGGGGAGGGGGGGAGGAGAGGGAGGAGGAGCAATTGACGGTGGTGGGGGGTGACGAGATGGGAGAGGAGGAGGCCCCCACAGGCACACCCAAGGGTGATGCTGCTGGCAGGAGGGCGGCTGCGGGTGAGGGGGGCAATGTGCAACCTGTGTTTGGGGGGGTGCTGGGTTGGGCAGAGAGGGTGGCTGAGAGTGTATTGGAGAGAGGACAGGGTTGGGTGGGGGGTGCGGGGGAACACAGCACAGCACAGGGCTACGTGGGCCCCCGTCAGACACTGCAGGTGGAAGCTGGGGATAGGCGTCGTCGCACAAACATGTCATCCACGGCATATTGCATGCACATGCCAGCACACAGACCACGGGCACCATTTGCCTATGTGCTGGCAGGTGCATGCATGATGTGCTGGGGGCAATTGATGATGTGCGGCGCGACGTACGCCTAGTCTTTCATGCACTGCAGTGTCTGACGGGGGCTGTCCGGCAGGTGTCCGCCGATGTTGCGCAGCTGCAATGTCGGCGGGCATCTGCCGAAGGGCGTCACAGGCACCTCTGAACACCTGTGATGTCCACATGTGCCCTGTGCTGTGTTCCACGCACAAAATGGGGATGTTTGTGTGGTGGCATGTTGCCGATGTTTAAATGCTATATAATAACATTGTTTTTTGTTATGTGGAAACATGGTCATGTGTCTCCCTCAACCACCCACCATGGATGAATGCCTGGGATATGTCTGTGCATCTGGACAGGCTGTGGAGGCTGACATGGCTGGCAGACATGGACTGCTTACACATGCCGTCATGGGGCGTAAACGTTGCAGTGGCTAAGGGCCAGGGAAGCCGCATGGGATGTTGAAGTGTGAGGGGGATCCCCAAACAGCCATGCTGTTGGGTGGATTGGACTGCTAACAAATGTGTCAGCGGAGGGGAGAAGCCCCATAAGCATGCTACGCATGTCTGCCTTGTGCCACATGCATGCCTTGGGGGGGGGGGCCATACATTTTCCCACTTTTGTATTTGATATAGGCAATGACCAAAAATATGGAACCAGGTATGCTGGCAGAGGGGGGGAGGGGGGTGATGCCGCTGACGACAGACCATGAGGTATGGGAACAGTACACCTGAGACAACATGGTCAATGTGTGTGAGGAGGACCCCTACAGCAAGCTATGGACTGTGTAGGTGACACATAGCATGTCGTGCCGTCTGTTCTGCAACACCTGGTGGAGCAGCTAATGCGACAGCAAGGGTCTGCTGATCAGCGACACGACATGCATGTGGACACCACATAGGGGACCAAAGGGACACAAATTGCAATGACACGTATCATGTATGTTGTTTCAAACATTTATTTACACACCTAGGAACCACGGCGTGGCCTGCCCTTTCTGGCACGTCGCAAAACCTACCCCCTTGTGCTGCACCCTCCCCCTCATCTTGTGCTTGTGGAGGTGGTGGCGGTGGTGGTGGTGGTGGTTGTGCATAACTCTGCAGTATGGCACGTATCCCCTCCAGGGCCACACACATTCTTTCAAGTGGCATGTCCCTGATATCCTGCCGCAAGTGGCAAATCTCCAGCGTGTTGGCATCGATAGACTGGCGCACAGCTGCCAATTCACGACAGATGCCTGTAGGGGGAAGCAGGGTGGTGTGTGATATACCTCCCAAGAAACACACAACAAGATGACTCATATAACACATGATTGTCATTGTGAATGTACAAACTATAGTATGCACGGATATGGGTTATGAACACGCAATGTCAGAAAGGTGTATGTCAATGCCACACACAGCACATGGTTGATTTATGTGTTGTGGGTGGCCCCCACCGGGATACACCGGTGGCCACCACCCCCCCCACGTGCTGCAGATATTGGAATAGGCCTGTGGACACATAGCACACACATGTCCATTGTGCAGTGTGGCGGAGCGTGTTCGATGGACAGCAAACACACCTGTGGATACGTCGTGATGCAGAGAGATAGAATGTGCACAGCCAACCCATGTTGGACCACATTTGGGGGGATACACACAGCATGGACAGGGTACAGGTGTAGCGCCATTGACTATGAGGGATGGGTTGGCGCAGCAGGATCACATCCCGTACATGGGCAGGTCCACCAATGCCACATGTGTCTGACGGCAGAGGGGTCCACATACACCCAGTGGTTAAGGACCTGGGGTCAGATAACAGTGCATGTACACCTTGGTACACATGTGGAGGCTGCACAACGAGCATGGAGAGGACCAGATGGTGCAGCACAGGGTGACACAACGCAAAATGGCGACTACAGGGTCATGCTGAGCATGCAACAGCATGTGGTGAGCCCTCGGAGGAGTGAGTCACAGAGATAGGGGGGGGGGCCCCTCCCTTAATGTGTTTGGCAGCAGGGGTGCCACCTGTGAGCTGTCTAGTCCATCAGACCCAGCATGGGGCACCAGATAAACCTTTGTGATCCGGGGGTTCGTCACAAACCATGCATTGTGCACCTCAGTGTCACATATACATGAACGGGACATGTTGCGAGCCCTGTCTGTATGTCCACCAGCCTAACGTAATTGTGGACATACATGCTGCCTCCAGGGACCTGTAAGCCTCCCAAACCATGGGTACATGATCCTAGACCCTGTCCTGTCTGTACATCGTGCTATATGTGTGTCTGATGTCATTCCAACTGAAAATGTCATGTGGTAGGATTGGTCTGCACCTGGTGATGCAGACCGTAGGGGATGGGGTCTGTGTGACGGTGCATGACATACATGTATGTTTATTTATTTTTTGTTTTTAATTATTTTAAAACGTTTATATACCGCGCTATTTGTTATCAGTGCGGTTTACATACAACAAGGGTGCACAGTCAGAAGCCTGTTCTGTGCTTACATTGTAACAGGAGTTTAAACTTGGAACATACATTGTAACAGGAGCATAAACTTGGAGCAACAGGGGAACTATAAACATATGTACAAAATATAATTAGATTTGGATTGTATATACAGGAGGTCTAAGGCGGGTTCAAGATACTTGTGATAGGGTGCGGTTTTGTAGACATTGGCAGGTGGGTGAGTTGAGGTGGGGTGGAATGCTTGAGCAAAGTGAAGTAGGAAGATGTGGTGTTTAATTGCCTACGGAACTGCATAAGGCCTTTTGATGGATCTAATTTCAGGTGGAAGTTTCGTACCAACATTTTGGGGCATAGAAGGTGAATGTTCTTTTCTGGGTATAGGTATGTCATCTCTGATTCCCCATGGCCCATGTGACAGTTAACATGAGTAGTTACTGGGCCACGGCTGGGCTACAGTGATGAAGCTCAGTTGTGCAAGTGCTATGCTATTCGTGGGGTATTGTCACACAACATGATGCAGCTGAAACTGCATACCTAGTAGGTCTGCATCCGTAGGTGTACACTCACCCTAGGCTCAATGTTCCCTCTAATTTTCTGTAGGCTGTGTGCGCATAAAATATCAGCTGTGCAGCTTTTGAAGCAAGGTTCAATTTTTGTGCGCCACATAACGACACTCGGAGTTATATACTTTAAAATTTGACTACACGTCAGAATACAGTATGTACACCACATTGATTTTAATTAAATTAAATGAAAATGGACAATTACTAAATGAAGCGGAATATGTCTAGTAATTACAATCACAACCTTTAAATTTTAAGACGACTATGTTGTTTTCTATCAGAATCAGAACCATAATTTTTGTGCGCTCTGCTGTAAAGTATGTGCGCTCACTCGGCGAGGTGTGTGCGCGCGCACACGCGCACAGCTTAGAGGGAACAGTGCCTAGGCTGTTATGGTGTGTGTCACATTAACATCCGCTAACATACGTCGTAACATTGCTTGTTGGGCAAATGTATCCCGTCTACTGGAGACACACATGTGACAGCTTTGGAAGGTATTTTGTCACATCCAGCACAGACACACCCCACACAGAGAGTAGTGGGTTGTGCGTTGTGCCTGTCACGTTCCGTTTTTACCAGTGTTCCCTCTCAGCTGTGCACATGTGTGTGCGCACACGACTTGCCAAGCAATCACACTACTGTATGACATAGCCCATGGAGAGAAGGTATGTGAGTCAGCTCAACATCAACAACTACGTGCTCAGATGTATAGATGTGTGTGTAGGTATGGTTTGCACAGGTTCTACCATAGTTTGTACTGCATGCAATGTGCTGCACATACTGCATCCGGACATGTACTCCACAGGTAGGTTGTGTACACCCCATTGCCTCTCTGTGGTGTGTAACACATTAACATTAATGCCATGGGATGCACAGCTGATATCTAATGGGCACACAGCATACAGAACATTGGGGGTGACATTGCTTCTCACCCACCTTCTGCATCCTGCCGTGAGGATGTTGCATGGGCTCTGAGCTCCCCCATGAGGTCATCCTCGACCACATCATCCTGCTGTGGTGGTAGGCCGGTACCTGTTTGACTAGACACCATTTATTTATTTATTTATTTATTTAACAGTATTTCTAGACCGTCTTATCGTAAAATCAAGGCGGTATCACAACAATACAATCAAGGGTGTGCGGGGAAGTTCATGCAGTGCAGGAGGATATAATGTGCGTGTGGGGGGAAGTTCATGCAGTGGCTGTATTGTTTAAAATGTGCGTATGTGGGAGGTGTATAGATTATGGTGGGCTATGTACATAGTGCGCTATGATACAGCATGTTCTATATTACAAGGTGCAGTCCAGATAGGGCTTGAGTTAAATCCTGTGCCGTTGTGCAATCTCTCGTCAGGGTTGAGGGGGCCTTTGCTGGTTAGTCCTTGTGGATTAAGTGATGTGTCCATAATGTTCTATGAACAGCGTTGTCTTCAGCTGTTTGCGGAAGTCTTTGAGGTCCGTTGTCGATCTCAGTTCGGTCTGGGAGGAAGTTCCAGATTGTTGGGGCTGCCAGGGAGAGGGCTCTCGCTGTTGTGACCTTTCGTGTTTTTCTGAAGTCTCTCGGGTGTTGACTCTGTTGGAGGTTCCTTTTCTTCTTGGGCGGTGGTTGTGTATGGATGAATGAGGGTGTGCAGGCTGTTGGCTGATATGTGGTGCTTGATTTTGAATATGTTTATTATTGTTTTGTATTTGATGCGTGAGCTGATCGGGAGCCAGTGTAGTTCTTTGAGAACTGGGGTAATGTGTTCACGTCTTGCTAAGCCTGAGATTATGCGTGCTGCGGTGTTTTGGGCTAGTTGGAGGGGTTTGAGGGTTTGTTTTGGTAGGCCAAGGTAGATGGGTTGCAGAAGTCCATTAATGGTGTGATGAGAGCTTGGCATACAGTGCGGAAGTGTTCTGTGGCGAGGAGGGGTTTAAGCCGTCTGATGATTCTCATTCTGTGATATGCAGTCTTGACCGTTTTGTTAACGTGTGACTTGAGATTTAGTTCGTTGTCCAGGGTTACTCCAAGGTATTTTACTTCGGATTTTATTGGAATAGTTGTGTCTGTTATTCTGATGTCCGGTGGTTGGATGAAGTCTGGGTTGCGAGTGATTATTAGTGCCTCAGTCTTGCTGTAGTTGATTGAGAGGTTGTTGTTCGTACACCAGTTTGTCATTTGTGTTAGGCAGTCGGTTATTTTCTTGTAGTCTGGGTTGTTGGTTGAGATAGGTGTGTATATCATGATATCGTCTGCATAGATTGTGTATTGGATGTTGTTCTCTTTCAGGATGTCGCATATTGGCTGGATATAAATGTTGAATAGTAGTGCCGAGAGGGCGGACCCTTGAGGTACTCCTTGGCGGACTTTTATGGGTTGAGAGGTGTTGTGTCCTATCTTGACTTGGATCTGCCTGTCAGTGAGGTAGGATTGGAAACCATTTTAGCGTGGTACCATGAAGTCCAATTTTCTTTAGTCTTTCCAGGAGGGTTAGGTGATCAACTGTGTCGAAGGCGGAGGAGATGTCAACGAAGATCATTAGGATACCTTTAGTGTTGTTGTCTATGACTCTGAGGATGTTGTCCATGAGGTAAATTAGCAGCGTTTCGACTCCATGTTGTGGGCGGAAGCCATGCTGGTTATCGTCTAGAGGAGCATTGTTGTCAATATGTTCCTGCAGTTGTTGTTGCACTACTTTTTCAATGATTTTTGCCAAAAAGGGTATGCTGGATATTGGTCTGTATGCTGCTGGGTTGCTCTTGTCAAGGGTTGTTTTCTTCGGTATTGGGCGTACTGTAGCTTGTTTTAGTTGAGCTGGCAGGAGACCCTGGGTAAGTGAATTGCGCACAATGTCGTGTATGATGTGGATGAAGCTTGCTTTGGTGGCCTTGATCCATGATACTGGGCAGGGGTCCGTGGGAGCGGTGCTTGTTCTGATTGCTGAGATGATGTGGGAGAGTTGTTCTGTTTGAAGGAGGGCGGAAGGTGTCCCAAGTCTTGGGGTGTGAATCCGGCTGGGTTGAAGAGCTGGTTGTAATTGGGTCTGTGGAGTGAAATTTGTCCTTTGATGTGATCCGCAAATTTTTGCGGGTCTATTTGTATTTCCTCCTCTGTTTTCTGTTTCCTTTGTGAGGATTTTCACTATTTCGAAAAGCTCCCTGGGTTTGTTTATGGAGGTGTTTATCATGTTCGTATGGAATTCTTTCTTGGATTGGTAGATGTGTTCGGTGTATTGTCTCTGGTTTGTTAGGTATATCTGCTGGTTTTCGGGTGTCTTGTATTTTCTCCATCTCCGTTCCATTTTTCTGAGATCTCTTTTTTCTTGTCGTTATGGTTGTGGAGTACCAGGGCTTGTGAGGTCTCATGTTGTTGCAGTGTTTCTTTGGTCTGGTAGCTGTAGCTGTGGCTGCGTTGGATAGTGTGTTGTTCCAGTTGGTTTATTTGAGTCTCCAGGTTGTCTGTTTCTGTTGATAGTTGATTTAACGTGTCTAGTAGGAAGGCGTCTCTGTCGAAGTTCTTGAATCGCCTTTGTGTGGGGGGATTGCTGGTTTGGTCGTTGCGTTTGTCTTTTTGAAGTTGCAAAATGATCTTGATTATGTGGTGATCTGACCAGGGGACTGGGGTGATGGACGGTGTTGAGATTAGACCTCTTGAAGTTAGGAGTTGGTTGCAAATATGAGGTCTGGTGTAGAGCCGAGTCTGTGTGTTGGGCGTTGATGATTTGGGTGTATTGTAGTGATGTCATTGCTTGGAGGAAGGCATCTGCATCTTTGTTGTTGGTGGACTTGAGGTTGAAGTCCCCAAGCAGTAGCGTGGGTTTGTTAGTTTGCGGTGAGAGCACATGCTGTTTCGAGCGTGGCTGCTAGTTCATCAGGTCTGCTCGGGGAGCTCGGTAGGTCAGGCCGAGTGCCACATGTTTGTTCATGATGCTGAGTGTGTTGCTTTGTGTTGTATTGGTGGAGCTGTGCGTTTTGAACTTCAGGTTTTTCTTTGCCATTATGAGAACCCCTCCTCCGCGTTTGTGGGTGCGTGGGCAGTTGTAGGCTGTGTAGGTGTCTGGTACCAATTGATTGAGTAGGACTGTGTCGGTGGGATTGAGCCAGGTTTCTGTAATGCAGAGTATGTCTGGTTGGTGGTCTTCTATGTGGTCTGCTATTGTGTGTATCTTGTTGCATATGGACCTTGCGTTTATGAGCTCTATGGTGGTTTGCTCCGTTGTGTTGTGTGACTCCGTGGAAATTGTGCGAGGGGGTGTGATTTGTGTGTGTTTTTCTTCTTGTTGTTGATGTGCTGTGTGTGGCATGGTGATTGCATTGTGGAACTATATATTGCCAGGTGGTGGGTGGGTGCCATTGGAGGTTATGGTGTAAGTAGTGGAGGTGGGGGTCTGGTGTCAGGATATGTTGTAAGGAGGAGGCTGAATGGTAGAAACCATGTTGTGATCATGGTGGTATGCTGTGCTGTTCTGTGTGAAGTCTGCTTGCGGTTTTGGATGTCAGGTGACGTGTGCACAGCTTTCGTATAGTTCCCTGACCCTGGTGAATGAGTTTCCTAAACTCACCTGGTCGGTTTTGTTGGTGTTGCTGTTCAATGTTGGTCAGCTCGACCTGTCTTGTGGAGCTCGAGGAGTGTGGGGGTCGTTGTTGGCGAGCTCAAACCCAGCCTGGGGCGCTCAAGCCGTAGTTGCCTTTACACGTGTGTTCAGCGCGCGGTGGGGGTACGTCCCTGGGTTTGGTTCAAGCGGTGCGGTTTTTTCGTCGTAATGTTGGTGGGGAGGGACTCCTTTTTTTTTTTTTTTTCCGCCTTAATGGCCACCGCCTAAGGGCCACGCCAAAGGGCCCTCTGGCGAGGCCCTCAGGCGCGGGCCCGCCAGGCACGGGCGCGCCCGGTAGGGACGCCGCTTTTAAGCGGTTCGGGTTAGCGCGGCTCCTCTGCTCCCACTGCCCGGATTGGGCAGGAGCTCTCCCACTGCTCCCGATTGGGCAGGAGTTCGTTGCAAGGACGCCGGGGCTGATAGCGGCACAAGCGGCTCCCTCGGGGTAGGGACGCCGCTTTTAAGCGGTTCGGGTTAGCGCGGCTCCTCTGCTCCCACTGCCCGGATTGGGCAGGAGCTCTCCCACTGCTCCCGATTGGGCAGGAGTTCGTTGCAAGGACGCCGGGGCTGATAGCGGCACAGGCCATTGGTGGGTGGGTGCTCATCTGTGGCTGCAGGGGACTCTCCCCGGAACATGGCCGTGCCACCGACATTATAGGCTCCGCCTCCTCCTCCTCCCCCTCCAGGATGTGAGGGACGGCCACATCATCCCCCTCCTCCGCACCCTCCTCGTCCACCGCACCCTCCTCCGCATGTGTCAGCATGGTGCTGTAGTCACCTGTATTGTGGGCAAACACAGATAGCACACATATGTTTACGCACTACAGCTATGTACACGTGTGTGCTGCAGTCAACACATACCTGATGGTGTGGGGACCCAGCATGTGTGCTGCATACAGGGCCCCCTACACACCCCCATACCTGTTTGTAGCCAACATGTACCTGCCCCAGGGGAACAGGTGTGTGTTTTAGGTCCGCACACCTAGTTTGTTTCCCATGCCTCAGCTACAGCCATAATTGTGCAGTGATCCCCCATGCCGTCTGTCACCCCATCTGGCCAACATCTGTCCACTCACGGCTGCTCCTTTCTCACACTTCCACCTGTATTTTCTACCCCCTGTTTGATTGTGCATGCCATTGAGCAGGCCATATGTCCCTGGGACATACTGTGAGCACACTGCTACATGTGTCTGGCAGTGACCTACTGTGCATCGAGCAGCTAATGTAAAGCATCTTGTGCCCATTGACAGGCACATGTATCAATGTGCGTATGGTATGTCACATAAACATGCACCCCTCACAGGCCAATGCTATATTACAGGGGATGAGAAGCACTGTTGGGGGGGGGGTAGGTAAGGGCCTGGTACACGTGGAGATGTTTGTGACAGGTCAGGGGACTGAGGGGATGAGGGACACATGTTGAATGTGTCCCTGCAGCATGGCAGGCAAACAGTGTGACGCGAGCCAATACAAAGACGTGTGGAGCTCTGAGGGACAGACACATATTATCTTTAGAGACATATGTCATTGTCCCAACACAGGCCATGTTTCCGTGACTTCCACAGGGGCAGAGGGTCGACAACACATCTGCCGTTATCGCATCCGCAACCGTGTATTACTACACCTTGCCAATGCATTGTCATATGCCGGCGACAGGGAAGGTCCCCATACAGTATGCTGTTCTTGGGGGACTGCTTGTAATGCCAGGTGTACATACAATGCTGTGGAGACCGCTTTTACCGTCATTCACTGTGCTATCCACATCCTTTACAACAACGTCACATATGTCCACATCTTTTCTACCTTGCTCAGATGTACGTGTGCGGTGAAGGAGGGTGATAGCACAGTTATAGATTTAACGCATTTTGTGATCTGCATTGCCTCTATGCCTGCCATATCTGCAGTCTCCAACTGCTCCATGATGTAGGTGAACCGTTCCGTTCGACCGCTGTTAAAGGTTTGTGGCCAGGGTGTAGGTGTACATGTATGAATGAGGTGGAGGAGCACTTGTCAGGGGCACGTACTGCCCCTGCGGCTGCCAGCACAACCAAGCATATGTTGGGTACGTGGCATTTGTGTTTGCCACAACTATGTATTTGTCCTACAGGTCTCCCGGAGTCTTTGTATTGGCTTGATGTTACCTTTGGGGTGCGCGTGTGTGTTTGTGTTGGACAGGAGTGTGCAGGGGTACAGCACAGACCTCTGACACCAGCATGGGTACATGATGGGGCTTGGTAGAGATTTATGGGGGTGCATGTGCAAATGTCTGCCATCTACACAATGGCTATTTCACCAAGGTATGGAGAGGTGAAATATATGCGTAGCATACGTACCTGCATGCGGATCTGCTGTATCCAGGGCCACAGGAAGGCCATATGTGTATATTGGCCCAAGCCTGTCTGCAAGCTGCTGCTCTAGGGGTGTGAGCATGGATGGTAGGGGGCCCCCTCCACCTGTGCCACTGGCATGCTGTCGTTCTGCACACAGGTGCTGGCGCACCCCTCTTTTGATATCAGAATACCTCTTCTTTAGACAGTCAATGTCTCGCAGAGGGCCCCCTACCTCGGCAACTGCTCTGCGTATCTCCTCCCACACCGCATTACGGCCTGCTGTACTTGTGCGGCTGCTCTGCCTCCCAAACAGAACCTCATAGTTCTCGAGGACCGTAGCGAGGAGGTTGTGGTTCTCAGCATCTGAGAACCATGTGGCCCTCCTCCTCTGGGTCTCAGGTACAGGGGCCCTTTTCCTCTTCCCAGTGTGGCGGCTGGGTGCAGCCTGGCCCTGTGTTGATGGCCCTGCTTCTGGCTCAGCCGCCATAGCCCCTGCCTCCTGCTCAACTGGTTGCCGCACCTCCTGCACACCCTCACCCTCCCTTTCCCTCATCCTTTCTCTGTCACTCTCTCTATCACTCCCTCTATCCCTCTCACTCTCCCTCTCTCTCTCCCTCTCTCCCACCCTCCCTCTATCCCTCTCAATGTCCCTCTCTCTCTCCCTCACTCTCACCCTCACCGTGCCCCTTCCACTCTCCCTATGGCTCTCACTCTCCCCCTGCCGCTCCATCGCCCTCCTCTCCCACTCCCCTGGCCACACGCAACCTCACCTCACCTCACCCCTTCTCCCTCTCCTACGCCACACACTTCACAGACAAAACAGATATGAGCACAATACTACAAACACAACACAATAAACTGAACAGTACACACCGCAATACAGAGACAATTGACGACAATCCACTACACTGACACCTGCTCCAATACCTCCTGCTCTCACACTTCGCTATCCTACCTCTCACTCCTCACTCATCCCTCAACGTGCAACAGGCGTGCAGGGTGATTTATACGTTTTAGACGGTTACCTACATTGCACATGTGCAACTGTGCGACGGCGATGCTTGTGCGCGGTGCGTATGTGACATTGCGCATGGGCGTGCGTTGGTGGATGTGTGTGTGCGTGATACGCATGTGCAGCTGTTAGCGCATGTGCGTTTGAGTGCGTGTGATGTCACGCACAGGTGACGCATACGCACAGGCGACGCATACGCCCATGCGTAACGAGTTGCACATGCGCGCCGCCCACAGACAGACGCCCATGCATAAGGGGTTGCACATGCACGCAACACACACACAGACGCAAATTAGGAAATTGCTGCACATGCACGCCGCGCACGGCCATAACCGCGCATGCGCAAGGTACGTACAACATAACCTGGATAAAAATGATTGCAGATTGGGTCCACATTGAGGGTTGTTTCGTAGGCGCGGTGTATGTTGGTTGTGAGTTACAGGGAGACAAAGGCAGCTGTAGTGTATTGGATTCTGTGTGTCTGTATGGTATTGTTCTGTATTTCTCCGTTTACTGTTCTGTATTGAGTGGATCTAGTCTTGTGTGGTGTCTGCTGTAGTTGTGCATGTACGTTGCATTGTATTGTGCTGTTTTGTGTGGTCTCCTTTCTTGTGTGGATTGTAAGGTGTCCAGTGTTTAGGCAGGTGTGGGTGTGTTTTTGTGTGTGTGTGTTTGTGTGTGGCTGTAGTTCATGGCGGCTGTTTATGTTGCTGCATGTGCCCTGAGACGTGGGTGGATGCTGCGGTTGCAGGACAGGGGAGATGGTGCCCATGGGGCTGAGGCACAGGGCATGGGTGTAGACCCGCAGCAACTCAGACCTGCAGCTGTGGGGGTGGTCCACACAGGTGCTGTGCGTGGACGACGCAGACGGCGTGCTGAGGTGCAGGCTCGGCAGCATCGCCTCTACAGGCCCAGAGCCCAGCTCCAGGGCATGCGTGAGGACCTGGTCATCTCCCTGTACCGACTGAGCACAAGGGCTATTCGGGAGCTCTATGAGGATCTGCGACCTGACCTCGAGCCCCTCACTGATCGGTCACATGCCATACCAGGTTTAGTCAAGCTCCTTGCTGCCTTACATTTCTTTGCCTCTGGCTGTTTCCAGTCATTTGTGGCTGCAGTGGGTGGCATGAGCCGCCCCACCTTCTCACGCTGTCTCCACCAAGTACTGCGTGCCATGTCAGCCGGGTGGGGAATTACATAGCCGTTCCTCACATTGGGCAACAGTGGGGGACCCTGAACCAGGCCTTTGAGGCGTTAGCTGGGATACCACACTTGATGGGAGCTATTGATTGCACACATGTTGCCCTGGTCCCGCCTAGAGACAGGGAGGTGGTGTTCCGCAACCGCAAACACTACCATTACCTGAATGTTCAGGTTGTATGTGATGCTAATCTGCATATTCTGAATGTGGTCCCGCGGTTTGCAGGGTCCACCCATGACTCCTATATCCTGCATCACTCAGCACTGTTCAGGCAATTTGAGGAGGGACAATATGGGGACTGTATATTGCTGGGTGAGTATTTCCATCTAACCTATTATGTGCTGCATATATGTATTGGTTTATTAACATCTGTTATCTAGGGCGCTGTTTTGCCAGCTTTGCATTTGTAAACGTACCTCACGTTCAAAAGACATATGACTGTTATGTGTTTACATTGTTACAGGAGTGTATATGTGGATTAACAGGGACCTGATTTGAATTGATACATCAGGATTGTGATCCGGTTTGACCATACCCTGCTCATGGTGTTCTGGGACCTAAGCTCAGGTGCAGAGGTGGGTCCTGTTGGTGGAGTGGTACTAGTGTGTGGGTGTGCCATCGGCCCACAGGTGGGGGGGGGGGGAAGGGTGCTGCCCTTCACACACACCTGTGAATGGCGGTTCATTTTCTGTTCCTTTTGTTATTTCATGTAACTTTTATGTTCTGGACAACCATACACCTAACCCTTGTCATGTGTGTGTGAGGTCCACACACTCACTCAGTACTGGTTGTCACCCCGGAGGTCGCGTATATACTGGGGGGGGGGGGCTACATATGATGGGTTTCCCTGACCTTAGCAACTGCGAGTACAGTTTGCATATGGATGGTCATGCATTTGGCCTGTTTCACCGCAGGAGAGATACCTTTGGCCACTGCAGATTGTGGGACATAGGCGACGTTGTATGTGCTGATCCTAATGTTTGTTTGAGCATTGTGGACAGGTGACAGCAGGGGCAAGGGGAACTACATGGGTGAATACAGAATGGATTGGTCGCACATACCCAGGTAGGTACTCTGCCTCTGTCCATGTGATTGGTGCAAGCTCATGTGGGCTACGGTGTGCACTTCTGTGGTCCACAGTTTAAAAAGGCTCTGAACATGATGGAGACAGTGCAGAGGGTGGCTACTGAAAGGATAGGTGATTAGCAGGAACCAGCATATGGAGTCAATATGCTCATTTTTGAGATGTGACCTTGGAGGACAGGGGGTATAGCGGTGATATGGTTGTGACCTTGTCAGACCTCCCTGGCATACATGGTCTGGGTGCGAGCTCCATCGGATTACATCACAGTTTTGGGTTGTGTACATTGCTGACATATACTTTGAACAGGTGATATGTGTATTGGTGGTATAGTCTAACGTTGGAGGTGGTCGAGATGAGGACAGGAACTGCAGTACAATACGCATGTGCCACACATAGAGGATTTCTATAGGAACAAATATGACTTGTTTTTTTAAGGAAGTATTTACATGCTCCATAGGCCATGTTTACCATTTATATCAACATATGTATATGTTTCACAAATGCATAGTTGCTGTGTCATATATGTCTGTCAGGATGTGTTCTGCATTTGTTTCGCACGTCCATACCTGTGTAAATGAGAGGTAACATGCACTCATGCATTGACATGCAACATTTCTTTCTGCAGGTGATGCAGGGTATGGGTGTCGCCCCTGGCTGCTGACCCCTGTGCGTCATCCACGGACACATGCAGAGTGGAGGTACAATGAGGCCCACGCCTCCAGCCGCTCTGTCATAGAGCGCACCTTTGGCGTGTTGAAAAGTCGCTTCAGGTGTCCTGGATAGGACAGGCGGGGCCTTACAATATAGACCTATACTGTGGCAGAGATTAATCATTGCCTGTTGCATCCTGCACAACATTGCTCTCAGGCACAATATTCCTGCAGAGATTAATGAGGATCTGGATGATGATCCACCATGCCCCCCTGTACGTGCCAGTGGTGACACACAAGAGGCACAGGCGGTCAGGCGGAGGTTTGATTGCAGAGATCTTCTCTGGAAAGTATTGCATATATTCCCACATAAATGTCTGTTCTGTGTGTGTGATGGTCATAAAGGTTTTTTGTGTCGGAACATATCACCTTCAGGTGCAACACTGCATTGTCATTCAACTTAACATCCCACGGTCACATAGAGCGCTGCGTGTGTGACCAACACTGTGGCCGCGGCACAACCGCAGCTGTGGGTGTAGTATGTGTGTGGGTGTTGCTCCACCTTTCAGAGACTTTGTGGGTCACATTCCCAGTTTGTTGGTGGTTGTGATAGCAGTTGCTGTGAAAAGAAGAGTTAGTTGGTTTCATTGTCGGGATGGAGCACGGTGGCAGGCATATGTTGCGGTAGTCACAGTGGGAGGGATGACCCTGTTTGTGGACAGTTCCCCTGCGGGGTATTTGTTTATATTGTGCACTTTTGTCCACTTGTGTGGGTGTTATGCTTGTGTAGCTGGCTATGTGTGTATGTTGGCTAGGTGTGGTGACACATGTCTACATAGCACAGAGCACTTGCTTATGACTGCTTTCCAAGGATGTTATTAATTATGTGCGACGGTTGTTAATGCAACCCCACAGTGTGCCCTGATGTATACCTTATCACGTAGCCTTGACATGGATGTGTGGCAGGAGGGGGACCTGCGCTGTGTGCAGCCAGGAGGCCATATCATTGATAGAAGCTGTATTGTGGAGTGGCCAGTCAGTGCATTGTTGCATATGTACACACATACAGAGGTGATGGACGTCAGATCAGCAAAGGGTGGGTTACAGTAGCCAAGTGGTACGCTGCATGTGTGTGTGTATATTCAGTTTAGAGGTTGTCCACGAGGAACATGGCATGTGTAGCCGATGCTATCTCAACATATGCCACATTGCTGGATGTGTCATCAGACTCCTGGGATTTGTATGCAGAGGATGTGGTAAGGGCTGTTATTGTAGCTGAGTTTGAATGGAGGTTTGGACATGTTCCTGCAGGACAGGTTAATAGACCACTATAGAAGAAGGTACCCCGGATAATCGGTGCTTGACACAGTACAGGTATTGTGGGACCTGTGTCTTTTGGGGATACAGCTAGGTACATATGACCTAGATTGGCCACTGTTGGATACAGGATACTGTGATGTCTGCTGCTCGGAAAAACCCAGTATGACGTATGGCATATCTTACATGCTGTGGATGTGTGTAGGGCAGGAAAGCACAGTCCACATCAGCAAGTACCTTACGGAGCTTGCTAGGGATGTTACGTCCACATACACACAGACACCTAGATGACAGTTTATTTGGTTATGGTGTCACATATAGGCCATCCATGGTTTGACATTCGCACTCTCACACAGTGGGATGACATGCAGCCATTATGGTCAGGTCACAGGCAGACATGGGGGTGTGTTTTTACAGACGTGGCGCTGACATTGCCATCTATTTGAGCGCATCATCAGCACACAGCTGTCATAATATTTGGGGTGTGCGAGGTACACTGCAGGATATGTCTTTGGCCAATGGATACAGGAGGTGTACTGCATATCTCCATGTGTTACAGCAATGTACAGTGGGGTAACATAGAACAGTGGAAGGGCAGTACACACGGAGAGGGGGTATTGGTGGCAACATGGGGAGACAGCCTGATATTGTGACCTTGGGATGGGCCATAGACATGGGGGAACAAACACCTATCTTGACCAGTGTGTACAACAACAGAGTGGTAAGGGAGATGACAGGGGATCGGGGTTACCTTTATATAGCAACGGACACTTCCGTGCTGCCTCTCCCATGTCACAGTTCCGTACAGTGTGATAGTGCACAGCCAGTCCATAGGTCATGTTGTGGGGTGTGACAGCTGGGGGACAGAGAGGTGCAGTGTGTGTTTCACACCTTTGGACATGAAATATGTTTGTTTCTCTTGTGTTTTCCACTGCACAGGACATACTTTGTGAGGAAGCTGTTTCTGTGGTGCAGTGCCACCTGACTGGACAGCAGCCACGATGCTGCGGTCCGGGGTAGTTGGATCTACAGCTACATTGTGCCTGCAGTCATGGGCCCAACATGACGTATGGTATGTGTCATACTGTGCAGATGTTGTGGTGGTTTTATTTCCTTAGGCCTCCCTTACCCATATATCTTGCTGTTGTCAGACATATCCCTATGTGTTTGTGTACAGTATGTCTTCTGCAAAACTGTTTATGGGCAGTTGTACGACATAGCTACATGTGTATGTGTTTTCGTCTGACTTACAGGAAAATGCACTTGCTGCCTCCCCAACACTGTTATCTCAGCCATCACCGGGGTATCAGGGCAGGTCACTGCGCCTTTATGTCCACAAGTTGCCAGTTGTGCACATACATGCCATGTATCACAGCTGTCCCGCAGACCGACGCATACTGTGGTGGGTGCATGTTTATGCGTTGACTGTGTGCTGATGCAGTGTCCAGTCATGGTACATTATCATGTGCTGTGAGGGGTGGGAGCACCTGGGGGGCATGGTGACTGTGCTACCTCTACCGTAGTGCTGTTTACATTGTCAACATTCTCTACATTTGGTGTGAGTTGTTTGCTTAACTGTGTATTGTGTTCTGAGGGAACTCTGTTGAGCAACCTTTTTTTATTTCAGGTTTCGGCTTTTTGTGGACATGCATCATCAGTGACTTGAAATGGTGATTCTACCTGTTTGGCTGACATTGTCTCCCTTCACTGTGACCTGATGTGGCTGTGGAGTCGCTCAAGGGATCGATGACGTACACATAATGGCACACACAGGGTATGTTGGACCTTTGTTATTTGGGGGTACATGTGGCTGTACCTGTTGATGAGTTACTGTTTGTCTCATGTACATGTCATGGTGCCTGTCTATGCACACGAACAGATGCATATAGTGTGTAGCAGTGTGACATGGATATGGACATGCCCATATCCATGTGACACCCATTCTGCATTGACATTTGATGTGTCAACAATATGCATATTATTTCATGTTCATATTATGTCATGTTTGCCTTTTCATCCGTTTCATCTGTATGTTCACAGGTGCGACTCTCTGCAATTTGTGTTGTTTGTACAAGGTGTCCAACACGACCATACGTATCCTCTCCTGACACAGGACAGAAGGCATCCCGGACACATTTCCTACAGTGCATCTGGCGTCGCCATCACACACCTTTTGGGGAACAGACCACCATGGAATTGTTTCTGGGGAATGGTGCCATTGGATGTTTGACTTATGCGAGTGGAACACATGCCTGTGATGGACAGTATTGCTTTTGGACCGCTGCTTTGGCCATGACGGACCTGTACACTCACACTGTTTCTGCCATTCTGGGGCTGGGGGTCCTGCGCATTGCAGGGGACACAGATGAACTTTCACGGACTGTGGCATATTGGAATGTGACACTTGGCTATGCAAGCCCAGGGTTGCATGGAGACGTTTGTACCTGACCTGTTGGATTACAGATACACCTTGCTTTTTGGACGCTGGGTGTAGCAGGGACTGACATTGTCAGTGTATGTTGTACATTCCTCCCCAGTTGTGTAGTTGTTGTGGGTTGGCCATGTGTGTGACATGGCACCCAGGATACGGTCATCTGTTAGTTTCAACACGAGCATACAGCCATGTTAGTGGCATGGGGGTGACGATGGGCGGTCATATTATCTATGTCCACCTGCCCTCCACCTGAACATGATACCGTTTTTCCCACAACACCCTTTCATGCCCAACACATCATTGATTGATGTTTGGCAATGGGCACGGGTGTTTACATGTATGAGTGGCATCACTGTATCATGTTGGTATACGGATGGTGCTTGTGGTTCTGACTGCTTATGTTTGTGAACCACAGCATGTGGACCTATGGCTTTTGTGTAGTTCACTGTAGGATGTTTGGCCATCATGTCCATCTTAACATGCTGGTCATTGTGTTTGCTTACTGTACAGACGTGACACTCTGCATGTATGTACACACCTTACATTGCACATCTGTACGGTCCTGTTTATCCGCCGCGGTAATGACACTCTCATTGCGCCATTATATTTGGTGTGTGGCAGTTGTGGGTGTCCATTGCCCTCCTTCAATTGTGGCATTCTCATGTACCGTGTTATATGTGTCCACACACTGTCTAACCAACAAAAAACACTGGAAGGGGCACTCCTGCATGGTGTTATCTCTGCAGCTTTCTGCAGGTTGTTTTGTTTGTATTCGCTCTGGGTTCATGTGCCTCTGTCGACCTGTTAGCATATGCTCATTGTGCTGGTGATGATGCTGTGATCTACATTATCGCATTTCTGATTCCTAGATCAGGCATTAGGTGAGAGGTTGCACATTACGTTCAGGGAGTTATTTTGCACTTGACAACATATGATGTTTTCATTTGTTGAGCCTCCTGTGTTGCCTGATGGCTATGTTGCGAGGGACAGGTGATGTGTTTTGGGTCCTCATCCAGCAACGCCTACGGTTTTCATGCACTCATATGTGCGTGACACATTTGAGGGATGGCAGCAGGCAGGTGGGGGGTGGGGACCTGATGGCCAGTGCATAGCGTGCACCTGTTGCACATTATATCTCGTGCCCTTCACTTACAGTCAATGAAGTGACCTTTCTGTGGGATGTGGGTTGGTGCTCATGCTAAATGTGTTTTCTGTTCTCTCACCAGGGCTGCACTCACCTTGATATTATGATAACACGGTCTACAGTGTCTGTGAGGGGTGACCCAAATAAAGATATGTATTTGACACACATCTGTCTCTTTTGCTCCTTGATCATGGTGACACACATGCAATGCAATGTGTGCCTTTGAGTCGGTCCTGACCTGACTCCCTGTGACCCTGAAACTCCAGGGTGTTCTGGTCAATGTCAGTTTTTCTGGTCATTCGTCCACGTTAATGGGGGGTTACGTGACATGCCCAAGGCCACAAGGAGTGCTAGTGTGAATCGGGCCCTGGTTTACTTGATGTCCACAACAGGTTTATGACCAGTAGGCTACTCCTCCACTCTTTGAGCACATGTGCACTTCTATAGACTGGTTGCTGGTCATGTCCATGGCCGCACCTGTGCTCACATCCTTGTAGAGTGACAGGTGTGTATATGTCACCCATTTGCAACATCAGTGGGTTTTACAGGTTCCCACATAGACCCTCCCTTTGGACTATTTGTTCTGCCTTGTGCTCAGTGTGCTGTTTGTGGTAGTGGTTAGAGGCATGTGTTTTAACACAGTAGTGTGCAGGTTTGATCCCCACATGTGGTTGTTCTGTTGTTTTTTCTGTTGTGCTACCTGGACCATTTGGTACCAGCAGGTTCATCAACTCTACACACACCCTTCCCTCTCTTCACTGTACAGCAAGGTGTGCACTCTGTGCTGTTTAGCCATCAGATGTTATCAGTCACATATGTCTCTTTCTTTATGGTGTTTAGCATGGCAGTGCACCTGGGGGTTTGGCTGTGGGTCCGCTGGTGAGTGGTACACCTGTTTTCATGTTGTGTTCTCTCCAGTCCTGTCCCAGATTGGTACCCATCTCCAGCGAGCATCCTCTGATGGCCCTCAGGATTTGGTTTCCTTCCTCTTTTGCATGCTGTATGCACTGCATAACATTTCATTGTGTGTGTGTGCATGTGTCCCTGGTCCCACATACAGACTAGGTTCTGATCTGTAATCAGATGACCTGCATGTCCATTTGGTCATGATTACTGTTGGGGGGTTTGCCTGTCCTGGCAGCCAGCATGCGTCTTGTGTGATGGGCTTCAGTATTTCTGTATGCAGGCCTCTGCTAATGCACTGATGTAGGTGGTGTGGCCTACCAGTTGTTGCCTTGGCATTTGTGGTGGTGGTCATAGGTTTGATTCCTCTCTGTTCTCTTTGATGAGTATGCTTGTCCTGCATAAGTGGTTTCGATTTGTATGACAGTCATATTTGTGCAGATTTGTGCTGCGAGAACATTGTACCCTCATCTGAGATGGGAATCATCCTTCTGCCCATCTTATGTCTCCCAGCTTTTTGGCCATCGTAATCCTGACGTGCATGCTGCTACACCAGCATCCTGCACTCCTACACATTCCTGCATTTCATCTCTCCCTGGTTGCCTCTCGTGTGTGTGCTCTGCATAACACAGCTACTCCACTGTCATCCTGACATTTCAGCTATCCTGCCATTTCAGCCTCCGTCGCTGCACACATCTTCCCAGCCTCTGTCAATCGCTGACAGTATAGCATGGTACATTAGCAGCACTCTGTGCATAGCTACTGATGGCCCCGATCACATAACCAAACAGTCCACAGCACATATTTAACCTCAGCTGTCTCCTTCTTACTATCATCCTTGCTAATTTGTGTAAATAGTTTGGGTATGTTATCTTGTTCACCAATCATATATTCCATGTACATAGTTTTCCCATGTTTTTCCAGGTATATGTTCCTGTTATATGTAACAACAACCAGCCTGTTGTTCAGGTCTTTCTTTTGTTCTCTGTAATCCACGCTCCTACCACATAGTGACATGGACATAAATAAACATAACTAAATAACTGGATATATATGTGTGTCCATTTCTCTAGCAGCCACATGGCCTGGGGCTGAGTTGTGTAGTACAGCAGCTTTGATCTACATCCTTCTATTACCTCTGCATTGTCTTTCCTTTCAGCTCTGTGCAGTGTTTGGGTTACATGTGCGTTTGGCACATACCTCTGTTGCCCCTCACATTGTGGGATGTTACTGCTCCTAGCAAATGTTTTTTGGTTCACCTATACATCCTTGGGGCATCTTATGTCACACCTTCGTTTCAGGCAGCTTATGAGATACCAACTATGGTGCCCTGGGAGTTGCCACCCTTTCCACATGGCCGCTGGGTAACATTATAACTCGCCTTTGCTGACATGGTTGTTTCTGATGTTCGTTCTGTGCACCGTGGAAGGTGCATTGATGTATGGCACTAGGATGGCCTTCTTTTTTAGATGGAAACACAGATTGCTGTTCAGTTGTATGCAGGGAACATACGTACCTCAGCCAACAACTTATTCACTGCTGATGTTAACCCATGACCCCTGCACCATCAGTCAATCTCCTGACCATTGTGCTGCACTGCTGTTCCTTCTTGCATGTGTGCACACCTACGTAGGATTTCCATGCGTTACAATGCACAGTGCTGCCAGCACAAACAGTGCTCGTACCTTGCCCTGCCTCAATACGGCACCCTAGAAAGCGGCCTATAGGCAACATTGTAGGGTGCCTTGGTGGACAGTGCACTTTATAATGTACCCTCTAGGGTACCTTGTAGGGCACCTTATGCAGCACCTTATATTACAGTGCTTTGAGAGTGCATTTGCTAACAGCAGTCACTACAATAAAAGCTTAACATGCCTCCTTCAGCTATATTCATCATGACAGAGAATGGCTCAGCAAGCCTTACTCATTGGACACTGTGGGGGATCGAACCCCTGATGCATGCATCATTGGTGAGTGTCTTCCCCATTGTGCTGTGGCTCTGTTCAGCATGCTTCCCCATCAGCGCGCCGCCTTAGGCCTCACACTATTCAAGTGCCTCGTAAGACATTAGCGCGCCGCCTATTGCTGCGGGCATTATTTCTATGCCTCCTAAAATTATGCCTCAGTGAGGCTGGTTAACTGGGCACTGTGGGGGATCGAACCCCTGATGCATGCATCATTGGTGAGTGTTTTCACCATTGGGCTGTGGCTCTGTTCCAAATGCTTCCACATCAGCACGCCACCTTAGCCCTCAACACCTATTCAAGTGCCTCGTGAGACATTAGCGCGCCGCCTATTGCGGCCCATTATTTCTATGCCTCCTAAAATTATGCCTCAGTGAGGCTGGTTAACTGGGCACTGTGGGGGATCGAACCCCTGATGCATGCATCATTGGTGAGTGTCTTCACCATTCTGCTGTGGCTCTCTTCCTGTGTTTGTCTGTTGGCGCACTGCCTTCGGCCTTCCAAATTTGCAGCGCACCGCCTTCTGCCGCTCAAACCGCAAGGACTTAACAGCACATCGCCTAATGCACACAATTTGCAGCGCAAAGCATTCTGAGCCCAATATTAACCAGTGCGGCGCACTCTGCCGCCCAGATATGAACAGTTTGCCGCCTGTTGTAGCAAAAGGTAGCAGGTTTCCCCTTTCTGCCGTACAGGATTTCATATGCCTTCTAGGTGCACTTCTTTAACCATTAAAGTTATTGCCTCAAGCTGGCGTTTTTGTGGTGCACAATGGGGAATTGAACCCATGGCCCCTGCACCATTGGTTAGTATCTTCACCGTTGTGCTACGGCACTTGTTCCTATATGTGCTATCAGCGCCCCACTTAGCCTTCCCACTCGCTAATGTGGACCCCGCAAATGTCGGCGCGCCGCGCACAGGTACGGTCGTTTTTATTCCTTTTTTTCTGCCTGAACCGCCCACTCCGTTATATGGCACAGGCACACTAACGGGGCCCCGTCACAATTTCGG